>JAGPOW010001661.1:11067099-11083478 GCA_030014935.1 Caiman crocodilus | reverse complement strand
CTCTTGAAGACCCCCAGGGTAGGGGAGAGCACCACCTCCCTTGGGAGCCCGTTCCAGACCTTGGCCACTCTAACTGGGAAGAAGTTCTTCCTAATGTCCGGTCTAAATCTGCTCTCTGCTAGCTTGTGGCCATTATTTCTTGTACCCCTGGGGGCACCTTGGTGAATAAAACCTCACCAATTCCCTTCTGCGCCCCCGTGATGAACTCATAGGCAGCCACAAGGTCGCCTCTCAACCTTCTCTTGCGGAGGCTAAAAAGGTCCAGGTGCCCTAGTCTCTCCTCGTAGGGTTTGGCCTGAAAGCCCTTAACCATACGAGTGGCCCTTCTCTGGACCCTCTCCAGGTTATCCACATCCCTCTTGAAGTGCGGTGCCCAGAACTGCACGCAGTACTCCAACTGTGGATGACACAAAGTACTCGTGTCTGCAGATGACACAAAGTACTTGTATACTTAGACTTCAGTCGCATTTCTACGCATGGTAGTCGCATGGTCTGTGCATTTCAGCCTTGCTGCTGCCTTTCTACAATCCCAGTGAGAGACTTGTCTTGTTCCTCACTCAGGTGATGATCACCAGTGGTTGTTAATGGGGACATAGCTGAGTGCAATCCTATTCAACCTACAGTCTGTACCAGATTGGCTTGTCAATCTTCAGTTGATGGAACAGTGAATCAATTATTGTGTCACTGACAGCCTTTCCCAAAGTCACCTCCTGTTCCCCAGAGCCCTGTCTGGAATTCCTGGCTATGGTGCTGTCACAGGGAGAGACAAACCACAAAGCCCAAGGGGGAAACCCCAGGGTCAGGAAACAGGGGAGGAGCAGGAAAAACAAGAGTAAAAAAAGAACTTACTCGCAGCAGGACCTGAGCCAAAACAGAAACATCGAGAAAAGTCCGTGCGGGCCATTAGCCGCACTTTCATTCAGCTGAGGCTGGTGGGTGACATCAGCAGCAATTACCGGCCAGTGGAGACAAAAAGGAAGGCACATAGAGAGGCAGGGGGTCAGATGCTGGGAGGAGCCCCAGCCGTCAGAGTCAGATGGAAGGAGGGGGTGGAGCAAGAGGCAACGATCTCCAGTGGAGAGGGATTTGACGCCTCACGCAGCGGGGGAGAAGCCGTCGACAGCGGCAAAGACAAACCTGCGCTAGGAGAAGGAGCTCCGGTGCAGGGAGAAGTGAGAAACAAAGAAAGAAGCTAGAGAAACCCTGGGACCGGTAGCCTCCACAGAGAAGGGGGAGACACTGGTCCTCCTTACAGCCTCCAATAAAAGGTGGGACAGTGGAGGGCCCTGGGGTATTTGAAGAGACGCCCCAGAGGGAGGGGCCATATTGTGAAGACCCAAAGAGAGGGCTGCAGAGTTGTGGAATCCCAGAGAGAGGGCGATGAGATCGTGAGGGCCCAGAGAGAGGGTGATGATACTGAAGGCCCAGAGAGAGGGTGACAACATTAGAAAGGCCCAGAGGGAGAGCAACCATAACTAGGGTGGCAGGGACCAAGCCATGGGGCTAGGTGAACTATAAAGGACCCTATCGGTCAAATAGGAGCACGGGATCTATCTTGGGCACACACAGGGAGCACGGTGGTGGTGTCGGTTTTCTTGTGTTTGTCTTTTGCTAGACAGAGAATTTTGTGTTTCCCCGTACCGAAAGGGATTGAGGCGGAGGGAAGCGAGAAAAGCAGAAAGAGGAGCTGTACGCTGGTTGCTTGATAGAAACACGGGGAGGACAAGATTGGCCGCAGAACTGACAGTGACTCACCAGGCTGGGTATAGGGAGAGGTAGAGGGGAGGTGGAGCCTCGCAGAAGACCGCGAAAGGAGCAAGTAGCTTGCGAGGGTAACCGTGCAGTACTAAACGCCCCACCACCACCACCACTGAAGAAGATTCAAAGTCGTGGCAGGCAAGAAGGGGGCGACCTGCATTGCATGTGAAGACCTCCTTGTAAGACCACCTGCAACAGCAGGGCGGATCCTGGTGAGCATCTGAACAAGAGAGGTGCAGGACAAGATGTTCGAGGCCAGGTGGGCACAGTTGCATCATGGGATGTGAAGCCCAGCTGGCAGCTTGGTGCCTCCTGGGGAATGGGAACATGGGGGCTAGGGACAGAAGTTACACAAAAACTGGTTTAAGTGATCAGAAACTGGTTTAAACCTGTAACACAACAGAAGTTCAGTTCATATAAACCAGTTTCAAAATGGCTGAAACTGGTTTAAGATAAACCTGGCTGAATGTAATATCAGACTTAACTTGATTTGGGTTAAACCGGTTTATGAAACTTCTGTCCCAGACCCCCTCCTAGTTCAAGTTAAATCGGAGTCCCCCAACAGCCTAAATCATGCTTTCCAGCCCTGGGCAGGACTATGCTGTCAGTTCCAGCAGATAAGGGTTGTGGGGGAGGGGGGAAGAGGCCAGGACTCCCCCCCTTCCCCCACAACAAGCAAACCCCAGCTGGGGACAGGGAGGGGAGTTAAACTTCCCTTCCCCCAAATACAGAGCTGACCTCCCTGCTAAAAACTTAGTGCTAACTGCAACAGTTAACTATAAATCCCAGAGGCCCTGGAAGTAGAAAGAAGTGATGAGCAACCCAGCAGAGTTCTGATGCTGTGATTATGGACTATAAATCCCAGAGATCTCAGGGGCAGCAGGAAGAAGAAGTGAACACACAGCCCATGCTGGCTATGTACAGGACAGCCATGCTGTAGCGCCCCCCACCCCCCGGCCTTCTGGGAGCCACTGCAGGCATGTGGCTCCATTTTCTGAATCAAGAGTGAATGTCTGTCCAGTTGCTTCTCAGTTTAATCCCTGCATTTTAGACTAACCTGCGGAAAATTAATTGATTCAGCCTCTGTACTCAGCCAGGATGACAATTTCAGCTCCAAGAGGACCAGTAGAAGCAGTCTCAGGATGTTTCTGGAGCTGACCCTTCCCAAACGTTTGGGGTGGTCAAATCAAGGTTTTTGCCCGTGCCCCTCTCCTACTACAAAGGCTACTTTTCCAGCTTGGGAAGGTAAATGAATTAAATATTACTCTAGCTTCTAGTCTCTCCAGGGTACTAATCACAGAAATAGGTGCCTCTCGGATCATCTGTGGTGTCCCTGCAAGTACACCCAGATCCCTGCTCCTGCCTCTTATGTATTTAGCATTAGTCCACTATATTTTGCTTTCATTGCTTGATCAGATGTTCCTCTCTTCAAGTGGATTATTGTCTCTGCAGAACAGCATTACCTAAATCCTCTCAGCCCCTTTCTATTAGTGGTTTGTTTACTCCATAATCTGATCAGATTCAACCTGTCTCATCACAGAAATCCCCACCCCCTCCCTTTGTCAGACAGAGACTGCAGCAAGCCAAATAACCCCCCCTTTGTGTCCGTTTCTCAGGCTAATCCATGAAGCTCTGCTTTGTATTGCTGTCCTGATTCTCACCAGCCATTTCTCACAAACTTGCATTACCAGAAGAGATTCACTCACATGGCTCATCTTGCCACGAGGGGAGGATCTGTCATTATAGACAATAAAACCAACCCAGTGTCCATCCCATACAGCAGGCTGGAAGAAATGGCCCTGATGCAGAATAAAGTGTTCAGTTTTGCTTAGGTCCCATCATGAACCTGATACACAGGGCTTAAGAAGAGCCCATTACTGTGAGACTTGGAAGGTACAACAGAAGGAGCAGCCCAAACATATCTAACATCCTAAACTGAAACATCCTTGGGTTCAAGATCATGCCTGCTGGGTTGGTATGGGGACATAATAATTATCACCATTCTTCCACTTACAATTTGCCAGACGACTGCAGCTTAGTTTATCAAAAACTGGCCTGGCCAACATGGCCCAGTCCCAAGGAACTACAAGCTGGACTATTGCAATTCATTATGCCTGGGTACAAGCATTCCAGAATTAAAAATGCTTCAGTCATTCCAAACTACAACAGTGGCTTCTTCAGAAATTTTGGCAACTTCAACCTCCTCAGAGAGCAATAGATCAAACTTACAGTCTATACATTAGGAACCTTAGCAGCCCCCAGTAAACCACAGAATAGTCTTCATTTACAGAGGTGACCTCCCTTGATGGGTACAACCCTCAGGGACTATAAAGCCATCAGTCTGGAACACACCATCCAGTAGGAGACCTTCCAGATGGGAAAAAACCCCAAAGACTTGGATTTTACAGGTTTTAGCCCTCTGGGCAGAGTACGGTAGGAGGATATTATACCAACTACTGGAGAGTAATGGTGGCAGTGTTACCTGCCACAGCTTGGGCTCTCCATGCTCCAGCTGCTGCTGTTGTGATGCAGGCACAGGGAAGGCACAGGCCCAATGGCAGGCACAGGCAATTTTTTCAAGCGGAGGGGCATTTACTGAGTTCTAGCAAGCTGTTGAGGGCCGCATTGGTAGCTCCACCCCTTAACAGAGGATACACGCACGCACACACACAGTTTCACACACAAAGTCTCTCTCTCTCTCACACACACACACACACACACACACAGGGTCTCTCTCTCTCTCGAACACACACACACACACACACACACACACACACACACACACACACAGTCTCTCCCTCCCTCATTGCTGTCTATTTCTCTCTCACCCCCCATCATTGAATGGAGGAACACACACACACACACCCTCTCTCCTGCTCCTGGCACTGTGGTACCGGCACAGCCCCATACTCCGTGGTCTGGTGATGCAGCCGCATGGTGCTGGAGCAGTCTGAAAGCTATGGTAGGCAGAGACTTCTGATTGAAGGGATGGGGTTGGGAGGGGGATGGAGGTGGAGCAGGGCCAGGCTGGCCTTGTTGCTGGCTCCTGACAGCTCCCTCTGGGTCTAACTGCCCCTGGCTCCTGCCATCTTTGACAGGCAGCCAGGAGCAGATAAATATACATTTTCTACATTTTTTAGGGGTCCTGCAGGCTGGATAGAATGGCCTGGCAGGCCAGATCCAGCCCATGGGCCATTTTGCCCACCCCTAACCTATGGGCATAGCCAGCAGAAGGCTGGGTCTAAGGGAGTTTAACCCCCCCAAACACAGGCAGCCCGGGTGCAAGCTATGGGTGGCTGCAGCGTTGGGGGGTGTGCAGAGACAAAGACGAGCAGCCGGAGCCTGCAGGCAGCCAGGAACTCAGCCTGGCCTGACCATGTGTGGAGCAGTGTCACAGAGCACCTCAGTGCTCTGTGCCTGAAAAGGGGAAACTGCTAGAGAGGGAGCCCTAGCAGTGATTAGGGAGCTCAGCTGTGGGTTGCTGGGGCAACAAATAAAGGTCAGCTAACCCTAAGGGGGTAGGGCCTGGCCCTTATAAAGCACAGAAGCTGAGGCCAGCCTGGCAGTTCACTGCCAGCAGCTAGAGAGGCAGGAGCTCCTGGAGTAATGGTGCAGGTAGAAGCCTAACAGCAGGTACTATGACTAGAGTTGAGCAATGTTGGTATAGCCAGATGGCTTATATTTAAGTTGTAGCCAAGGGGCTGGAGTTTGTGTTTTGTTGTTATGTATTACACCGGTGGTTTGGGTGAGGCTATTAGGGGTTGGAGGAGGTCTCATAGGAGACCCACAGTAGTGTGGGGACCCAGGCTCCAGTGAAGGTGCAGTTAGTGGGGTGCGTAGACCTCTAGGGAGGAGCGTTTGAAGAGCCCCAGTGGGGGCGTAGCAAGCCCCAGAGAGGGGGCAGCATTGCAGAAGGCCCCAGAGAGGGGGATCATCTTATTGAGAGGCCCAAGGTGGGCATGGCAAGCCCCAGAGAGGGGAGTGCATGATTGAGAGGCCCAAGTTGGGCACAGTGATCCCCAGGAAGGAGGCAGCATTGAGAAGCCCATGTTTGGAGCACTGGGAACCCCCGATAGGGGGCTGCATGTATTAGACAGCCCAAGTTGGGCACAGCGAGCCCCAGGAAGGGGGTGATAGTGAGAGACGCAGGTGGGCCCTGATGAGCCCAGAAAGGGGCCATCTTACTGGGAGGCCCAAGTGGGGCATAGAGAGCCCCAGAGAGGGAGCAGCAAAGGAAGGAAGGCCTGGGAAAAACAGAAAGGGGCCGACTAGTGTAGAGACAACGGTGATTACCTTGGCGAGGTGTGGTCTGTAGTACTGGGAAGGAAAGGAGCTGCAGACAGCACCCCCTAGTGGTGGGGCAAGACAAGGGCAGCCTCCTGATAAATTAATTAATTAATTAATTAATTAATTAAGATCAAGACATGGCAGGAGAGACAAGGCCGGCGGTTGCCCAGAGACCGGTGCATGGGCCACATTAAGGGTGGCCTAGAGTGATGACCTGTCACAAGCAGCACCCAGCTGAGCAGGTAAATGAGTGGACAAGAAGGGGTACAGGGGAGGGAAGTGACATGAGGTGGAAGATCAAGGCCTCTGAAGGGGCAGGGGGTGAATGGGGCCCTGGGGCAGGTTGTGGGATCCTCAAGCCATTTACACCACCGCTGCTACCACTCAGCATAATGCTTTCCTTCCTCACCCTGCCCAGAGGCCCTACACTAGGGCTGTGCGAAACACCATCATTTTGTTTCCATGCCCATTTCACTGTTTTGAAAGGGGCAGTGTTTCATTTAATCTCTTCACTTCATTTTGAAGCACTGTCCCATTTCGTTTTGTTGAAACAGTGAAAGAGTTTCGCCCCTAGGCTATAATAGGGAGTCATGAAAATGCCTAAAACACTGTAATTTCTTGCCTGATTTGGATGAAAATTGCAGGGATGGTAGCCCCTTGTGAGGGCATGAAGCCTGCCAGGTTTCAAGAAGATAGGTGCATAGGCTTCTGAGGACCTGCACCTCAAACTCTTCAAAGCAAAACTCTTATCACTTGTTGGCAGCAGCAGCCTCCTCTCATCTGGTATGCAGATTCGGGGGCCCACACCCCCAGTAGGGCTGTGCCGGACTCCTCCCAGGGGTGTAGGCCCTCAACTCCATGTCGGATGAGAGGCGGCTGCCTCTGCTGCCTGGGACCAGTGCTGGGCCCAGCCTGCTTGCAGCACTGGAGAAGATTGCTGCTGCCACCTGGGACTTGTCCCATCTGGCGAGCAGATCCAGGGGCTTGGACCCCTGGGAGGAGGCTGGCACAGGCCAGCATCCCTCCCAGGGATGTGAGCCCTGGGATCTGTACCCCAGATGAGAGAGGGCTGCCTCTCCCACCTGGGACTGGCACTGGGCATGGGCTGCACCAAGCACCAGAGAAAATTGTTGCTACTGCCTGTCTGAGGCAGCAGTGGCAGCCTGATCCTCCTCTCATCTCCCACGCAGATCCTGGGGCTTGCAACCCATGAGGGCTGCCAAGCTGTGCCAGACTCCTGCCAGGGGTGCAAGCCCCCGGATCTGCGCACCGGATGAGAGGAGGCTCAGGCTGCCCTCTGGGACCGGTGCTGGGCACAGTCCTCCCTAGTGCCAGGGAAGATTGCTACTGCCACCAGTCCCAGGCACCAGTGGCAGTCTGCTTACAGCCAACATGCAGATCCGGGGGCTCACACGCCCACGAGGAGTCCAGCCCAGCCCCGTAGCCCTCCCAGGGGTGCAGACCCCTGGATCTGTGCACTGGATAAGAAGTTGCTGCTGCTGGCACTGAAGCCAAGTAAGCCCGGCTTTGAAACTCAAAACATTTTGAAACTTTCAAAACTTTTTGAGTGCCCTTGTTTCATTTCGAAGCCTTTTGTTTCATTTCAATTTTGCTGTTTTGAGCTTGAAATGCATCGAAACAGCTTCAGAACAAAACACCTGGCAAAATTTTGCACAGCCCTACCCTACACCTCTGCCCTGACCTCTGCTGTCACCACTGACTCAGCCTGAAAACACGATCAGTTTTCCTACCATCACCCCCACCAAAGCTGGCAGCACAAATTCAGAAGTACCATGGAGCTGGCAGGGCATCTAGACAGGCTGGGCAAAGCAGGAATGAATAGCAATGGACAGCCAAAACTTTGACTCTAGAGCAGTGGTTTTCAACCTGTGGTCCATGGACCCCTGGGTCCAGAGACTGTATCTACAGGGTCCATGAAAGTTGACTATAATCAATTAAAAGTATGTGAATACCCATACTTACAATTCAAAGGGCTCCACACCTCCATTTGAAATTTCCAAAGGGGTCTGCAAATGATAAAAGGTTGAAAATTACTGCCCTAGCACATGCTCAGAATCAGTGGTTCCCAAACTAGGGGTTGTAATCACCCTGCGGGCACAGCTGGGGCCAGCAATGGAGCTGTGAGTGGTTCCAAGCTGGCCAGAAATTGGGTCACAAGCCTAGAAGTAAGGTCATGGCAAAAAAAAGATGGGATCCACTGTTCAAAAAGCTTGGGGGAGAAGTCGATTGACAATGGCTTTAAAGAGTGTGGGATTTACTAACAGTATTGTACTTCATGCTCAGCAAATCTGGAACCCTTGTGTGGTAGAGGGACTACAGGCAGTACTCAGACTTAAGACCTGGTTTTCAGGAACTAGTTGTGTCATAAGTCGAAATGTTGCAACTTGGAACTCATTTTCCCATAGGAAACATAAATGGAGGATTCGTTCCTGCACCAAGGCCTGATATCCTATTTTCCCAAAAATAATCCAGAATTTTGTACTCAATCAATTATAGATGAGTAATATAGCTACATGAATGTATTTATATTGTAAATAGCAAATGTGTTGATTTGGAAGGACTTATTTGAGGTGACTTTGCTGGACTTTTTGAAGGGCTCTTAGTTGGACTCTTTGAAGGGTTTTTGGCTGGGGTCTTCTCAGGAGATTGGCTGCAGGCTTTTCTAGTCTTGTCTGCTTTCTTAAAGAAAGTGTCCAAGGAAGTTTGGACAGATGTTCTCCAGGG
Organism: Caiman crocodilus; assembly: GCA_030014935.1. NCBI lineage: Eukaryota > Metazoa > Chordata > Crocodylia > Alligatoridae > Caiman > Caiman crocodilus. The sequence goes on along the minus strand of JAGPOW010001661.1, from coordinate 11,074,688 downwards.
AGATGGGTGATGCAACAAACTTGTTCACTGGCATGGCATTGCATTGGATCAAGCGTTGTAAAATTGAAATGGACATCAGAAAGTTGAAACTGTGTCAATTTATAAACATTATCAGTGCGAAATGTTGCAACTCGAAACATTGTAAATTGAGAACTGCCTGTATGTAAGTAAGTAGACACTCGCATCTAGGTATATTTAATCCCACGGCTCACTCACTCTCGGTAATCTATAACTAATCTTTGTCAATTCCATTTTTGTCTCTGCCCATCCTGACCTAATCTTTTCACTCTGTCTAAAACTCTACTGTGCCCATCGCATAGCCTGTTAGTGCCAATTACAACAATTGAAGCACTTCTGCCGACCTGCTAGAACTGTGCGTTCAAGCTCCCCCACCCCCATCCAAAGACATCACACTGACTGATTAGTGCTGGAGAAATACTGCAATGCGATGAAGAAGAAATGCAGCCCAGCCTTATCACAGCAGCTTGTATTGTGACGAATTCTGTGCAAGTTCTGCATCTTGCTCTGATTAAGGCTACATGCAGTTCATTGTAATTCTTAGTGGCAGGGCCCTGAGACAGGAATGCCTTTGTTTCCTGCTCCTAGAAGTTTCTACCAGTACTAGGCCAACAGTAATGATCCTGTTGACTGTAGCTTTAAAGTGGTCCCAGTGGTCGCTAGGCTTTAGTGCAACAAGGGTGTCAGCTGGACTGGAGCTTTTTGAGAAGCAGGGCAGGGGCAGGCTGCACTCGCTCCAGCTGGCCTTATGCACAGTCTAGAGTTTACAGTGGGAATGGCAGGCGGGGACCTGGATTCTGTCTCCCGGCTCATTGTGTGATCCCAGGCAAGTTGCTTGGGTTTGTAAATTCAAAAGTCTCTGCTCATTTCAATGCCTGTTTTGCCATCAACTTGAGACCGTCTTAACATGAGACATCTTATTGGTACTGGACACCAAACCTGGAAACAGCAAAAATTAGAGGCCTCTTTGAAAGTACAGGCCTCAGCCCTCGAATGCCTTAGTTTCCCATTCTGAAAATGCTTATAAAGGGCTGCACTCACCTTTGAAAAACATGCTAGAATTGTCATCCAAAAGCCTGTGCAAAGGGCTGTGATTGTATTGAAAATGCATCAGACAGAGATGTTCTCCTCACTCCAGGCCAGATTCTGATCTCGGCTAAACGGGCAAATCTGGAGCCATGCTAGTGAAGCTACTACGGACTTTGACTGGGATAACTGAGATTAGAACTGATCCCCTTTACTATCTGTGATCAAGAGCTACGCTAAAAACCACACCGCCTGTTCCATTTGAGTTCGTTTTCCTGTGTGCTGCAGATACAAGGCAGCTCATAGTGGAAGGCCAGGAAAAGTGCAGAGGTTCTGCAAACAGTCATCCTGGATAAGCCGGGGGCATGGTGAGAGCAGGTCCAATGAGGCATGGGAGGCCTTCTATAATGCTTCCCTTTAGCTATGCTTCACTACATTAAGTTGCAAGGAGAGTTTATACTGCAAAATCTAGATTGTTTCTCTCTCTCCCCCCCCTGCAAAGATTTAAAGGTCCCCCCTTAAATCTTTGCAGGGAGGGAGATTCATCAGCCCACCCAGCCAGCCTGCATAAAGCCAGGTCACCTTACAGCACTGCTGAACTTGCGGTCTTGAAACAGAGTCTAAAGGTAAATGAAGTGGATAGGGGGAAAGGACACATTTTTAATAAACTGCTTCACAAGCTGAGTATCCGAGCATGCCCCCAAAGACGTGGTTGACGCTGATGGATCACCACTGGCAGCAGCTAGAACTACACAGCTGGGGGGCAGGGGTCATGGTTCATGCTCTATAAACTGCTTGTGTTTTGCTACAGGAGGTCAAGCCCACAAGGCTTAATTCTGGAGGCTGAAAATGAGATCCAGATTAATGTAGCAGTTTGAGCATTGCCAGTGCCAGGATTTCCAGGGCGTTTATTGCAGTCCCCAAACCACAGCATCCATGCACACTCTCAGCTGCTGTGCTTGAGGCAGGAGCAGTGAGGTGCAAAGGGCAGGTCGTTCTGCACAGCCATGACCTGCTCTTCCCTATGCCGAATTACTTGGCTCTTTACTTTCTCAGTAGTGCAGCACAAATTACAGCATTAGGAAGAGGGGCTACACCCCAGGATGAGGCTCCTGGGAGCTCTAGAGCTGCAATGTCCAACCCCTGCCACTGAAACTGACCACACAGGAAGTAGGAAATGTGCATGCACACATGCACGCACACACATCCACGTGCACAGCTTGCCATGGTAACAATTCCCTGCCCTCCTTGGGCGTTTGAGAGAATAAGCAAGCTGTGCAGCGTGTGCTAAAGGTCAACAGCTGCAGGCTATTTTAGCCCAAGCTAGGGAACAAGTCCCAAAGTGGAGGGCACCTCCTGGTGAACTCCTTAGCAGCAGCCCTCACTAGGTTCAGTCATGGGAGCCCCAGCTGAAATACAGCAGGTCAAATCTAATCTAATCTACCTACAGTAGCCAACACTATGGGCTCCAGAGGCTGAATTGCCTTCTCAGAGCACTGCACATCTGCCAAGGCGATAACCCTTCAGCTGCACACTTCCAGAGATTATAACTTTGGGAATTGCATTCCCTTCCCCCACTCACAAAGGTCCTTTCCTCCATCTTCCTCTCCTATCTCCCCACCCTGCTTCACTGCCTATCACAAGGCAGCCGAGTTTTTCATTAGCACAGGGTAGAGCTCTGCCAAGACTTGTTCATTGAGCGCTGCTGACTTCCCAGGCTGGGCATAAGACGTTGGTCCCACCCAGAGACACGGAACTAGCCTTAGGGGTGGAAGCAGCACAGGCTGGGGCATGGGTGACTGGTGCCTCCTGAGTCGGGGGGGGGGAGGGGCACTTGCCCCCCAGGAGCCAGTCAGTATCTGAGATGGTGGGGGGGTCCCCCATGGCCAGTCACACAGACTCGTGGGGAGGGGTATCACTTCCGCTGGCACTTCCAGGTCAGTGTGATAGACTGGAGGGAACCGAACCCCCACCATGGGATCGGCCATAAGGATCACTTCTCCTGGCACCCACACTCTGCAGCCAGCACTTTCAGGGGGAGCACCAGTGCTCTCGCTTGCCTGTAGCCTAAGCAGGGAACACTGGCTGTCAGGGGTGGTGCATGTGTACCCCCTATGTCTTGCCATTGGGCTGGGGTGGGAATACTAGGGAGCGCCAGTCCTGGAACTGGTTCTATCTTGAGTCACACTCTTGACACTAACTCACTGAGCTATTGATGTGGAGTCCAGAACCACAAATTAGATGCACAGTATAATGATGGTACAACATGAAATCCATAGGCTAGAGATAACTTAAACTGTTTATGTGTAATGTCTATCAGAAATTGGTTTAAACCTGTAACAAAACACATGTTCAATGCACTTAAATCAGTTTGAAAATGACTGGAACAGGTTTGAGATAAGCCTAGTTGAATGTTATATCAGACTGAATTGATTTGGCTCAAACCAATTTATGCAATGTCTGTCCCAGACCCCTTCCTGGTTTAAGTTGAATCACAGTCCTCCAGCATCTCAGATGCTTTGCAACTCTGGGCAGGGTACTACTCTCTGCTCCAGCCTAGCAGGAGAGACCTGTTCCCTCTGCTCCCTGGCTGCAGCTCTGGCAGGTACAGCAGCCTCTGCCTGGCTTCCTCCTGCTCCTCTTCCCCGCCTCACCCACCCTCACCACTTCCTGCTCAAGAAAGGATCCCCCCATCCCTTCTGCCTTACACAGACGTCTCTCAGCATTAGCTAGCAGACCGCATGCTGACTACTGTCCGTGCTGTGGGAGACAGAACAAAGGCAGACAAGACAGTGTTGGCTTAGCGATCTTTGGAGCTAATCAACAGGTAGCTGGTAATGTCCCTGCATTCCTTCCTCGGAAAATATTGTTTAAGAATATCTTGAACTAATGAGAGAGGCTGGTGTTTTCTTAATGGGCTGATAAACACTGTGGCCTGGCCACACACCTCCTCAGCTCAGCACTGCAGAAAGGAAGGGAGGGCTGCTTTAGTAACACCCCCCCAACCCAGCTTCTAGCCTAAGCCACAGTAGGCACGTGTCATCATTTTTTCAGTCCAGAGGGAATGTCTTTGTGATTAAAAAACACTTTAGCCTAGCTGGGTTAAACTAACCTGCACAGGTTGAACCAATTCAGGCTCAAGATTTTTGAATGTCTGCCCCTAGCCATAAGCAATCCTAGGAGAAGGAAACAACCCAGGTCTGGGGTGATTGCTATGAGAATCCCAGCTTAGAGAGTCACGGTCGCCCTCATTCCCTCTGACCAGTGAATCTTTAATGCTTTGATACAAACTGGGTCAGTTTTAAAAGTTTGGAATGGAAACTCTGGTATAAAGGAGACAACACACACAATCTCCAGAATGCTCTGGAGCCTGATGGGTAAGCCGGTCTCTTGGGAAATCTACAATGTCGGTTTGCATGCCCTGAACAGAAAAGGAAATTGAACCGCATCTTGGATGAGAACTGTTCCCACTAGGCTATTGGACAGAAGGATGCCTGTATTAAAGGAGAATGGCAGCCACCACTGGATTGTGTGTGGAGCCTGGGCCTGCAGATGTTCTTTAAATGTGTTCCAAGAAGACCTATAGAATAGGATTCCTCCAGGGAGCCCAATGAGGGATTATCTAATTTCTGTTTCTGACAGGGCTTCACTGTAGGATGGGAGCCAAACTGCTCAGCTCTGTCAAGACTGAAGTGCTTCTGTGTATTCCCAGTAGCAGAGCTTTTAGGCACCTTTAGGAAATATATAGGCCCCAAAAATTGTCTCTGTGGAGTTTAAGTGCCTTTGGGGTCAGGTGCCAACATTTTCAGAGTCAGTTTGGATTTAGATGCCTGAATTTTTCCATAGCTCCAAGTTAGGTGCCAGTGGTCTTTTTTGCTTCAGCCCTCTGTGCTGTTCGCTGCTGCAGGCTCCTTGCAGGAGTTTCAGAGCCTGTAGAATCAGTGTGAGCACAGTCAGAGGCAACAAACAGCACAATGAATCTCAGGCATCTTTTCTTCAGCTGTAATCTGCTCTTTTTAATTGGACTGGTCAGTCCTTTTGCTCAGTGCATTTATAGCACCTAACACAATAGGGTCCTGGATCCTGACACAGGCTCCTCAGTATACTCATCATTCAAGTCATACAGCCAAAGTAAAGAGAATGATGAGAAGAGCTTTTTCTTTTTTTAAAGAAACTTTTTCCTGGTCCAAGCCAAATCAGCCAAATCAAATCCAAATCCATGAGTCAATCAAGAACCATATGTGGCCCTGCTACCAGCAAGCATCTTCCACCCCTGCCTGGGGCTTCAGATGCTTCCAAACCCTTTGGTGGGCATCCTATGTGCAAGCCCAAGCCCAGAGACTTGAGGTTCACACTCCCCTGAGTTTTGCTTCCCCCCTCAGCCATACGGCCACGGGAGCAAGCTGCGGGGCGGAGGGGGCAAGAGCTCTGCACACAGATGGACGAGCTTGGGCATTCTGGCAAGTGCTTCCCATCCTGCTCCTTGCAGGTAGATATCCCTGAGTCAGGGGTTGTAGAAGGGGAGTGTCTGACTGTGCGTGAGATCATGGAAATGGCTTGAAGCAGGAGACACAGCCAAAACCAGGCTGCAACATACAAACATGGACTCTACCAAATGTCTTGAGAGGGGAGAGGGTTGGTTGGTTTTAGTGAGGGAGATTAAGCTTCAGTTTCTGGAGTGATGTGATTATTCAGCTTAATTTCAAAAGTGTGTGGCACCCGTGGCCATGAAGAAGAGTGAGGCCAAACCTCAGCATTCTGCCTCCCATACTGGCTTTCTGTACCCAGCAGGTTACCCCAGCATCTCCAGCACTGGGCCCTGTAGGCCTTGCTGCTTGAGAATTCATTGGTACCAAGTGCAGTGTTGCAGCCCCCTGGGCAGGTTTGGACCCCAGCTTTGTCCCATCCTCAGGCAGGGACTGGTTTGCTTTCAGTGGACTGCCAGCAGCTGTCTCTGGAATGCTATGCAAGCTCAGCTCTAATTTAGGAAGCATTCCCTAATGCAAGCCAACAAGGGTGTGTCAGAACCAGAGCTAATTGCATCCGTATAAGCACCCTCAGGTAAGAAAGACTCATCCAGCTTTTTCAGCCCTCATAAATCTCATACTCACATGCACAGACAGTGTGACTGGCAGGTTCAAGCAATTAGCTAGATATTCTTTAAGAGGTATACACATGCTCCTAGCAGCAAGCAAATCATTTATCACCATTAGGAGGAACAAGCTGCCTTCATCTCTGCTTTATGAGCCTTCTCTCTCCCTGACCATTTTGCAGTGACCCTGCATCACAGGCTGACAGATCATAAAAGGCCTAGTAAAAAACTACTGTGTGACAGGGACTCTTTGTTGTGCTATAAACTGTTCTCTGAAAGTGGTCTAGAGACCAGCCTGAGTAAGCAACAGATCACTGGGTGCGAAGCCTCTAGTCCCCATTGAAGTGGCTCACCTCCAGGCTGATTTCTCCCCACCCATGACAGTGAGTGCAAAGTGCTAGAGGTGAGGGTGGCAGATGATACAGGGCTGAGGGTGGTAGGGTGTAAGGCTGCAAGCCTACTCATGTGACTGCGCATTTGGGTGATGGGTTCTTTCCTTTCCCACCAGGATAGCTGAGGTAATCAAGTAAAAAATTCCATCAAAGTCAGAGCGATATGGGATCTGCGCCTGGTGCTGCAGCTCACACACATGACTGTGTGAGATGAGCTAATCTGATTAGACACATGCTGAAAGAAGGAGTGGGGAAAGAAGGTGGAGGGTTCATGGTAGCTTTCTGAGAAGCACTGCACCCTCTTTCCATTGCTAACAGCTCCCAGTTCCTTCCACTGAAGGGGTGCATGCTGCATTGCACCTGGTCTAGGGACAGAAGTTGCACATAAACCAGTTTAAGTCATCAGAAACTGGTTTAAACCCGTAACACAACAGAAGTTCAGTGCACATAAACCAGTTTCAAAATGGCTGAGATTGGTTTAAGACAAACTTGGTTGAATGGGTGTGACACTGGTGGGTTGCATTCAATGATACCCCCTCGTGGGTCGCCCCTCTCCCTTGTCTCGCCTGCCACGACTTTGATAGAACTTGTTATTTAATGGAGGGGTTCAGTGGAGATCTTAGTCACTAGAGGGGCATCCTGCCTAGGGGTACTCACGATTGTGAGGTCCAATGTTTCATGGGGCTTCGCCACCCCTACACCCTGTCCACTCGCCAACCGGTCACTCGCTGGTTCATTAAGGATCTTGGTCCGTTGGTCCATAGGCACTTGTTGATCCTTGTTTGCGGGTTAGTGTTGGTGCCCTGTTCGTGACCCCTTAGTGGAAATTTACAGCCGGGTCTATCTTGGGACTTTCTCCTTTCTTATCCCTTTAGAAAAAATATTTTTCTGCCCCTGAGGGACTTCCTGGGGCTGAGCCTTGCTCCAGATGATGGCTGGAAGCAAGCCCAACCGGAGCACCCTGTGCTCCACTAGCCTCTCTCAGCCTCTGTACTGCGGGAGTACTGTCTATTGGTGAGACAGTCTCCTGGGGAGCTGCAGCAATTCCTTCCTGCTGCCTG
>JAGPOW010001661.1:11053930-11066999 GCA_030014935.1 Caiman crocodilus | reverse complement strand
AGCCTCTGTACTGCGGGAGTACTGTCTATTGGTGAGACAGTCTCCTGGGGAGCTGCAGCAATTCCTTCCTGCTGCCTGCCTGCTCCTTCTCTCTCTCTCACCCCCTGGCCGCAAGGCCTGCTGAGGTTTTTAAACTCTCCCGCGGCAGCCGGCGCAGCTGCCGCGATTGGCTTAGCTGTTCCCCTTGCCAGGAACAGCCGTTTAAAGGCACAGCGCAGGAGCAGCTTGTGCGGATGTAATGGCAGTGGAGGCTGCTGCTGCCACCGCTGCATTCCTGCTTCCCGTCTCATCGCTTCTCCTGCTGGTGAGTGCATTTTCCTTTCCTCCTCCCTTGGGTCTGCCAGTCCCCTGGGACCTTCTTCTACTCTGCTCTGTGTCCCTAATGGCAGCACGCCGCTGTCACTATGTGGTATCAGACTTAACTGATTTAGGTCAAACCAGTTTATGAAACGTTTGCCCTAGATTCCATCCTGGTTTAAGTTAAAACAGAGTCCCCCCAGCATCCCAGCATGCTTTGCAGCCCTGGGCTGTGCTGTGCTGGGCTGTGCTGTCTGCTCCAGAAAGCAGGGCTGGCCCCACCCCTCTGCTCCTTAACTGGCTCACTGCCCCCTCCCCCGCCGCAAACCTCAGCAGGGGTGTGAGGCCAGGGAAAGGGGCTAAACACCCCTTCCCCAAACTTAGTGCTGGCTGTGACAATGGACTACAAATCCCAGAGGCACCTGGAAGCAGGAAGAGGAAGTGATAAGGAACCCTGCGGAGTCCTGCTGCTGTGATTCTGGACTGCAAATCCCAGTGCCCTAAGGGGCATCAAGAAGAAGTGAACACACAGCCCATGCCATGCTAGTGCCCCCCAGCTTCTGGCCTGAGCAACTGCAAGCATGTGTCTGCATTTCTTGAATCAAAGGTAAATGTCTGTCCAGTTGTTTTTCAGTTTAATCTCTATGGCTTAGACTAACCTCTATGGCTAGGGACAGACATTCAAAAGCCAGAGTCTGAATTGATTCAATCTTTGCAGGTTAGGCTAACCTGCCTAGATTGAACCCCTTTATAACAGTAAAGATATTCCCTCTGAATTTAGGAAATGTGGGCATATTGCCTGGAGTTGCTCAGGCCAGGAGCTGTGGGGGGCAGTGCTAGAGCATGCCCTCAGCTGCAGGGATGCTGGAAGGGTATGGCCAACCTGGGCTGAACTGGCCAGAGAGGGGTTTAATTCCCTCCTCCCTGTCCCACTGGAAGGGGTTGGATCTGCCAGGCACTCCCCCCTCACTGCTGCAGCAGCAGGCCAGCATGGCCACTGAGGCAAAGGGGACAGGGAGAGGGGATTATTCCCCCCTCTACTCCCACTGCCCCAGCGGACTGCAGCTGGGTCAGCCCACATTGATGACTGCCACTGCCACTTGCTCCCTGCTTGGGACAAGTAGGGGTTTATTCCACTGCTTCCCCCAAGCACGGAGTGAGTGGCAGCGGTGGTGGTCTGGGCGGGCTGACTCAACTCTACCCCCCCTGCTTCTGGGGGACTGGAGGAGGAATAACCTCCCTTCCTGTCCCCTGTGCCTCAGGGGCCATGCCTGCCTTCCCTGCAGCACCGAGGGCGGAGCACCCAGCAGCCCCAGCTCAGGTACCTATCAGTAGGACAGGAAGAGAGGAATTAAACCCCTCTCTGGCCAGACCCCCACCCCTGCCTGTCCCTGCTCAGCTGGGGAGCAGAGGGCCAGAGCCAGCCCTGCTCCACTAGAGTGGAGAGCCCAGCCCAGAGAGCATGCTGGGATGCTGGGGGAGTCTGGTTTACCTTAAATAAGGAAGGGGTCTGGGACAGACATTGCATAAACCAGTTTGACCTCAATCCATTAAGTCTGATATTACATTCAATCAGGTTTATCTCAAACCAGTTTTAGCCATTTTGAAACTGGTTTACTTGCACTGAATATCTGTTGTTACATGTTTCAACCAGCTTCTGATAACTTAAACAGGTTTATGTGTAATATCTGTCTCTAACCTATAGCTTAGACTAAACTAAAGCTTAACTAAATTGATTCAGCCTTGGGCTTTTTGACTGTCTGTACTTAGTCCTGGTATACAGCTCACACCCATACTTATGTTCCACGTGGCTTGGCTTGGGCACTTGCCACCACTTCCTCTGGATTGAAGAAAGGCTTGACTTACCCCTGGCTCCAGGAGAAGGCACATTGCTCTGAATCACAAGCAGAGATGGGTTCCTCACACCAGCCACATAGGTGTCTCCTCAGCATTTCCTGGCTACCTTAGGTGTCTCCCTTCTCACTGCGCTGGCTTGTGTAGACCACAGCCATGTGTACTCACTGTACAGCGAACCTGAGCTCAGACCTCGCAGCTATGACAGTACACTTATGAGCAGCAGTGCTAAGCACTGCACTACCTGAACCCTTTGGTGGCTCAGGTCACACAGCCAGGCACCATTTTGGCTGTCTAAATGGAAGGAGAAGGACCTGACCAGCTTGCAGGCCCTACAAGGCAATCAGGCTTCCCTGGACAGATGCCATCAAAGGGCAACACTTAAGGGATCGCTTTGGCAGCAACCAAGGCAAGGACAGAAGGTCTGTCTTTTTTTTTGCTGTTAAAGTTCTTGGTTGTATCCTGCAGCTAACCTCTTTCCCATGTTTCTCCACAGGTTCTGGTGGGTCACTAGCTGTCGCCAGGAAAATGCAGTATCTTAAGCATCAGTCACATTCTTGGTGGCAAGCTGCCAGCACTGGAGCTATCACGTTCCACAGAAAGTGTTGCAGACAGAACCCACTGCCCTGCCCTTGCTCGTTTAAGCGCCAGATGCCTGCATCACTAATCCCCATGGAAAGCATTGTTGCTGTTTGATTTATTGTTTGCTATGACCTCATCATACATGATTGCTCTCTCCTTACATTGCCTGGCCTTGTCATGCTCAAAAGCTGAAAAAAATTAAACAGATGAGGCGCCAAACAAATTATAGAGAGAAAGTAATCAACATGGGTCTATGCTGCCAAGCACACTGATCCTTACTGAACACAAATAGCAAAGGAGCTCCCTAGTTGTAACCATTCATGAGGCTCCAGGTGACTAGAGGAGACTCCATCTTGTTTGGTTTGAAGCAGAAATCTTCTTATGATGGTGTTGTAGATGGAAAAAGAAAAAGAGGAGCACAGCCACCTATCCCACATGTAGTCATGGACATGCAATGTTTCATGCTTCTCAGGTGTAGAATCTTGTCATGCACATGTTCACTTTCTAGCCCAGCACCTGCACAAACTGTAACACAAAAACTCCTAGGCTAGGGACAGACATTATGCATAAACTGTTTTAAGTGATCAAGAACTGGTGTAAACCTGTAACAGAACAGATGTTCAGTGCACATAAACCAGTTTCAAAAGAGATGAAACTGATTTGAGATAAGTCTGATACTACATTCAACCAGGTGTAACTGATTTGGCTCAAACCAATATATGCAATGTCTGTCTCAGACCCCTTGCTGATTTAAGATCAATCAAACTCCCCCAGCATGCTCTTTGGGCTGGGCAGGGCTCTTTGCTTCACAGCAGGACTGTCCCCTCCCCTCTGCTCCCTGGCTGCAGCTCCAGAGACTTGCAGGCTACCCCTCTCGTCCCCCTCACCACTCCCTGCTAAGCAGGAATTCCCCCCACCCCTCTGCTTTGCTGAGGAGGTGTCTGTGTATTAGCTAGCAGACCACATGCTGGCTACCCTCTGTGCTGAATCAACAGGCAGAATCAACATGTAGCTGGTAATGTCCCTCTGTTGTTTTCTTAACAAGGTGCTAAACACTGAGTTAGGGGTGATAAACACTGTTATCAGTTCCCTGCTGGGCTAATCAGAGCATCCTGTGAGAGGCCTGGCCATGCCTCCCCCTTCAGCTCAGTGCTGTCAAAGGAAGGGAGGGCTGCTCTAGCACTCCCTGGCTTCTAGCCTGAGCCACTGCAGGCATGGGCCTGCATTTCTGGGAGGTCTGTGCAGTTACAAAACTGATTTAGCCTAGCCAGGTTAGACTAACCTGCAAAGATTGAATCAATTCAGACTTTTTGAATGTCTGACCCTAGCCCTAGTGAGAGAGTCTGCTAATTTCTGCTGTTTTCTCTTTTGCGCACAAAATTTAATTATCAACTCAGGAAGCAGAAATAATACCACCATGACCAATCACATACTATAACAAATTATCTTGTTTTGGAGGGAGCCGTGTGCTTTTTGACTACAATGTCTGTAGCAGTCTTTATTGCCATCACCTATTATTATAAAAGTCATCAGTGTTTATAGAAATCCCACCTGAGATGCCTTTAAGAGACCCAAATATTTAGCAAGTGTCCAGCACCTCCTCTCTAGAAGCAAGTGCCTTTAAGGTTTCCCAAGCTAGTCACTCAAAATCACTACTCATTTTTTAATATTTTGGACATGGCCCGTGTCTGTGTACAATCTTGAGACTGTAAATAACTGGTTTGTTATCATCCAACAAGTGACCACATTCACAGAAACCATAATCCAATCTGGAACAAAGTCACAATGACTATTATTGGCAAGGAGGAGGCCAGAAGCTGTAGTTATGAGGCTGGGAAGATCAATGATGGCATCATTCAGCTTAGAAGGCTCTGTGCTGTTTTGCACTTTAAGAATAGTGGTTGTATTGCCCCTTTCTAGTAAGTGCAGAGAGGATTCACATTGTTAGATTTGTTATTGTGAATAATAATGAACAGGGAGGTGGCAATGCACCTGGGGCATGGCACATGATACGAGTGTGCAGCAGGGGGTGGTCAAAGCTCACAGGGGCAGACATGTACTGGAGCCTGAGCAAATCTTTTCTGGAGTGCCTGAACCTTCCTTTACCCAGCCAGTTCATTGATACCCATAAAACTTGGGTACCAGTTTTGCATCTGCAAGATAATTAGCATCTCAATCCACAAATGCTGATGCTGGTCACCAAGTATAAGTCAGAGCAGCCAAATAAAGAAACAAGTGCCTGTGTTTGGGCTTCCAGGTTAGACCATAAGGCTCTCCTGGTACATTGCTCAAGGTCACCTTCAAGAAAAACCATGTATAAAGACATATTTAAAACAGAAAGAGGCAGAGAGAGGGTTGGTTCAGAAGGATTCTCTCCCTTCCCACCCCAGCACACTAGGTCACTCACCTCATTCCATCGCCCAGTGGTAGGAGCCCCTGCCTTATTCCATCTCCCCATGGAAAGGGCTGTTCTTGAACATCACATGCTCACAACTCTTCCTCACTTGGAGCTCCTCTTCTATCTCACAGATTCATGCAGGTGTTGGAAAATAGATGTTCATATTGGCCAGGAAATAGAGAGAATGAATACTGTAAGTTTCCCCAAAGTGAAGTGTACTAAAAAATGGCAACTCCCACTGCTTTACCCAGTTAGGAAAGGAAACCCTGCTCAGCTTGCAGCCCCATTTGACATCAGCCAGTGGGGCCCACCAAAAATGAGCTGAAGTCCTGCAGTAGGGCAGGGGAAGAGAGAAGCCGATATTTGAATGGAAAAGCACCAGCATAATAACTATCTGGGGAAGAGACAGGGCTAGAAAGAGGAAAATCTTAGGCACCCTGCAGCAAATACACAGGCAACATGAAGGACTGAAACTATTGGAGGGGCTAGGTCCCTCCTCAAAGCCCACCACTGGGGAGAGACCAAGCGTGTTGTATCAGTGTGGATGTCCTAGTCTGGGGAATCCAGATCCTGCACATGGTTTGAATTTTAAACACAGCCACATGGGTCAAGACCCCCAACACCCTAGCAAGAGCCAGCAACTCCAGCTGTGTTAACGCTGCCAGTTAATCCCAGTTAAGCTTTATCTAGAGATATAAATCTCCCAGAAAACCCAATTGTCTGCAGGCAAGCACAGCTGGCAGAGTGACAGTGGCGCCGCAGCACTGCGCCATTCCCCTTGGCCAGGGGGACTCAACCAGAAAACAACATTCAAACTAATTATCCCCTGAGCCACAATCTATGATCTTTGGAACAATTAAAAGTCCTTAATCCTGAATGAAAAGCAAACAAGGCCCAAGTCATTGTCTTCCTGCTTCCCCTAATCAGAGCTATAGGTCCTGCTCCTGCTTGCAACACAAATATTCAATTAAAAATTCCAAAAGGCCCCAGTAATTGGTTCTCAAAGGGGGCTCCCACCAAGAAACAGACAGAAAAGAGCTTGGTTGCTTCCCCCCCTTCCCCACCAGACCCCCCGTCAAATAACCTGCAATTAAAGATTGGCTAGGAACCTGCTCAGCAGGCTCTGGCTGGACTGACTATGCACACACAACACACCTGTATGGGCGCAAAGTCACACACATACAAAAGCATATCCAGATGTGTACTACTCACACATGCACAAATCTGCACACACATACATGTGCACACATTCATCTGTTTGTAAAAGCCTCAAGAAATTTCATAGCAGCACACATTGCAGGCATGATACTCTGTCTTGATCCAGAGCTGCCTTTGGATGAGAACTTCCTTTAATGAGGATCAACTGAGGCAGAAGGAGATGTGGTGGGCAATGGTGCCCCCTGGTTAAAGGTGTGGAGCTTCAAACAGCAACTGGGGGGTCATGGGGTTTGGCTCTGAAGTGAGGAGACCCCCTGCTCCCCAAGGAGTTTGTCCTGCTTGCTGTTGCCATTAAATGAAAACATTCAGGAAAAGGCCTCCCCTCCTTGTTCCCAAGGGCAGCACCTGAAAAATCGTGATAACCTAGAGATCAGCGCACAGACTATGCCATTTTCAACTGCCCAAGAGCAAACCCCAGGGTTCAGACTTGGGACAGATTCTCACTGGACAAATCCATGTCATTCTGTGGCCTCACAGGTGCTAAGTCAGCTTCCTCTTGGTCAAGCCCTGGCCCTATTTTTCCTATATCTGGTTTTCACTTATCCCTTCTGCCAAAGGGCCAGCAGGGACCGTCCCCCTCCCCCACAAGCTGGACTCACAGGCAAGCAAGCAAGTGAATTAATGCAGCTAGAGAGTCCTTCAAGTTGGTAATCATAAACTTTCTTGACAAACCAGCCACCTTCGTGGGTCCTCCTCTCGGTCCAGTGCTAACAGCCTCTGGCAGCTCCTCACTCATTACCCCTAGAAAAACAATTAGTGAGCAGCGCTGGAAGAGACTGAAAAAATGCAGCTCTTAATGCAGTCGCTGACCTGATTCAAAAGAGGGCTGGTGGGGTAGAAGCCAGAAACTGTTCTTCAGGGTAAGCCTCTGGCTGTTTGCAGTTAATGGCAGCTTCAGCCATACAGCATTGGTCCTCTGCCCCAAAAAGCAGCAAGTGGGTGTGCACTTGCTCATACAGGGGCATATACGCCACAACCCTTGCTGTTCCCCAGTGCATGGGAAGGACAAAGTACAAGGAAAGAGGCTCTTGTACCATGATCTCCCCCTGCCTCGCACTTTAAGCAGCAGAAACATTTCATTCAATACAGACAAATCAAAGGTCTGATCCTGCAAGCCCTTTGCCTACAAGCGATCCTTACTCTTGCACATCAGTGGTTCCCTCAATTAGGCTCTTAAATTGTGTAATGTATTTATTCCTTACACCTCCCAGGACAGCAGAGTTAAACCCCTTGACCCTGTCCAAGCTTTGGTCTGCTTGTATATGCATTACCTCTGCAGAGAACTGTGGTCCAGCTCCTCAGTGGTGTGCACATTGTTTTAATGGGAAGTTAGTGGGAGTTAGGCACTGCAGAAACCACCACTGGGTGCAGGATAAGAACAGAAGACGTCAGATCTCATCGGAGCAAGAGTCAGGTGAGTGGTGAACATCCTACGCGGTGTCCTGAGAAAGGACAAGATAAGATAGGGAAGAGCTGTTCTGGGGAAGCAATTGTTCTGCTGAGGAAAAGAGAAGGGAAACACGGTGCAAGGCAGGAAGGAGACAAACCTGCATTCGTGCGTGCTCTTCCATATGCCTGCCTTGCAGATATGTAGCTGATAGAAGCTGAGATAAAGGTGAGCTCACAGTTTACTTGGGCATGACAATCTGGGCACGTGGCCAGGGTGGGGCTCTGAAAGGTGCCAAGGCTTAGGGCTAGATCTAGTAAACGACTTGAACTCCTAGAGCAGGATTTAAGAGGGATTTTGGCACCTCAAATTGTGATCCAAATGGCTTCCTATTCAGCTGTTGCCCCTCAGTGAGGGACAAGGGCCAGTCAAGCTCCACAGCCCTTGCTGCTCCTAGGCTGCACCACTGAGCCAAAAAGGCCACAAGATTGAAGACAGAAACGAATCTCTCTTTGCAGAAAATAGTTATTTTCATCTATTTTTTCGTTTGGTTTGTGACAGAACTGCAAACCGAGCAAGACCTAAATGCTTCATTAACCGTTCGGAGGTTTTAACCATTCTTAGACCAACACAGATCCCTGAAACATGGAAGATGCCGGATTTTAGCCGTTTGGAAAAGTAAATTTTGTTGCTAACCGAGAAAGAAGACTTTTTTTCACCTCCCTATCTGCCTCTGACTTCGGACACCACTCGGGAAGAAGACAGCCTAATCCGCCCATCACAGAGCACCACTCTCACAGAAGCACTCCGACCCCCAGGGGAATAAACTCCCACCCTCTACCTCCCCTGAGCAAAAAGGAGTTTCTTTCCTGCCTAGGAGGACTGCCACAATCGTTGAGTTCTCCTCAGCCTGAAGAAAGGTGCATGTGCCCAAAAGTTTGCAAAGACAGGGCATTTTTTTTGCTGCTCTTTAGTTGCTCTAATAAAAGCTATTACTTCTGACCCAAAAGCTTTGTGCATCTCATTTTAAACCCTGGAGACAACATCCTGCTTTCTCGCACTGCTTTTTTAGCTTGTGTTGACTGATCCTGATGAAGCAGTACAACGTTTCGGACTGTTAAATTGTACTGCTTCATCGGTACCTCAAAGGGAACTTGAGTTAGAAAGTGACAGAAAATGAGGAACATTTCTTCACGCTTCTTCCTATTTTTTCCAGTGGAAAAAGGGTGTGTTTGTTTTTGCAACTGCAGGACAAGTGAAACCATTGCTTCCAAAAGGAAATGAAAACCACTGAAGGAATTTTAAAAAAAGTTCTCGTTTTTGTGGAAGTTTCTCCCATTAATCGAAGCAGCCAACAGCTAGGGAGAGATTTGTCAGCGTGTTTAGTGATGTGCTCTTTACATGCCAGGACCTGGGCTAACAAGAGCAACCTGCTTGTAAAGTGGACTTCGTATCCCTTTTACTGGCAGGTAGACATGGAGGATAATAGCCTACTCCTGCTACCAGTTACTTCCTTTGCTCACGCAGCAGAAGTCTGTGCTATGGTCTATGACCCTGTGCTCAAACTTGCTGATAACCTATGCAGGAAAGCAGCAGTACCTCACGGCTACTACACCTAGGACTCATAAAACCTGGGTCGAATCCTGGCTTTACTACTGGCCTGCTTAGTTACCTCAGGCGAGTCAAATCCCCCTTTTTGTGCCTCAGTTTCCCTATCTGTAATGTGGGGATAGTAATGCTAGATCCCTGCGCAAGTGGTTTGTGTTCTACTGATGAATATTGCTTTACAACAGCCAAGGTTTATTGTAATTAATGCAGTCCCATGTGAGGGAATTCCTGTTACTTCTATTTCCTAAAAAATGATTATACAGAAAAAGTGAGTTAAATTTAAAGACCAAGAACATTGAAACTACAGGATGCCGGCTGCCCACACGCCTCCCCTGAGCATATACATTAGAATAGCATCCTCAATTCCACTCGCATACACTGGCGACACTAAGGGGTGCACACAGGTGCACATGCACCCCGAGGTTGGCAGCGCACCCGCCGAGATTGGCCGCTGCTGGTGGCGCCTGCAGGCAGTTGCCACTTGCCACCCTCCCCCCTACACCACCAACACTGCTGGCAGTATCTGCAGGTGCTCACCATTCACCAGGCAGCGCTCGCCACCCCTCTCCCCCTCACCGCTGTGGCCACCAGCGGACGATCCCCACTCACCACTGCCACCGCCCCTGCAGGAACTCACCATGCGCCCTCAGCCTCGGGAGGCATTGGCTCATACATGCTTCTTGACGGGATCCTGCCTTGCTCCACACAAAGGACAAGCAGCAAAGTAAAGTGCGACAAGAGGAAGGGCAATCTCCTGTGTTTGTGGTGCTGGACCGAGACGTGGGAGAACTAACTTGTATTTCTGCCTTGCCATGGACTTCTGTGCATGCGGGCAAAGGAGCAGGCCTAGCCATTCGTGGGCAACCTTCATTCTGGCCAAAGGCTTAATGAGAAGGCTTTGTGCCTTGTGCAAATCCTGAGGGAGGGCAGGAGCGGGGATGCTGGGTATCCATGGGGTTGCTTTTGCTGCCAGGGCACAGGCTCTGTAGGGGTGAGGGGCAATTCTGGTGCCCCTCCAAAGTTGGCACCCAGGCTGGTGACCTGTTTCCTTCCCCCACCGAGTTACAGTACTGATTTTCACATTTCTTAATGTTGGATTTTGCAGCTTTAAACCTTTAACATAGTTTTACTGTGAAATAAACTTGTGGGGGAGGGATTATTCCCTTTGCTTTCATGCATCTGGACATGTGTTTATACTTCAGATCCACATGCATTTGCCTGTAGTTCTCTGCACACTCTTAGGCTGTCCCTTGGGCACACAAGAGACATGTTACCTGTGAAACTGGTCCCTGTTACATGACTGAAACTGCTCTTAGATGAAATGTTATTCATGTGCATGAATATCTGTACAGTTGGGTCCTCAGACTTGTTCCCTGTCCTCACAAACTTAATGTTTGTGTTGGTACAAAAAGTACCAGAAACAGGCCTCACTGGATAATACTGCAACAACCATCACGGCAATAACCTTAGGCTTTAGAAAACTTGCTCCCCAAAGATTTTCAGCATCTCATATGTCACTCCACATCCAAAAATGTGAGTTAATGGACACCGGGCATTAGCACTGGTCTATACATCTGCAGCTATCATTCTAGCCATTACAAACCGATCCACAGTTGGGAGGTGCCTTGGTCAAGAAGCAGCAATCAGGACTTATGGTAGAGGTTGTATCTTTTATTAGACCACCTAGATTTTTGCAAAAAAAAATTCTTTAATTGCAAGCATTTGGGCACAAACACCCTTCATCAGGCATCAGAGAAAAGATTGTAAAAGTTCTGCTGGGCAGACATGGAAGTTCATATTTCATAGGAGGTCCCAGAGGAGTCAACAGATTGTGCCTGAAAGCTTGCAATTAAAGACATCACCTCTGCCATGAGTCCCGATTGCTTTTTCCTCTAGACCAATACAGCTACAACATGGATACCTTGGTCAGGAAGACAGCGTTATGGTGAGAAATGGGCAAATGCAAAGGGAGGGCTGGACTTCTGGAAATGTATTCTGTAGTATTTGAAGAAATGTAACTTGAGCAAAGGGCAGGACATAGGGCTATGTGAAGCTTCAGTAGCCAATATGATTCGGAGGAGATTCGGCCCAATTCGGTGGCCAAATCTCCAACTCCAAATCGAATCAGAAGACCAATTAAATGGCCTCCTGAATTGATTCAGAAAAGATTCAGCATCGATTCAAAGATTCAGCCACAGACTGAACAGGCAGCAGCCCTCACCACACTGACGCAGGCCTTCAGCTGGTATGCCTCTTGTGGTGGGTGGAGGAGCGGGGAGGGGCAGATCAACACCCCCACAGCAAGGGAGCAACTGGGGCTGGGGCAAGCTGCCCAGCTGGGGGCAGGGGGGAGGACAACTCAGGGAGGGGGGTCCCGCCACTGCGCGCCACCAGTCTGGGAGGACATGGGAGCTGGCGTTCCCCCAGTTCAGCAAGGGGTAGACTGGGCCGGGCTGCACGCCAAATAGGCAGCAGAGGGCACTGGGAGTGGGGGCTCTGTCCTCCCACTGCTCGCCCAGCCTCCCCACCTCTCTTGGATAAGCCACAGCTTCACCCCGGCAGGGCGAGCAGTGGCAGGGCATGGCAGCGGGTGTGTACACCTGGGTCGGGGCAGGGCTGGCAGCAGGGGCTATCAGGAATTTTAGGGTAGTTGCAGCCCCCTGTAGCC
Source organism: Caiman crocodilus (assembly GCA_030014935.1). NCBI lineage: Eukaryota > Metazoa > Chordata > Crocodylia > Alligatoridae > Caiman > Caiman crocodilus. The sequence goes on along the minus strand of JAGPOW010001661.1, from coordinate 11,054,987 downwards.
CCGACTCCACTGCACTCTACGGGTGGGCAGAGTCACTGCCTGGCACCGGCGTCCACCGCCCCCCATCCCCACACCCACCCTGGCTGCCTCTCCACACCAGCCTCGGCCCACCCCAGTCCTGCACTGCCAGGGGGCCCCCGAGCTGGAGCAAGACCTGCCTCAGCTGCGCTGTCAGGCCAGAGATGGAGCCCCCGGGACACCTATGCCCACCCCTCCCCAGGAACTGTGGCTCCTCAAGAGCAGCAGTGCTAGGGAGCTGATCTTTGCAAGAGGCAAGGCTATAGTTGCGCTCTGCCTGCTCCCTGCCTCCACCCCTCACTGCAGCCTTTGAAAGCAGCACAGTGCCACGCACGTCCTGCCACTGAGCAGGCTGGGCAGCGAGGCAAATGGCACCGCCTTCAAAGGTTGCAGCGAGGCACGGCAGCAAGGAGCAGGCAGAGCGCAGCTGCAGTCTGCCCTTCCCCTGTGAAAAGATTGGGGGCATTCTCCCCCCCCCGGCTTGGCCATCCCACGCCACAGCTCTGGAGGAACCATGGACTCCAACTGTCCCATGACCCAGCTGGGGCCCCATTCACCATGTACAGGGCCCCAGCTGAGTTGGGTCATGGAGCAATCAGAGCCCAGTGGCTTGTCCATAGGCATGGCGTGGGGGAGCTGGGGAGAGGGGAATGAACGTACCCCCCTTCCCTGCCTCCCCCACAGTGCGCACAGCAGAGGGAGCTGCCTGGCCATGCCCTTGGATGAGCCACTGGACTCCCACTGCCCCATAACCCAGCTCGGCTAGGACCCCATTCCCCGTGAATGGGACCCCAGCCAGGCCAGGTCATGGGACAATCCCCATACTGCAGCAGGGAGCACATCAGGGGCAGGGGCGAATGATGACCAGGTGACCAAATCCATGGATGCGGGCGTCCCTGTCGATGTAGTCTTTTTAGACTTCAGGAAGGTGTTTGACACAGTGTCTCACCCCATCCTCATTAAAAAGACGGGGAGCTGTGGCATTGACCCCTACACAGTTGAGTGGGTCAGAAACTGGATGACAGGGCGCTCCCAGAGA
>JAGPOW010001661.1:11028660-11053501 GCA_030014935.1 Caiman crocodilus | reverse complement strand
TTTTGCCCCCTTCTCAGCTACCTCTCCCTCCCCACCACGACCCTTGAGAGAGAAGGCCGAGACAAAAGGAAGGTTAGAAATTCCTTCCATCTGATCTCACAGCCACTCAGATACCAGATACCTTAGCCAGCCCATGCTGTCAGATGCACCTCAGGTGTCCTGGTTGAACACACCTGCTCATCTCATGGGCAGAATGCACCTACTCCCCTGCCAAACATGGCAGATCCATAGCTCAGACCCGCTGCTAAATGTACTGTGCTCACCTGGGTCAATTGCTATCACATAGGGATTTACCACTGTGCTCCATGGCAGACTAGGCACAACTAACGCAAATGCTGCGTAATTTAGGGGTGCTGTGCTTCCTGCTGCACCTGAATGCCGACTCTACCTGCAGGCAGAAAACTGCTGACTCCCAGCTATGCCCAGGTGTTCCTCCCCAGTGACGGGCACCCTAGCATGCCCTGGGTTCCAGTGCACTATGATTTGGAAAATTATGGGCCTCCTGGCAAACCCCAAATGTCTGGCAGCAAGCAGCATACAAAGAACATATTCAAGAGAAATTCCAGAAAATGACTTGCTGTGCCAGAGAAACACCGACTGGGCTTCAAGGGGTTAACCTGAACCCCCTAAGCAGAGCCTGCTTTTAACTGCTTCTGCTATCAGACAGGAGCAGCGCTTACGTGCAACAAGGCACAAAGGGTACTGAGCCTTCCAGGAAACCAGCATCTGCCATTTGCTTGGATTTCATTGGCAGAAGGATGCTGATGAGACTGAGGATGAAACCTGATGATGAAATGAAACATCCCTCCCCCCTCCTCCCCCAATGCACATACAAACCGTAGCTATGCCTCCTCTCTCCTCTGCATTGTTTTCGCCTTGTTTGCAATGGCCTGTGCTCAGGCCACACACTGTGTGCTGTGCATATCAAAACCAGGCTGCAGTCACTCCCACTAAACCTAGAGGAATTAATCAGCACCAAACTCATTAACAGGCTGCTCCCTGGCCCTCACTCTTACAAGGAAAGCTTTTTTCCTCCAAGACCAGCACTCATTTACCCAATGAGTTTCATTCAGCATGTAAACTGCAACCTGAAAATATGGCCTGGTATTGCTGGCGAGCAGCAGCTGTGCTCTGAACATGCTCAGAGTGAGCTTTGAGGCTGAGCGGGGAGCAGGACAGGTAGGTCCTCTTGGACAGATGCATTTTATTTTAGAGATGAAAAGATGGGCATCTGCCACATCCAAGCAACCCCTGAGCTTGCTTTTATTTGCATTATTGTAGGTCCCATTGAAATTTGGGCCCTGTTCTAGCCAAGCTGGGAGGAAAGAAGGATGGAAAGTTTATCAGCATAGGTGGGAAACTGAGGCATGACCAAACCAATTACATGGCCAATCAGTCTGTGGCAGGAAAAAGGTTCAGTGCTCCCAAGTCCTGGTCTGACAAGCCTTTATCACAAGACCAGCCTTTCTTTCCATGACTGCTTCCCAGCTCAGGAGGAAGCCAAGCACAGAGACCCTGTCTACACATGGAAGTTCATTCGGCTTAGGACTGCACAGGAACTGAAAGTGGACTAGCTATGCTATAGGAATAATATACCGTGTTCCCCTTCTGCAAAGAGACATGAGTACGAGTAGGAATCCTGTTCAGACTGCAGACACAAGCAATTTTAAAATCCTGGAATATTCTGAAGGAGGTTTGCTTAAACTGGTTTCTTTTGTTCTCTTTTCATCAAAGATGCTTCTTTGTAAATGGTGCTTTAATGGCTCATCAGCCATGAAATATGCATGTCACTGAATATGCCTTGAAAGGCTCAAAGATACCAGTTTTGTGGCCTTGGGATCATGATCCAGCGGCATAGATTGCAATGGCTGCAGCAGCTTGCCTAGATCTGAATGTTGTTTTCCTGTTAGCTAATTTGGTTACTCTTTTTCAGATCTGTATGCAAACAGTGTGGTGAATAATACCACCATGTGCAGGCTCTGATCATGCCAGTACTGTCACGGCCTCGTCCAAGGTGCCAGGTAAGATGCCTCCTACTTCCAAAGCACTGGAAGACACTACAACACCTTGAAGATAAAAGTCTTTATGAAATAAGACTAAGTCTCACAAGACAGGTGGATGTTATTTCCCCATTACACAAAGGAAATGTGCCTCATCTCAGAGGTCATAGGAAGCCTGCTGCAAAATCAGGACCAGAAGCCACTTTTCTCCAGCTCCCTGCCTTCACCACAAGACAGTGCTCTGCACACAATAGCTCTGATACGGGCTGGAACATGAGCTTGTCCCGATGCTTATTATGTCAGAAAAAATGTTGCCTTCATGTTGCATTTCTCTCCTAGCTTGCAAGCAGAATGTATTAGGTCTGTCACAATGCCCTTATACTGGATGTGGCTGATTGCTGGCAGAAGCTATTATATGTGCAGTCCATTGTGGCATGTATGTGAGAGTTGTCCCTTATTGTTAAGTGTGCTTTAGTATGTTATCAGATGCATCTAGTGCAGTACCATGTCATTGTATAATGTATTTTTTCTGCAAGCACCACCATGGTCCAAAAAGTGTACGGTAGCGTTTTAATGGCACAAAACGATCTCCACAGTTACCTTTGCAGCATGCCCAGAGCTGAGAGATCAGGGGAAGAAATATGATGGCTTTCTACCAAGACTCCATCCATAAAATGAAGCTCCACTCAAATTTTGTGTGCTTGCGCTGCGCTAGCAGGGTGTTATTAGTTGTGATAGATGTGGCTTGTCCTTCAGTAAGCTGTTATTTCAAGCTACGTATTGCCCCCTCAAGCAGAATATGCTCTATTGGGTTACATCCACAACATTAAGCACTCAGTAAAATAAAAGTTTCTGTTCCATGATCCCAGGAGAGCGTTGGTAGGTCAAACAAGCACCGTTTCAGTCCTTCCAAGGCCTGTGCATTTGTGTGCTTGTGCTGCGCTAGCAGGGTGTTATTAGTTGTGAAATCTGCCTAGATGAGGAGAGAGCTCCCTTTATTTAACTGCATGACAAGCAGATTTCCTCAATTGTTCTTCTTGTGTCTCTACACCACATTTGACCATTTACGCATGCTTGTGCTCATTTACTGTACTTTGCAAGATCTGTCACCGTACATGTGCCTTTGAGCAGTAGGCATTGCAGCAGATGTTGCGTAGTCTGAGGCTCTGTGCTGCAGTCACAGGTGGCTGAACAAGTGGCGCAGCCCTGCTTTTCATTAGTTCCTTGGAACATCTGTCTGACAGGTGGTTGAGACATTGCCACCTTTGCCATGGTTTGTCAGCCCCTGGTGGTAAGGATTCAGCTGCTGGAACATCCATTTTTTCACTGTCAGGTATTTTCCTCCACCTCTCTTTCCACATCTGTAGCTGTGGCATCGAGACTTCTGCATGACTTCAGATGTTTGTGTGCTGTGGGACGCTCGTACAGCAGGTGTCTCACATCTTCAGTTTGCCTGTGTCCTACTAGCCACTGCTCTTCTGGTGTCAGGCAGAGCGATGCCAGTCAGCAAGTACACACTGGTTAGGCGTCAGACATCCTGTGATGCACTGGCAGCGATCATTCAGAATGGGATCAAGCCACTAAGCATGCATACAGGGCATGCATATTCGGCAGAGGAGAAGCTGAGAGCCAGAATAGTAGTTTGGATGGTTGCGAGGCTAGCTCCCCATTTCAAGTGAGCTTATATATGTAACCCAGGAACACCCAAGGGTGTTCCCATCCTCAGCTGGAAGGGATGGATGAGGCAGGTGACAGTGCTGTGAGAGGGACTCCTGTGATTTGAGCTCAGGTCCCTCTCTCCTCTATAGAGTCAGCTCCACACCAATGCTCTTAACTATTTACAATTTATAGTATACATACTATTCTTAGCCAATATATACAGGTAAGTATTTCAGTAGGTATCACCCAACAAAAGGAAAACTTCCAGTAAGTATTCCCAATGATATCATTCAATAACACTAAGGATATACAACTAAATATTTACAATATGGTAAGCCAGGAACCACCTCCTGGGACAGCTTGTCCTAATGGGCAACCCACCTTGGGGATGGCCTTCTCAGCCCTGCACCCTACAGAGGCCTGGCGTGACTGAGTCCTCGGGATGCCTGGGCGAGGAGGAGGGGTGGATACCCAGGTGGGCGAACCCGGTAAGTTAGGATCAACAGGCAGGTTTACAGGGAACCTAGATGAACAACCAGGTAGCAAAGGAAGGGCGGGGGGAAAGGTGTAAGCAGGCAGCACGCCAACAAGGAACCAATTATTCAAAACTAAACCAATCCCATCACATATTGTACAACATATCCATAATTATGATAACAGTCTTTGAAAATATAAGGTGCAGCTTTACACCATATAGGGCGTGTCTACCCCTGGATTCCAGTTAGCAAGGGGTAGCTCCCTTCCTACGGGTCTAGCTGGGAGGGAACCTTTCACCCAGGGCTTCCCCCTGCAGGGGGCTTATTTCAGGAATGCCTCCCTTGCGGGACCTGATTCTGCTAGCAACTCACAATCCTCTCCAAGGAGCCATTGACTGGGCCTCAGGGTCCTCCGCTCAGCCCGGAGGTGACTGCCCCCGGGCTCTGGGGGTAACCTTATGGCAGGTTCCCATCAGCATCTTGACCTTTCTGTATTTCCTTGAGCTGGTGGCTGGCCTCATGGGTTTTTAGATGGAAGGCACATATTTGTGTTTTCACGGGATCGATGCATAATATGAGGTTAGGCCAATTAGTGTCTCAGGGATTTTTCAATGTTATGCACAGGATGTCTGCATGGATGAAATATTTTGTTTCCAAACTAATTGGCTGGTCATTCTGTTGCATAGGTGTTATATAACAGCAGTGCAAGTACGCTTCTTTGAGGAATGCCATTAATCTGTCCTATCCGTCTGCTTTGCTTCCCATGCAGTTTGACACACAAGTCTGTTTTCATGCAGGACTCGTATCAGCTCTGCAAGGTGTAGGTCTTTTGTCATTTCCAGGGTCTTGTGGAGGAGTAATCAGCGTTTAACTGACTATATCATAGGTGGCTGTTAGGTCAACGAACACAGCTCCGGTGATTTGGTCTCTTTCAAAACCATCCTCAATATGTTGAATTAGATTGAGCAGCTGATTTATTGTTGATTTTCCAGGGCAAAAGCCACCCTGTTCAGGGATTAGGTGTTTATTCATGAATGAGGCAAGCCAGTTCAGTATCAGTCATTCGTATAATCTGTATGTATGGCATAGCAGAGAGATAGGTCTGAAGCTCTTTGGGTCAGATGATTAGATTTCCTGCCTAGTGTGATCAACTGTGGTTTCTGTCGAACACACACATAGACACAAGAATCTCCTAAGAGCCTGAAAATGAAAACCCAACACATACACATTACAATTCACAGGACCCAAAGACGACCCTGGAGTTGCATGGCAAGATAATGAAACAAGACTGCAAAGTGAAGATGGAGGACAGAAAGGGAAATGCTGCTAAATGCTGAGCTGAATTTCAAACTAACAAATTCCAGCTAATGAAACACAGGGAGCAATGAGAGCTCAGCTAAAATTAGGCAACCCAACAGTTTTGTGCCATTAATTGAGGCAACCCAATGAGTTTGGAACAGAGCAAACCCATTAAAGGCACAGCATGCAGGACCTCCAAAACAGGTGGAGTAGCAACTGCAACTTGGGGAGAGAAATCACAATGCTAACAAAAGTACTTCCTATAGATATATATTGACCTGTCATAAAAGGCAACATGCAACAGAAATGGGCTGACCTCCCGTGTTGCCTGCAGAAGTGGGAGTTGGAAGGCTAGCTGTATTGGTGTACTCATTTTCTTCCCCTGTTGCATTTGTGATAGAGGCAGGAAATGCCTCAAGTGTTGATTTGGTTACAAAACAGCCGGGGTAAATTCTGATGCTGGTTACACAGGAGCGTAAATCTGGTGATCAGAATTCAGATCTGCAAGTTTGGCCAGAGTAACCCAAGTTAATGGAAGAGCTTTAGTCTGGAAAATGGGCTAGAAATTTACCAAATCCAGGTTCTCAAGAGAGTTCTGAAAAGTTCTAGCTCAGGAAAGATCAGGCATCCAGGAAGATGTCCCCACAGATTTATTACACTGCCTCTCCCACCTAAAACTAGGGAGAACAGGGAGGACGGTAAAATCCAGAACAGTTAATGTTCATTCCTCACCCAAGCCAGCAGCTTCTCTGTAACATGTAGTTCCACCAGCTCCACAGCGGCCCGGACTCGCCTACCTGCAGTGCGGCCCTCTTCTCGCTGTCTTTGACCCATGCCTCACATTCTCCCCTTCTACAGCCCCTGCTTCTCTTTTCACAGGAAATAAATGACCTTTCCTCTCCCCTCTGCCTTCCTCCCATCCCCTTTTCCTGCTGTAATCCTGCCCTTTTCCCCATCAGAGAGAGAATTTTCTCATCTGCTCTCCTCTGATGGGTAAAAGTCTTCTAGTTTCCAGCTTACATTTGATGGCCAGTTGATAGCTTTGTGCTTGTGCCAACACAGACCTCTGGCTTAAAGACTGGTAGTTGTTTTCTCTCCTTGGCATTTACTTCCCTGATGTACTGAAAGTGCATTCAGATCCCCTCTCAGCTTTTGCATTGCTGGCTAAACAAGCCAAACGCTTCTAGCTTCCTCTCACAGGACACACATTCTGCTCCTGTGATTTTCCTCCCAGCCATTCTCTGCACCAGTGCCAGTTTCAATGCATCCTTCTTGCATGCGGGTAACCAGAGCTGTACTGTCTTCCAAATGAGGTTTAACTCATGCCTTGAGCAATGGAACAAATGCATCCCTCTCTCTTCTGCAAATACCCAGTCTGATACAAGTGCTTTCTTTCATGGCCCTATCACATTGGTAGCTCATAGTCATTCTACTAATGGCCAGTCTGCTGAAGTCTACCTTACACACCTTAATTGGCATGGGCAAGAGCTTTACTTGCAGGACATTCTGCACAGCTTGTTGAGTAGAGCACAAGGCAGGAACAGGATTTCTAGTCAAGGTTCTGCCTCTATTTCTATGTAGTTTGTCCTGAGTTTAGACAAAATGGGCAAAATCATATTTCATTTTACATGCTCTGTGGCTGCTGCTTTTGGCACTTACGCACAGGTTGTGATTGAGATGCTGCGCGTGCAGCAACACCACTCTGGACACTCCTGGGTTGAACTAACATTTATTATTATAACTCTCTGGAGTCATATTCACGGTGGATCTTAACAATTGCCCTTAATCTATGTATGCAGAACTGATACTTACTCTGCCTCTGACTTGACCCCATCCAATCCCATAGAGCAAGAGAAACCAAGAATGCCTCTGGATCCTCAAGGCAGAGAAAATGGAGTCACCAGAGCTGCAAACACTGCCGCAAAGAAACTGAACCCTGCAGTGCTGAGCAAGAGGGCTTTGGCCTTAAAAGAACAGCCCAAGGAAAACACAGTAAGACACAACCGTGATCCTATTCCATACACAGTGTGGACACACATAAGTGTCTGTACAGCTACTGAGCACGTGTTCGACTGTGTTCTGGCCAAGAAGATATGCAGTGCCACATGTATGCATATGAGTCTGCCCAAAAGTTGTAGCTCAGAAAAATCCCATGAAGACCCTCTGATATATCTGTCATATAACTCAGTAGTCAGGGCCCTTGCTCAGAAAGTGAGGCATGTCTTAAAGTGCCCCCAGGTTCTAGCATCCCACTGCTCACCCGGAGGAGGTTTAAATCTAGGTCTCTGACTTCCCAGCTTAGTGCTATAGGCCATCAGATCACAGGTTAGGCATTCTTTAACCTTCCTCTTCAAGCTGAGATATTGCACCTAGCACATAATACTCATTTGCCAAAATGGATGAAGAGTAGTAGGGAAGTTTCATGGGTCCATGCTAGACCCCACAGTCTGGTCTTCCACCTCAATTTATAAATGCTTTATTATTATGAGTCTTTGCTACTTATATTTATCAAAGAACAAAGCTGAAAGCTCTTGAGTTCAGAGAAGATTAGCAGACCTTAAAGCAGGGGTGGGCAAAATGTGGCCCACGGGCCAGATGCGACCCACCAGGCCATGCTATCCGGCCCGCGGAGCCCCTAAAAAAATTAGAAATTTAAAGCTGCCTGTCACGCAGCCCTCCATGGCTTGCCAAAACTTGCCCTCCACCCAAAATAATTGCCCGCCTCTGCCTTAAAGGGACAGCACTAATTTTAAAAACCACACATAAAGCAGAGATACTTCAATTATTACTTCGATTATCAACCAGAGGGGGGGGCGTAAATCATTATTACTTTGATTATCAACCGGAAGGGGGGAAAGGATTTTTGAAAGACAAAGCGACTCTCGTTCCTTGATCCTGCTCTTCAATAAGCTCATTTGTGCCAATATGGAAGCAACCAACAAAAAGGGTGAGGGAGGATTGTAATGCTCTGACACACACTATGGAGCGAGGCATAATGAAGGCGGCTTCACAATCAAAAAGGCAGCTGAGCACAAATGAGGTCTGTTGTGGAAAGGCCAGATACCCCAACATTACTGTTGCTCCAGATCAGGATGAAAATATGAAAGCGTGAATGTGCTCAGGGAGTAACAGGCTTGGATTTGGAGAAGCTGAGAGGTTTGGCGTGGGTGCCCAGTGCTGCGGCAGTGCCCCACAAGCGCAGTATCCTGGTGCCCTCATTCCCTCTGCTGGGCCAGGTTACCTGGTCAGACAACACCTGTTTGATTTAGCTGAAAAATAGTTTCAATAGGATATTCATGACAAGCTTCAAGTGGGAGCCCCCACCTCTCCTATAAAGGGCCTCCCACTCCATGGGGAATATTGAATAAGAGCAACTTTCTCCCTTTTCCAAAGAATGGGGAGAATCAAACCATTTCTTCATGGGCAGAGATGAGGGCAGGATTTGTCCCCAGGTGCCACTGTGCCAAATGTTACTGCTTTGATATGCTGAAGGGCCCAGAAGCGGTAAAAACCAACCTCCCTGGCTGCCTCCTTGTCATTTCAGAATGATGCTGCTTTCCTTGCTTAAAACCATGCACACCATGTAGTTTCAATGGGATAAAACAAATGACTAATTCAAGCTGGCTTCGGTGTCATCATGTCTGAATTATGAACCAAGCCCTTGAAAAGATTATTCATCTTGTGCTTCATGATCCTGAAGAGCTTGTGGTAATGTGGGTTATTTAGCATCCAGCACTGGGATGCTTCCAGGCTGGAATGAGCCAAGAGGAGATGCAGTGCCGTCTCCCCCAGCTCTCGCGCCCCTCTCCCATATAAATCTAGCTTGAAAGTAAATTTTTTCAACATTTATCAGAAAGCAACTTTCCAGCACCTGGGGAAAATGGCCCCTTCGGGCTGAGCGTCATTTCCACGGTTGTGTGCATGTTTCTGGGAAGTGCCGCGGGGTCTGGGTCATGCCAAGTCATGCCTGAAAGCAACATGAGGTATTTACAGTGTCTGCTTCTTTGTTAGAAATATGAAAACGATACATGTGTTATGAGGAAAACCTCCTGTCATTGTGTGAATTGTTCAGAAAAATACAGAGGTGCTGTCTCATTTGAGAGCGGCTATTCAATCCTCATGGCTGTATTTCAACACTTCGCCAATGACTAATGTCTGGGAGGCTTTGAGCAACAGGGAAGATGGGGTTACACTTTTTTTGACTGGGTTTCTAGTTTAAACATTCATTATAACTACAGCTGCCTCTGTGCTCCTGAGGTGCAGTTCAGAGAGGCTCAAAAGCTTGTGAAAAGCACTGCTGAGTCTGAGCTATGAGAGAGACATGTCTGACTTTATCTCCTCCGCCTCTACGGAAGAGCAAGTGTACAACGGGCAGGCCATCATCACACCGATTCACCAGTACTGCTAGTTGCAAGCATTCAAACATCATGAGTCAAGCACCCAATAATTAGGAGATCTAACACGCAAGAGCCATGGGGCTCCTTTTGTTTCCTGTCTAGTGTCCACACCTCTAGGCTGCGTTCCAATCAGGGCTTTAAGCTTCCTTCCACAACCGTGGAGGCTAGAAACTTACTTTTATAGAAATATGACTGGTGATAGTCTCACCTCATCACGTGATTCCAGGAGCTGGGCTTTAAGAAAATATTAAACGTCACGGGAGTCGCTTACATTTTGGGAGCAGTAGCATTGTTCTTGATGGAAACATTTGAAACTGGAGCAAGCAAAGCACCAACCGCCTCTAGGCCAGCAAAGAACAACCCCCTCTAGACTGCAGAAAGGTGGGGAGCCTACTTCTGTATATGGTGCAAGCGTCTCTGCCCCTTACAAACTTTCACGTGTAGGGCAAGGTAGGGAAGTTGTGTCTCCTTTAATCAGCTGAGGCACAGACATATGCAGTGGCCTATGCCTAAGGTAGAACTTGAATCCAAGTGGTTTGTGGTTGAGGCTAATAGCCACTAGACTAGACCATCCTTCCTCCCTTAGTCCAGAGAAGTGGTCTCAGTTGCACTCCCCTTTCATTATGCCACACTTGCACAACGAGCTCTGAGCTCACCAGCTAGTTAGAGCAAGTTCTGGCTGGAGCCACCATTTTTGCATTGCTTCAGCCTAGGCAGTGAGCACCACTGGTGCTCACCTTTCCCCCATCCTGAATTTAACGGCAGGGGAAAAGAGGATGAATGGTAGTGGAATCCATCCCCTGGGCTCTGGAACCACAGAAAAGCCAGAGCTCATGCTGCTCCAGCAAGAGCCTGCGGTGACCAGATGGCGAGCTCAGAGCTCACGGTACACCTATGGCTCAGCCAGATGAAGATGTGGCCCCACTCCTCTCCTGCTGCCCTAGTGCTGTTGACAGTGCTTTCTTCTTCGGCCTCTTTTACAATTCTGAGAACAAAGCAGTTCCTGCATCTCAGAGAAATTAAATTTTTGTTATGGGGAGATGAGGCAGTGACAGCAGGCTCAGTGCCTCTGGCGCTCTGCAGGACGTGGGGCAAGGGGAGGATGCAATCCAGGCCACAGCCCTGGCTCTCCACGGCCGTGCCCGTGCTGCTGATGCAGGCTGCCAGTGTGACATGGCACAAGAGTGAGAGCCAGATCCAGAAACACAGTACAGCACCCACGCTCCCCTGGAGGCAGCTCAGTAAGGTTAGGTGGTTCTCTGCAGAACTGGCCCTAAGCACCTATGTAAGGTGAAAGGCAAGGAAAAATTGGGCCTGGAGTATTCCAGGAGGACTCTGTCAAGCATGCCCACCTGTCCCAGCCCCACAGTCTCAGACATGAGGCAGTGAAAGACTTGAACCACCACTCCTAAGCACAGCAGAGGTCTCCAGAGCATGGGCAAGTGCCACACTCGGGGCGGTTTTGCTAAGGTAACCCTTCTGCCAGGCACTGGGCAGCAGCAAAATGGCTGGGTTCACATTTTGGGGTACCTCATAAATTATACCAAGTGGCTTAAGCGCCCACCCAGAAATCTGGGAACACTAAATTTGCTGGGATGTCCCATATTAACAAAGCCCCCTCCCCACAAGCAGCATAAGCAAAAAGTCAAATTTAGTATAAAGAACCAAAAAAAAGAAAACACTAAACATAATTTAAACATACTATTAACCACAAAGCAAAGTCTACAGGCTTCACCCTCTTGGGGGAGGCTTCACGCATATGCGGACAGTCTGGGACTTTGGGCTCCCCAGCGGGTAGTGCTGGGGGCCTGCACCACTATACCTGCCTTTCAGCAACGCGCTGGAGAGCAGGTCCCCACCGCAGAGTCCTGAGCTACTCCTTGGTTTCCTTGTGCCGCGGGGAGCTGCTCAGGTGTAGGTCCTTCCGCGTTGCAATGGGCTCCGTTGCTCCTAGAGAAGTGGTAAAGTGCAGATCTCCACTTCGTCCTGGTGACTTTGAGGGGTTACCTGCAGCTTTCATCAGCACACCGCACCCCAAAATCCCTAGTCCCAATCCCAGGTCTGCTGGGCACAAGAATGTAGAAGAGCTTGGAGGAACGGTCAGGCCTATCTTGGCTTGGGTCTGAACTACAACTAGCACCCAACCACACTGCTTGGTTGGGATATAAACTACAAAAGGGAGACAAGGAGACCCAGGCCTATCTTGCTGGGCCTGGACTGGGCAGCAAAAAGCTGCCAAGGCACATACTGCACCAAGGCCTGGATAAACAACAAGTGCCAGGTCTCACCCTGGCCCAAATCTGCCAGCCAAACATATGGTTGGGGTTCAGCCGCATAACTAGGTTGAGACACAATCGCTATGAAACAACAAAAAGGGAAGAAGGGCCCAGGCCTATGGCTGTAGCCTGGACATCCAGTCTCAGCTACACGACCGTGCTGAGACACTACAATTACAAAACAGCCCGTGTGGCCATTAACTACCAGGACCCATTCCTGGTCAGCCTGCTCCAGGGATCAACAACCCCACCCAAGAAAAATAAAGGGGAAAGAGGGAGGAAATAGGAGTTTCAAACTCCGAGACAGACTTTCTCACCCTGTACCTGAGGCTGTCTCATCAAATACCTTTCGCTCGCCTCTCCAGTGAAGAGGGGTGGAGACAGGTGCTTTTCTAGACAAGAGCAGGCCCTAGGCTTTAGTACAGATCCTTGTTTCCAGCGGGACAGAAGCATCCCTGCTACACTTGATCCAATGACCATTAAATGTGAGGTGTGGGCCTTAATCCTTCTGAGTTTCCCATGCAGACATGACCTAATGCCCTTAGTCAGTTCAGTGCAGTGATGAAGGACTGCATTTCTTTGATACACAGGAGTGCTGGGATGTTGTGGCAGCCACTAAGATGACTTTTTGTGTCATTGCCCATGTGCCTGTGATGCTAAAGTATCCCAAGTAAATGAGCACTCCAGGCTTTTGCAAACAGTTGGTGGTGGATTAAGATTTACTGGGACCCTAGGATTCAGTTTGGGGAGGGGCCCCTTCCCCTCCTGGTGCTGCCACTACCAAGGGCAAGGCCTCCATGCCCTATGGGGGAGGCTGAGTGGACCCGGCCAGGCTGGGGTGAATTGGCACATGCCCGCCTCTCCTCCCTGCTCCCCACCCCGCTTCTCCTCTGCCATGGCCAGAGCAGAGTGGAGCTGAGTGGGGTGAGGGTGGATGCAGGCTGCCTGCTGTGGACTTGGGGCTCTCCGCCCTGCTGCCTTTGCCTCAGAGACCTTCCTGAGCCAGCTGTGCATCCACTGCCTGCCCGGCAGAGGGAGGCACAACTCACCACTCGTACTGCTGCTGGGCGGACATGGGATGCACAGCTGGCGAGGCGTCCCCAGGGCAAAGGCAGCAGGTTTGAGAGCCCTGAGCCTGCAGCCTGAATCAGCTCCATACATAAATCTGGGGGAGGGTACAGCCCCCCATGCTGCCCTTCAAGGGTACACACAGCGGTGGGGAACCCCCCCCCATGCCCGCCGGACTAGATGCCCATGGCTCCATCCCACTCCCCGCCACAGGCCCAGGTCCCACACAATGCCCTGTCTGGGCAGCACCCCCAGCCCAAGGCCCTGCCCCATTCCCTTCCTCACCATGGGAGGGCGTCAATCTGTCCCCCCTTCCCCCATTCCTTCCCACATACACTTACCTGCAGGGAGCTGCTCTCCACGCTGTCCCGCTGTGTTCCAGGCCATGTGCATGCATGCGGCCACTCCCAGGTACGCGGTGACCCCTGTGCCATCCTCCAAGCAGCCCCAAGTAGCTCCTTGCAGGCTAGAATGCTGCCATTGTTTCCCATGGGAACCCAAGCACCCAGGGGCCCCTGATTGGCAGGGTACCCTGAGCCCAGGCCCTGCCAGTCCATGCCTTAGTCTGCCTATGCAAACAGTAGTGCACTGTTCACAAGATGAGTGCAGAAGCCACTAATCACCATCCCTGAAGCCCAGGCCAGTGTCTGCGGAGAACTGACTATTTACAAGGACTTGCTCCCCAGCTGGTTGCAGAACCAAAGAAATACACATAATACTTCCCTGTTGCTACTTCTCCATGGAAGCAATTGCTGTATTGTCAAAGGGCTGTTCCTTTCCCTGCGACTGGATGGGGGGCAAGGAGAGAGGGACATTTTGAAAACAATGTTGTGAGTCCCTGAATTAGTTCAATGTCCCCTGGGAAATAGGCCCAAATTGTTATCAGCAGATAAGGGACTGAAGGCAGAGAGAGAGGAAGTAATGTGGATGGTCTAGTCAGCAGCGGTAGAGTCAAGAACACAGCCCTGATCTCTTGCCACCCACCCAGGAGCTGCTCCTACCCCAAGCCCATGTGTACCTTCTCCTACATGCTTGTGCCTTGCCTGTCACTTGTCATTTGGGCCACCTGCCTATAGCAGGGATCCTTAACCCCTGCTACTCGAATGGTAGGGAGCCCACACCAAAGGGCTGCAGTTAAGTAGGCAGGGGCCAGCTGCAGAGCGACATGCAGCCAGGGAAACTCACAGGCAGTTAAAAAACAGCAAGGGGAAAGGCAGTACCTGTGGCCCAGGGCATAAGCTGCAACACCCGAGAGCAGGCTGAGGGCTGAGTCGTGTGATCGGAGAAGGTGGAGACTGAGTCCATTAAAAGCCTGCCTCCTGAGCCAGAGGGCTCAGTCTGGCCCTGGCTTCCAGTGCTAGCAGAGCTTCTGGTGGCTGGAGACATGATAAAAGAGACACCCAACCAACAAGGTGCCCAAGGAGCTGCTACAGATGCAGCTGCTAAAGGGTGGGAGGTGGCTGGGGAGCGGGGAGACCCAGAAGGGATTTATCTGTAGCTGGCACAGCATAACACCAAAGAACTGGGCTGTGTATATGGGTAAGATGTGGTGTCCACAGAGGAGTGCCTTGTGGGGTACTCTGCGATAGGCAGCCTGGCCTGGGGTTAGGGACCCAGAGGGCTAAGAGCTGAAGGAGTCAGCCAAGGCTAGGAGGGCCAGAGCCACAGGAAGAGCTGCCCAGCCTGGGGTTGGGGACCCAGGGGCCAAGGACTGGACTAGAGCAGGAGAGACAAGGGCCAGGGCAGTCCTTTGGGGGCAGGGGGGCATGAATTGGGGTGGCTTCCCTGGGCCCCATGCTTTGGGGGGGGCCCTGCACAGCTGGGCAGAGCAGCCATGGCCTTGCCCCTCGCAGTGCACAAGGGGGCCCAGGAGCCAAGGTCTGGGGCAGTGGACCTGGACTGAAGGGTACAGCCAGAATAAAAGGGTCAAATCTGAGAAGACTGAGGCCTGGAAAAAGGTTTGGGGCTTGGGGCTAAAGGCTACACTGGGGCCAGAGGCCCCCTTCCATATGAACATCAAGTAACATCTGCATGGCTGTAGGGGAAGACAGAGGTCATGAATTCAGCCCTTAAGGCAATTAATACCAGAGGAGTCTGAGCCACAGAGCAAGACTGGACCCAAGGGGGAGAGAGGCTGCATGTCAAACCCACAGGGGACGAGGAAGAGCACCCAGGGCTCAGCAGCCTCTAAGGGGAGTCTCCCCTCTGTATTAATACCATCAAGGTATGGCAGGAGCAGCATGGGGGTGAGACCCTGAGAAGCTGGAGTGAGAGTCAGACACGACAAAGGTGGCCACCAGGGGCTACCATGGCCACCCTGGGGTGCGTCCTGTTAGACTGCCTTTTCCCCTAACATTTGATTCATGCCAGCTACCTCGGAGACTATAAAAGCAGCCTTGGCCTTCCCAGAATGCCCAGGAGAATGGCAAATAATCATCCTTGTCTTGCAGGCTACAAAACTGATTCACAAAGAAACTAAATGCTTTGCCAAGGCCAAAGTCAGTGACAGAGCCAGGAATAGGACCTAACCACTAAACCATCCCTCGGCCCACAAGGAAGCTGCTTCAGAGGTAAATCCCAGGAGGGATGCAGCTCCCTGGAACGCTGAAGAGCCACTGAGCTATTTTCATCTCCATTGGACTTGAACAAGGCACAAAACCGGGCGTCACTGGTGAGAGGGCAAACGAGCACACTCATTTGTGGACTGTGTGTTACTATTCCAAGCACTCCCAAGGGTGACGGACTGTGGCTGGGATGGGACCATCCCAGCTGCCAATGTTTTCCATGCACAGCAGATGGCAAACAGCCCAAATCAACCCAACTGTTGCTGAGAAGCATTTGTTTTTGCATCCTAGAGTTTCATAAACTTTTATCTGTGCAGTCACTGAGTATGCTCAGCCTTTTCAAAGTTATTCCTGAACCGTCCCCTGACAAGTCACAAATGAATTCATCCTCATTCTGGAGAGACATTCCCAGCTCCTACCACAGACTGCTTAAGTCTCCTGCTCCAGGGGTTGTTAGCACGACAGGAGCCTTGGATGAGAGAGTGCTGTGTGACTGGGATAAATGAAGGTTTCCAACAGCGTGCTTGTAGAGTTATTGCTTCAGGCTCCTGCTCGTGATTCAATCCAGAGGAGTGGAGCCACAATGCAACTTCTAGTTGGAAAATGCAGAGGCATGCCAAATCTCTTCCCACTCGCTGAGCGAGAGAAGATTCTCCAGGCTTGTGCCATACCTTACAGCACCTCCGTCTGGGTCTCTTGCTGGAGGGGTTGTGGGATATGTTCAGGCTGAGAGGAGTGTCTTTTTTTATTCTTTTCATCCTGGAGGAATTATCTTTGTGGCTCTGGAGGCAATACAGCCTCACCGTTCATTCCTGTCTGGTTTTGGTTCTTCCATTAGTACAGCTTGATCATGTTGCATATGAACAGAAATCAGCTGGCCCCTTATTGAAAATTTCATCAGAGAAGCCAAGGATTGAAGTAACCTAAAACCACTGGGAAGCTAACTTAAAGTAGTGGATACCACATCAACCCTGAGCAGCCCTCTCCATCCCAATGACAGGGGTCCCAGGTGAGGCACGTTGTTGGAACAGTTTCCATGGGTTCATTGACTCCGCTGTGTATTCTGAACACTTCCCTGAATGAAAGGTATTCATATAATCATAGAAAATGAGGGCTGGAAAGGACCTCAGGATGTCATCTAGTCCACCCCTCCCTGCTCAAAGCCGGATCAGCCCCAACTAAATCATCTCAACCAAAGCTTCTAGCTGGGTCTTAAAAACCTGCAGAATGAAGATTGCACCACCTCTCAGAGTAACCTGCTCCAGGGTTTTACTACCCTCATAGTGAGAAACTTCTTCCTAATGTCTAACCCAAACTACCCTTGCTGCAACTCGAGGCCATTGCTCCTTGTCCCGTCATCTGCCACCACTGAGAAGAGTCCAGCTCCATCCTCTTTTGAGCCCCCCTTCAGGTAGTTGACGAATGCTATTAAATCCCCCTCATTCTTCTCTTCTCTGAACTAGACAAGACCCATTCCCTCAGCCTTTCCTCAGAAGTCATGTCCCCAAGCCCCCAAACCATTGCGTTGCCCTCCACTGGACTCTCTCCAATTTATCCACATCCTTCCTGTAGCGGGGTGCCCAAAAGTAAATACAGTACTCCAGATGGGCTTCGCCATTGCTGAATAGAGGAGAATAATCACTTCCCTTGACCTACTGGCAACACACCTACCAATGCAGCCCAGTGTGCCTTTAGACTTCTTTGCAACAAAGGCACACTTTTGGCTCCTATTCAGGTTATTGTCCACTGTAACCCCCCAGGTCCTTTTCTGCAGAGCTGCTGTGCAGCCAGTATTGGCACATGGGGTTGTTCTTTGCACTTGTCCTTGTTGAACGTCATGAGATTTCTTTTGGTCCAATCCTCCAATTTGTCTAGGTCACTTTGAATCCTAGCCCTACCCTCCAGTATATCTACTACTCCTCCCAGCTTGGTGGGGAGGCACTCTATGCCATCTTTCAGGTCATTGATGAAGACATTGAGCAGAATCAACCCTAAAGCAAGTTGCAATGAGCCTGTGCTGTAATGACCCAGGGTTGCACTTAGGGAAACTAACAATTACACCCTGAGAGAAATGGTTTAATCACTGCAAAAATCGTCCCTTTCATTGTCTCTGCAAAGCTGCTGCCTTCAAGAAAGGAAAGAGAGGCACAGGTCTTCTTTACAGGGTTAAGTGTTAGACTTTTAAGAAGGATACCAAAAGATGTCCCAGGGCCTTTGAATTCTGGTGCTGCTAGAACATGCCGAAAAGCAACTGGCTGGTGAGAGTGCGAGCCAGTGAGATTTTACAGACTACGGCAGTGGCTGGAGAAGAGAGTGCCAATGCATAGCCCAGAACAAAATACAGTTTTCTGGATATGTTGGACCACAGTCTTGAATGAACATGAGGCTGCCTCTGAGGCTACAAGGTTAAGCGGAAGGAAAATCATGTAGAAGGAAGAGAAGACAATGTGGACAATGTGGCAGAGGGCTGGACCATGGGGAAAAGTGAAGACACTGCAGAGGACACAGGACCAAGAAAGCGGGGAAGGCGGTGATGATCAATGACCTCAGAATTGGAGACATCACTGAAAGAACAAACCAGGAGAGAGATTTCACTCCCTGCCACCTGCGTGCTGGCAGACACGTGCAAACATGCTTTGTCTACCTTTGCTTGTTGTGATTTCAAGGCTGCCCTGTGTAATATTTTTATATTCTATATGTCAATCAGGAAGCTCAGAGACAACTTGGCTGATGAGATGCAGGTCTGAAATGGATATAGTTATTGGGTTTTTTTGGATGAAACTATGCAATGTAATGTTCTTGGGGCTAGCAATGAGCTTATTATATCTTGGACCATTCAACAACATTCCAGGTGCTAAAATAAAGTATCAACTCACTAAGAACATATGCATTTCACAAAGAATTATTTGACTTACTAGTAATATACAGCACTTAGGAACTTTTATGTATTATATTTATTGTAGCAACACTCAGAGGTCTGGCAGGACTGGGACCGTGTTGCACAAGATGCTGAGCTAGCTCAGAGAGATGCTGTCCTCCCCCTCAGATAAGCTTAGAAAATAAAAGTGCAGGCTTGATATCTATCATGCTTTACAAGGGATTGCAGCATTATTCTCCTCATCTGACAGATGGGGAAACTGAGGTACAAAGGAAATGGATGATATGGCTTAGATCACTTGGCCAGGCAGTTAAACCTTACACTGCATAGTTCTGGCAAGCCACACTTATTTATCCTGCAGAAGTGCTTAAAAGTCCCGACAGAGTTCAGCGGTTTTCTATAGGCATAGACACAGCCTGGCTCTCGGCCTCAACAGGCAAACTGCATACGATCCTGAGCACTTTACAGATGGGGCTGAGGCCCCAGTTGTTGATGGCATTTGCTCATCAAATCCCCATGGAGTGCCATGCGAGTAGGGCTTACTGTTTCACAATCTTAAACAGGCCCAGAAACTGGTGGTCCAGTTTAGCTGATAGTCTTGATATTTTTTAAGGAGAGCAAGTTCTTGTCACTGCCCGAAATGGTTGGGCTGGTCTGATGGTGTTGGTCAGCTTGGTGCTTGTGGTCTTTACAGCATTAAGATGGGCCTTGAGTTCTTGTTGAACCTGTTGGAGATGGGATACAAAATTATTCACGATGGGCACCTGTGGGAAGGTAAGCAGTGCTGACTGGAATTGAGGATGGAAGCCATAGTTGGAAAACTAAAAAGGGGGTCTGGCCTGTGGACATATGGACAGCATTGTTTTATGTAAATTCATGTAAGGGGAGCAAGGGCACCCAATTTTCCTGGTGAAAGTTTAGAAAGCACCCGAGGTACCATTCCAGGTACCTGGTTTATGCACTCTGTGTGTCCGTTGATTTGAAAGTGGTATG
This sequence comes from Caiman crocodilus, assembly GCA_030014935.1. Taxonomy (NCBI): domain Eukaryota; kingdom Metazoa; phylum Chordata; order Crocodylia; family Alligatoridae; genus Caiman; species Caiman crocodilus. Next base: position 11,033,891 of record JAGPOW010001661.1, on the reverse strand, counting down.
CAGAGGAGCAAAGACATTTCACACTCAAGACCTTACAGAACTTGGGCCAGAAGTGTAAAATAAGGTGGGGGCTGCAATCAGAGGGCACCTGAGATGGGTGAAATACCTCCTGCAGAAACAGGTCAGCTGCTTTGCTAGCAGTGGGGACAGACTAGGCAGGGACAAAATGGGCCATCTTAATGAATGCATCCACAACGACCGTGATTGTGGAGCAGTTTTCAGAACATGGGAGGTCCACAATGAAATCCACTGAAAGCATTGCCCAAGGTAGTGTGGGGGTGGGTAGCAGCCGAAGGAGCCCACCTGGTCTGGCGCAAGGTTTCTTTGTTGGGATGCACGTGCAGCAGGAATAGATGTACTGTTTAAAATCATAGCCACTCTACCCCAATAGAATTGCTGAGACACTTAGAGCTGGGTCTTGGTATGTCCAAGGTGGTCTGCAGAAGTTGAATCATGACAAAGACGTAATATTCTTGATCTTACAGGACCACCTAGGACAGGGGCAAGCAAAATACAACCTGCAGACCAGGTCTGGCCCACCAGGCAACTCCATCCAGCCTGCAGGGTCCCTCCATAAGCCCTGGCCCTGGGTTGCCCCTCTGCAAGCTGGCACCTCCATATAGGAGGTAGCTCTGGCTACTAAGCAGCCCCCTCCGCCCCAGCCTGGTCCGACCCACGCCAGCCCCAAGCTGAGAGTCTGCAGAGCCTGTGCTATGGGGCTTGGTTGGGCTGGCCCCACATGCTGCAGAAGCACAAAAGCTGTGCATTATGGAGCCAGGTGGAGCTGGCCCTGCTCACTGCCACCACCTGCAGCCAGGGACTGGGGTGGGATCATGGGAGCTGCACATTATGGGGCCAGGCAGGGCTGGCTCTGCTCGCTACCACCATATGCAGCGTCAGGGACTCGCACGTTCCAAGGGGAGGACCCTTCCCTGCCCCCCCCACACATACACACTCCACCCCTCACCATACACCAACACACACCCACTCCTTCCCACAGCCCACCCCCTACCCCCACCATACCCACACTCACACCCTCCCACACCCCCCGACCCCAACCACACACTCTGCACCCACACCCCCCCCACACACACACACCTGCCCACCCACAAAATACAAGGGCAAAACTGTATTTTGAGCTATTATGCAAACACCTCTAGATACACTATGCAAATGCACACAAATCAGGAAAAATGTTTTTTAAGTAAAATTAAAATAATTATAGCAGATGTTAGATTCTTTTAGTATACGATTTGTTTGGGGGTTTTTTTCCAGTTTCAGGATGGCAACACTTGCCTCCCAAAAGAAGTAGTTTCAGGGCAAGGGAAGGGACTTCCAGTGACAAAGGTTAGAGGGCAGGACGTTTGGTCCCAAGATGGTGGCAAGGGGCAGAGCAATTGTCAAGGGGTGGGGCTACCCTTGCAGCCCTCAACAGCTCACCAAAAATCGTTAAGCCGTCCTCTAGCCAAAATAATTGCCCACCTCTGGTCTAGGATGTACAAATGGTGTCAGAAAAAAAGAAGCCCCCCTCAATTACCGTTAGGCCCTTGGTGGACAGCCCTAACAGCTGTCTCCATTTTTTAGCAAGGGGGTCATCTAGGAGGGCTGCTTGAGTGGCTGCTAGAAGGTTTTGCTGAGCTGTTCTCCAAATTAAATTCTTATGCTGAAGCATGGTGGAAGATAGTGATAGGTCTAGTCACCAAGTTGTCGGGAAGTGTGGTCACGCTTGAAGATAGGCTACAAATACAGGCGAACCTAGACAGGCTAGCAGCTTGGGCAGATCGGAACCTGATGAAGTTCAACATTGAGAAATATAAAGTGCTCCACCTCAGGATGAGCAACCCCCAACATACCTACAGGCTTGGCAGCACCAAACTGACTAGCATCACAACCAAAAGGGAGCTGAGGGTAATAATAGACCACAATATAAATATGAGCCGGCAGTAGGACGCTGTAGCCACCAGGGCAAATAATACTCTGGCATGCATCAATTGATGCATCTACAGCAAAGCCAAGGTGATTCTTCCACTCTACTCAGCACTGGTGAGACCGCAGCTGCAGTACTGCATCCAGTTTTGGACACCACACGTTAACAAAGATATGGACAAGTTTGAGAGAGTCCAAAGAAGAACCATGCATATGATCAGAGTCTTACATGGCAAGCCACATGAGGAAAGGCTGAGGGATCTGGGACTCTTCAGCCTGAAGAAAAGGCAGCTGAGAGGGGACCTGGTACCAGCTTACTGCTACGCTAGAGGAGTACATCAAGGGCTTTGTGAGCAACTGTTCACCAGGGCTCCCGAAGGGAAAACCAGGAGTAACGGCCACAAACTCCTAGAAGATTGATTCAAGCTCAACATTAGGAAAAACTTCTTCACATCTAGGGTGTCCAGACTATGGAATAAGTTCCCTCCAGAGGTGGTACAATCACCTACCCTGGAAATCTTCAAAAGGATACTGGACATTCACCTTGCTGAGGTCACCTGACCCCAGTTGTTTTTCCTACTTGATGCAGGGGGTTGACCTGATGATCTTCCAAGGTCCCTTCTGACATTACAATCTATGAATCTAGTGCAGAAGGTGCATCCTTACAAGATAAAGCATTTTTCTTTTGATTCTTGACGCCTGGACAATATGTGATTACGACATTAAAACAAGAAAAGAAGACTGACTGGTGAGCCAGTCATGAATTCAATTTCTGGCTTGTATTTGAAGTTCTTATGGTCCATTATTGCCTGCACAGGGTGGTGAGCCCCCTCCAGAAGATGCTGCCACTCCTCAAAAGCTCCCTTGATCGTGAGGGGTTTCTGGTCCCAAATGTTGCAATTGCTTTTGGAGGGGGTCAGGGCTCAAGAAACAAAGCACAAGGGTGCAATTTGTTTAGGGTATTTGAAGCCTGAGACAGAATAGCCCCCATAGTGCAGCTCAAGCAGTCGAATTCTTCTATAAAAGGTCTGGCAGGTTCTAAGTGGGTGCAACCAAGATGGGTGCAGAAATGCAAGCCCTTTTGAAAGCATTTTGAAAGCCATTTGGACTTCTGGTGAGCATTTAAATGGTACCCATTAAGAAGGATGGTCAGCAGGGCTACTAGTTATGAGAACCCTCTGATAAAATCTCTATAAAAATTAGAAAAGTCCAAAAACCATTGGACCCCCTTAACATCATGTCATGCTGTCCATTCGGTGGTGGCGGCTACTTTGCATGGATCCAGTGTTAGGCCCTTGGCGGGAATTATGTAACCTGAGAATTCAATCGAGCTTTTGTCAAACTCCCATTTCTCCAGGTTAACATACACTTGGTCTTCTCACAGTCTGAGCAGGACCTGAAACACGTTCTGAACACTTGGCCAGATTGTCAGAGAAAATTAAAATATCATCCAGATAAATTACAACAAATCAGTCTAGCATGTCTCAAAACACATCATTTACAAAGTGTTGGAATGTTGCAGAGGCATTGCAAAGCTCAAAAGGACATAACCAGGTATTCAAAATGCCCATAGCGGGTCCAAAACACAGTCTTCACTCATTCCCTTCCCATGTACAGACTAGACTGTAGCCACCCCACAGATCCAACTTTGAAAAAATCTTGGCTTGATGAAGCCTCTCAAATCATTCATTTATTAAGGGCAGTGGGTAACAGATGCAAACTGTTATCCTATTCAGAGCCTTGCAATCAATGCAGGAGTGGACAGAGCTGTCTTTCTTGGCCACAGAGAATATCAGGGCCCCAGCTGGGAATGTAGAAGGCCTGTGGAGGTTCTCTGCAATGTACTCCTTGAAAGCCTTGAGCTCTAGTTGGGAGAGGGAATAAATGCACCCAAATGGTATCTGTGCCCCTGGTGAAAGATCAATGGGGCAATGTGGTTGGAGTTGGTCCTCTTCTTTCTTATAAAAAAATGTCTAATAAGTCTCAATATTTGGCAGGGAGATGTGAGTCTGGGTCCATGGGATGCATGCTTCCCACTGAGGCAGGCTGCATAGCTTTTATGGTCAATGCAGCTAACCTGATGCCATCAGCCCTGCTTCTGGACTGCGTATTGATTGAGGAACACTCCTTTAAGCAAGAGTGCAAGCAGTAGGGTGAATTGAAGCAGAGATCCCTCAACTCCCACAAGGTGTCTGAATTTTGGAGGGATAGCCAAGAAGTCCCCAAGATAACTGAAAAGACAATTCTCATCATGGAGACATACGTTGAGAGTATCCACTATCACCAGTTAGATACCACCCACATTGTGGCAAGACAGGAGCTGCTTTCTGCTACCCCAGATGACTGGCTGCATGGACACAATTCACTGGGGAGTGCAAGGAATCCCAGGGGAGCTTCGTGCTGTTTTCCTGTGTTTTCGACTTATTATTCCAAAATATTTGAACAAACTGAAAATGCAAAATTAATTTAGAGCAAAGTTTGGGGAAGACTCCTCCCACAGGACATGCTTAGCAAGGCAAATGTGCCCTCTAGTTGACAAAGACTCCATGGCACTTAGCAGCTATCTTTTGTATATCACAAGCCAGTCAGTTAATGCTAATTCAGTCTACTGCAGCAGCGTGTAACCTTCTGGCCTAACAGGTCAGAGAGAAACAGGATGAGTGGCACATAGCTGGTCCGTGGTCCATGAGCGAGTTCTGTCTGCAGGCTGGACCTAGCTTGGGGTTAGCTTGTGGAGTCAGCCTGTGGGTGTGATCTGATACACAGGGCCATAACATCCTCCAGAGCTCCATCCAGGCATGGCTGGTGAACTCAGACTGGTGGGGTGGTGGAGCCTCCCACGGGAGCGGGAAGGAGAGGGTGTTTGCAGCGGCCAGGAGTGGGTGGGGAGAGGATCCAGGCACTCTGGCCAGTAGCAGTAGTCACCATTGTGACTACTGTTTCATAGATTTCATAGACGTTAGGGCTGGAAGGGCCCTCGGAAGATCATTGAGTCCGGCCCCCTGCCCAAAGGCAGGAAGTCAGCTGGGGTCATAGGATCCCAGCAAGATAAGCATCCAATTTACTCTTGAAGGTGTTCAATGTAGGCACTTGAACCACCTCCAATGGCAGGCTGTTCCAGACCTTGCGGGCTCAGACAGTAAAGAAATTCTTCCTTATGCCCAGCCTGAATCGGTCTTGCAGTAGTTTGTAACTCTTTGACCTCATCATCCCTTGGGGTGCTCTGGTGAACAAACGTTCCCCCAGATACTGGTGGTCACCCCTGATAAACTTGTAGGTGGCCATCAGATCACCCCTGAGCCTGC
>JAGPOW010001661.1:11018301-11028560 GCA_030014935.1 Caiman crocodilus | reverse complement strand
AACAAACGTTCCCCCAGATACTGGTGGTCACCCCTGATAAACTTGTAGGTGGCCATCAGATCACCCCTGAGCCTGCGCTTTTCCAGGCTAAAGAGCCCCGGGGCTCTCAGCCTGCCATTGTAAGATCTGTTTTCATGACCGCTGCTCAGTCCAGAGGAGAGCCGTGCGCATTTCTTAAGCTTCTCCACATCCTTTTTGAATTGTGGAGCCCAAAACTGGACGCAGTACTCCAGCTGCGGCCTCACCAAGGCCAAGTACAAGCGTTTTGGTTGCTTTACTAGCCACAGCATCACACTGAAGGCTCATGTTGATACACCCAAAGGCTGGATCCAGACATATAGGCACCTGTGATTTGTGGCACTGCAAACCTCTTTGCAGCATAACAACCAGCACGAGTTGCACCTTAATCAGTGTGTGGCAGTGCTAATTTGCAGCATCAGGGCAAATTTTGCTGTGGGAATTTCCCAGTAGCAAAAAAACCCACAAAACCCAAACCTGGGAAAAAAGTGTCACAAACAATGCCGAAGTGGCGGGTGCTGGAACAAATGCAGAGATGGGGAAGCAGGCAGCCCAGGGCTGCCTTGCTCTCCTGTCTCCATGTGCTATGCAGCCCCCGGCCTGAGGCACCCTGAGCCCCAGCCAGCTGCTCCTCCACTGCAGCGCTCCCATGCTCAGGCTTGTGGAGCCCCCACCCTGAGACACCCTGTGCCCCAAGATGGGGGAGTAAGCACCCTTGGGTCCTGCGTAGCCCCTGCTCTGAGGTACTCTGTACCCCAGATAGCTGCACTGAGGCACATGGAGACAGGGGAGCAGCTAGCCCAGAGCTGCTTGCTCCCCATCTCAAAGCACACTGCGCCCCGGCCAGCCAGCAAGTGGCTGGTTGAGGCACAGGATGCCTCAGAGCAGGGACTCCACAAGCTGCTCCCCAGCTGGCTGGGGCACAAGGTACTTCAGTGAAGTGGGTGTCTAGCCCAGCTGAGGCATCCTGTGCCCCAGCCAGTCTCCCCACTGCAGCACATGAAGCAGCAGGACATTGTATCCCTGTGCAAAGGGCAGGGGCATGCGCTGCAGCGCAAAGCAGTGGCACAAATTTGTGCCACTACTATTTGTGTTGCTGCAAAGGCACACCTCTGCTCATGTGGATGCAGCCTAACAGTGCCGATGTTGCTATTGCTGCATAAATGTGAACATGTGGGAATAAATTATTCCTGTTTGGGAAGGGGAATAAGCTATACTGGTGCCAGGGCCCTCTTTGCCAGGTTCCTATATTTACTATTTCAACAGCAAATCAATCCCTGACATGACAGATAAATCAGCACAAAACTGCTCTGAAGTGCCTAAGTCACTTTTTCCTAAAACTGGATTCTAAGTCACTTGGCCACTTTTCCAAATTCTCACCTTTATCCATTACAATTCTTAGTTAGTATTTGTATTGTCATTGCCGGCAGGATTTCCAGTCGTGGACCAGGAGCCAAGTGTTCCAGGCACTTGATTGATCACAAGCTTTATGGAGGAAGTTAAAGAGTGATTTTACAGTCCACCATCCATGCAAACTTCCACCAATGCATTTAAACCATTGCCAATCCCTGTGTGCACAATTTCACTTTGCTTTAGGAACAGCTCATTGTGTTTCAGATTCAACCTAAACTGAAATGAATGTGTCCACATGTGCAACTTAACTAATCAGGTAAGCTGTTTCAGTTAAACCAATGCATCTCCGTGTGTAGACAAGCCCAAAGGTGTGGCAAAGGGATCTTGCATTCACTGTGGAATACCATTCCCCATAGCTCAGTATTAGATCCGGTGCCCTTGACTGATACTGGGGTATACAGTGCTACTGAAAATGCCATGGAGCAAATGAGGTGGTATGTAGCTCTTTTCATCCAGAACTCAAACTTCTGGCGAGTAAGAATAATTATCCCCATTTCACACAAGGCACAGAGCGAGGCAGTGATGCGAGTTACATAGCAGAGCCAGTTTTCCCAAATCTGCTAGTACTGTTGTATCCACCAGGCAGGGCTGTATTCCACCATACACATATAGTCATCAGACAGTCCTCAAGCCCTTTCAACAACAGCAGGGGCATTCATTACCAACAGTGTCTCTCTAACACAGGTACTGATGAGCAGCAAAGAAGACATCATTCTCCTTTGTATGTATAGAGATTTCACTTCCTGTCCTACCCTACTGCACAGACCCGGCTTAACAGTAAGTCTATGTCAAGCTCTTGAGCCTGGATGAAGTGACTCCTGTTCAGAGTTTATACTGGAGTTTGCAAAGTGCAAAAGTCATCATAAGATCTTCCCAAAGAAGGCTCCACAGTGAGTTTTAAGGCTTGGGGCCATGGGAATTTTTATTTCTTGATCAGTCTGTGAACATTATAAAGGAGAAAAGGGAACAAAGCATACCATCACCAGAACTGGAAAAAGAGATGTAGAAGTTGGTTGGAAAAGCCTGCTCCCTCCCTGAAACAAAGATGCTCTTGGAGAAAATATGGATGGTTTTAAAATGTGGCTTTAGTTCTTAAGGCAGAGTTTTATTACCTCTCTCTCCCTATCCCCCTCAGTCTCTCCAAATGAGTTTTAGCTCAGAGATTAAAAGCTCGTTCTCGCTCAGGAAATGAAGAATTTCTGCCAAGACCTCCGGCTGAGAAAATCTGAACAAGATGCCTTTTGCCTGGAGACCCTGCTGGTGAACTCCCTGCTAGCATCTTGGAATGAGAGACACTACACAACTTCATCAGTGTCACGGGCAGGTTTTGAGCCAGGATTCACATCCAAGCAATGTACAGAATGGGGCCAGCAGGCTACTTGGTGAGAGCAGCCACTGGTTTTTCACTTTCACCAGCTAGAAATCTAAAGAGCTGATCTTTATTGACTTGACAGTAAATCTACTGTCAAGCCAATGTACTGGAGAGAGTGACCAGGTAGCATCAGTCCAGCTTGTGCCAAGGTCCATTCTGCTTCAGGATGCAGTGATCAAGCTGGTGTCAGTTCTTTGCTCTCTAAACAGTATTCTCTCTAACAGCACTGTCTTTCCTCTTCCACTTTCCCTTCTGATTCATCCTTTGGGGATCCACACCTCCTTTGGTTGTAGGACTCAAGCGCGCTCCCAACAAGATCAGTGGAAGTTTTGCTGTCAACTTTTGGTGAGCAGGATATGTCCTTGGTCCACCCATATGTACATCTCAGCCCACAGGCCATTCCCAGTCCACAGGCCAAGGTGGACAACACATTTGGTGCCATGGAGAATGTGTCACAAACCACTCAGACAGCTCCATCTGCCATTTTGCCATCATGGACGGAGGTCAATGGATGCCTCATGGAGCCAAAATAGCCCCTCATCTCTGCCCAGCCACATGCAAAGTGGGATGAATGAGGAGAAAGGGGTGGGGAAATATAAAAGGTATTCACCCTCCCATAGTACATAAAGAAACAAAAACCAGCCTAAGATTCTGAGAATCTAAGCATCTGAGACGGGAATGCCCCAGGAGGGCACGTGAGAAGAACAGGAGAGCGGGGCAGGGCTGCTGGGTAATGGAAAATGAGATCTATGAACATCAGCATGCACAAAGGCTGGATTGCTGCCGTGTCTTCTCCAGAACAAATCCCTTCCCTGCTCTTGCCCCATGCTAGGCAAAGACATTAGTGATAACATGCTAGGCCACTTATCACCCTGGGCCAGGGGTAACCTTGCCCACTGAGACTAATGACATGGGTTTGGGCTAAACTAATGACCTGGCTACAGAATCCCAAGGGCTCTCAGGCCACACGAGCACAGAGAAGGGCTGGCGGTATTAGGAAGGCATGCATCTTCCTCACCATATGGTTCAAGGGTGAAAGGCCAGAGTGAGAGCCGGTATGAGTAACCCGCAGTCCAATGCTCCAGTGCCATATTCATCACTCACGTTCCCCTCACACCCCTCATTCTCCAGTGAACTGTTCATCCAAGCCCCAAATGTGCATTTTTGTTACTGATCACAGCAAAGATTCTGGGCCAATAAATTACTGCCACTGGAACCTCTCCCTTGTAACAACGGGACCTTCATAACCTTCTCCTCCTCCTTCCCCACTGTGTCTCACAGTGGCACTGGCTAAGGTAGCAGGTGGAAGGGGTTTTAGTCCTTCTCCCTCAGGACACTCCCTGATGATGAGCAGAAGTCAGGAAGCAATCCCCCAACCCTCAGTGCTACGTAACATAACTATGGTTCTCAGCTTTTCCAGGCCCCTCATTAGACACAAGACCAGGGGCGGGCAGTTATTTTGGGCAGAGGGCCGCTTACTGAGCTTTGGCAAGCCATCGAGGGCCACATGACAGGCAGTCAAGGGAAGATAAATATAAATTTTCTAAATTTTTCAGGAGCCCCGTGGGCCAGACAGAATGGCCTGGTAGGCTGCATCCAGCCTGTGGGCCGCATCTTGCCCACCCCTGCTCAAGACCATGGCAGCTCTTAGTTTTCACTCATCTTTAACTACAGAAAAATACTAGAGCAATTCTTCTGTTGCAAAAAAACCCAGAAAAACCATATCAGGATATTTTTAACACTGTGGATTCCTGCTGGAACACTCTGGGTTTATTCTGTGAATTATGCTTGCACACCTAAGAATACTAACATTGCATGGCACCTCGCGGCACTCTTGCATGGCTCTCAAGTCACTCTGACATCCTGGCTGAGAATCACTGCCGTAGAGGTTCGACACCCTGGCCAGATCCAGCATTAGGGAGTGGGTAGAGGAGGTCACCATAGAAGCTACTGCTGGACTGAGCACACTGAGCCACTGTAGATGGACATTAGTCTAGTCTGCTGAAAGGACCTTTTTGTTCCCAAGAGTCATTTGCATCTACAACTTATGCTGTTGCAGGAGCTTTCTTCTGGCCCCCTGAACAAATAAGAGACAGGCTCTGGCTCCTGGTCTGTAAGAAGGCAGGGAACAAGGGGCCTTGTCCCTGCAGCAAGAGCACAAGAATTCAGCCTCCTGCAGTCCCTCCATTCTGCATGGAAAGGAACATTAAGATGTCATCCCAGGCACCGCAAAACTGATGTTTGAAGCCAGATCCCATGGCTGGCAGATGGGGAATCCTCTGACATCGTAAAACCATCCTCCCTTTCACACCCAAATTGATTTGCCATCCGCTGTGCCGAGGTGCTGATGGGTCCCTCCTCCACCAGCAGTTTCCATCATAAATCATTTGTGGGGAGCTGTATGGAAAGGATCAAATTTAGCCCTAAATGAAGATGCCAGGCCGAGGCCGATAAATGTGCTATGATCTACCATTACACAAGCCCTATAGAATGACACCAGCGCTACATGCATGTAAGTGTTAATCTCAAGTGGAGCTGACAAGCAGATGAAGCTCCGAGCCCGTCTGGAGAACTATGAAATCCTTCACTCAGCTAGATGGTTTTCTTTGCTGATCTCTTTCCTGAGTTCCTAAAGATAATTTCTCTCCATGTCTGACCCCTCAGCCAGCTGCGACATAAGTGATCCTGGCTCCTGGAAAGACATGACAGATTGCTAGAGATCACTGTACCCAACTCTGTCAAGCAGACATTTCTTCCAGTACTCTGTCATGTGTCTGCCCCTTAAAACAATAAAGCCATGACCTCAGGGAGACTAGGATGGAGGATTTACTGGCCTTAGCCCCTGACAGCTAGCAGCCATGGCTCTGTACTCCAAGGCAACAATGGTAACTGCAGTTGGCAAGCATTTGTTCCAGTCTGCATTCTGCACCCAGGCGGGCTCACTCACTGATGTCCCAGGTGGGGGAAGAGCTGATCTCTCAGCATGCGAGCAGGTATCAGAGGAGTCAGTTTGGCCCCAGTCAGGAGTACTCATAGACTACTTCCATGCCTCATGGGCAGGGCGGGCACCACTGATCCTCTGTCCCATAAAATAGTCAGGCAGTAAGAGTCCCCGTCCTGTGGAAGGGAGCCAAGAAGTTATAGTGATTCACAAACTGGAGGGACCAGTGAGTGAAAAGAAAGACCTGGACCCTCAAGTGATGTGACTTGGTGCAGCCGAAATGAAGTCAGTGCATCTGCCTGGGCCTATACCAGCCACAGATGTGGTCCTGAGAATTCATACCTCTGGATGAAGCAATGGCAAAGGAGGATACGCTGGGACCTTATCAAGAGCCTCTGCACCAAGGGCTACACTGTGCCTCTTACACCCTTGCTTGTGCTGTAGGAGGAGGTCTGGCAAGTGGCCTACCAAATTCTTCACTGCCAGACAGCCATCCCTGTTTACACCTGAGCGTGTGTATGCTCCTGCCATGCTGGTTTCAGCATTTCACAGGCACTCTATGCAAACTCACATGGGGAATAAGCAGGCTGCACAGGGTGTCAGGTGGATCCTACAGTGCACAGGGGAAGAAAATGAAATCCAAGAGGTATTGCTAAGGGCACAGTTTGGCTGCTGAGGTGACAAAAATACTGAGATATTGGCTTATAGGAAAACATAGTGGCATTACCCTCCAAACTACAGCTCCCATGAGCAGCCCACAGTAGAGAAATGCACTCAGTTCAGGTGCGGTTAGCTGTTACATGCATGTATAACAGGGAAGCAGGGACTCCTGTTACTTTAAGGGAGAAGCTGCAGCAGGGACATCCCCAGGTGGAAATACACAGGAAATTATGGGCTAGTTGCAGTGAAGCAGGCAGCCAGGGACCCATAGGCTGCAAGCGCCTATTGTGGGCTTAGCTGTAGAACAAGCAGTAGAGCAGAGCCCTGGTTAGGCAGCAAGGGTGCTACTACAGTTTGGCCAGAGAAACATAATAAGTGCTGTGGAAGCTGAAGGGACACACCTGTGGCCAGTCAGGAGAGCACCTGACCAGAACAGGAACAGCCTGAGGGATACAAGCCTAGACCACTAAGGCAGAGGGGCAGGGGGCCTTGAATTCTGCTGGGAAAAGCCCTTCTGCCAGCTCAGGTTGGTGAGGTGGGGCAGCTGCAGGGCAAGTCAGGTACTCCCAGGGCTGAGAGCCAGAGAGTGCAGTGGTGGCTCAGCAACGGTACGTTGACCCAGACAGGGGTTTTGAGCATTTGATTTTTAAAGTACTTGCTTGCATTTTTATTTTAATTTGGTACAGGAGGACCTGATGCTGCTGCAGAGATGGAAAGAAGGCTACTCAGGTGCCTAAGGGGTACACCCGGTTTTGAACCCTGCCAGGTAGGGTTGTGCAAAACAGCACGTTTTGTTTTGACTCCCATTTCATTGTTTTAATAGGACAGTGTTTTGTTTCATTTTGAAGCCCTGATCTGTTTTGTTTTGTCGAAACTGTTTCAATGCTGTTTCGACATTTTGCCCACAGGGGAAGCACAAAACTGCCTACACTTTTGTCATTTGTGGGCAGATTTGGATGACAACAGCAGGGATGGTAGCCCCTTCTGAGGACATGAAGCCTGCCAAGTTTCAAGGAGATGGGTGCAGAGGTTTCTGGGAAATGGCACCTCAAGCTGCTGTCAAGCAAAACTTGTGCCGTGTGACCGTGTCTGTGTTAAGGTACACCCTCACTGGCGCTGGGGCCTCTACACAATGTGGTAGTGTGCCCCAATGAGGTCTCCTTCTCCCCTACAGCCTCATCCTGGTCCATCACTTTAAATGACAGCAGGTAATAACTTAATAAGCAGCACAGTCGCACCAGCAGCATCTCAAGCAGCCAAACTGTCACAGACAATATCAGAGCAGTCCTTCCCCCCACCCCTTCTCCCTCCCTCCCCTTACTTTCTGTTTCCCAGTCAGGCCAGGGGTGGTGACCACTGGCTCATAGTGCCAGGCAGGGACAAGGAGGTCCACTAAAGTACAGAGAGAGAGAGACACTCACGGAGAACCGAGTTGTCTTGAGGCAGTGAGCTGAGGACCCGGAGACCTGGAGCGGTTGGTTGGATTGGTAGATGGCAGTGAGAATAGTCCAGGACCCTAGGGCAGCCTCCCAGTCAATACCAAAGGAATAACAAGGCATGGGAAGCAAAATGAACAGAGGAGGTTATATAGAGAACCAGGGGTGTGGACAGGATTTGGGTGGCTCATAGGGGTGCTATGGCTGCCCTAGGGCCTGTCCTGTCACAGCATGCAACAGATTTGCTTGGGAACTGTTCCATGAACATTGCTGCTTTTATCCCCCACGTGTATGCTGATAAATGTATTATTCATAGATTCTTAGGGGATGGAAAGGACCTTGTAGATCATCAGGTCCAGCCCCCTGCACTAGGCAGGAAATTACAACTGGGGTCAAGTGACCCCAGCAAGGTGACTGTCCAGTCTCCTTTTGAAGATTTCCAGGGTAGGTGACTATACCACCTCTGGAGGGAGCTTATTCCACAGGCTGGACACCCTGACTGTGAAGGAGTTTTCCTGGGATTGAGCCTGAAGTGACCTTCCAGGAATTTGTATCCATTGCTCCTGGTCTTCCCCAGGAGTGCCCTGGTGAATAGCTGTTCACTGAGTTTTTGATGTACTCCTCTGATGTAACAGTAAGCTGCTACCAAGTCCCCCCTCACCCTTCTCTTCTGTAGGCTGAAGAGGCCCAAGTCCCTCAGCCTCTCCTCGTATGGCTTGTCTTGCAAGTCCCTGATCATACGCGTGGCTCTTCTCTGGACCCTCTCAAGTTTTTCCACGTCCTTTTTGAAGTGTGGCACCCAGAACTGGACACAGTACTCCACCTGTGGTCTCTCCAGTGCAGAGTACAGCGGGAGTATCACTTGCGTAGTTTTGCATGAGATGCAACAGTTAATGCATGCCAGCATGTTGTTTGCCCTGCTGGTCCCAGTATTGCACTGCCGGTTCATGGTCATGTAATGGTTGATCACTACCCCAGGTCCCTTTCAGCCATGGTGCAAGTCAGTAGCCACCAAGCCTGTTGGGATGGTGGGGATTGTTTGCCCCCAGATGGAGCACCTTATACTTCTGAGTGTTGAGCTTCAGCTGGTTCCAGTCCGCCCAACTCTCCAGCCTGTCCAGGTCCGCCTGTGTCTGCAACCCATCGTCTGGCATGGCCATGCTCCCCCTAACTTCCTGTCATCTGCGAACTTGGCCAGCGAGCTTTTCACCCCGACATCCAAATCATTGATAAAGATGTTGAAAAGCATCAGTCCGAGCATAGACCCCCGAGGGACACCACTAGCTAGTTCTCGCCAGGATAACACAGGTCCGTTCATGAAAACTCTCTGGGTCCTACCCTGGAGCCAGTTTCCCACCCACTGAACTGTTGAGCAGTTAAGCCCACAGTTTTCCAATTTTTCCACAAGGATATGGTGGGATACTGGATAAAAAGCCTTTTGGAAGCCTAGGTGTATAGTGTTGACCTTCTCTCCCATGTCCAGGTGGCAAGAGACCTGTTCACAGAAGGAGAGAAGATTGGTAAGACAAGACCTGCCCACGACAGAGCCATGCCGTCATTCAGAATCTTACCCTCAACAAGCGCACATAGGTTCTTTAAAGAGATTTTCCAGTCTCTCTCCCAATACCATCAGCTTTAACCTTATGCAGGTCTCCTGCAAGTTGGAACAAGAGTTGTAGTGGTAGGGGGATGATTTGGAGAATGACACCAGGAAGCTCCATGTGCTTGGGGCATTTTGGAACAGCTCTGAGCGTATGCTATATATACCCCATGGCTACAAGCAGCAGCACAGAATACAGTGCACGTCAAATAAAGATCCAAGTTGCTGCAGTCCAAATGGAGTCCCTTTGTTGTCGCACAGAGCTCTGTGCACGGTGCATCAGCAGAGACCTGGCTCTTCATTACACTGCACAGCACCACATAGGTCCTCTAGGAAGATGACTATAGTTCACACTGAGAGCCGTACCGTCTCACAGGCGCATAAAGTTGGTTAGACTACTGTGACAGGTACACAATCTGGGCCAACCTAGACACAGCCCACACACCTGTTCCTGGGGGCAACTGCCCACCTAGTCTCCTGCCATGCCTTGTTGTTAATTAATTAATTGGTGTTAATTAGCAGGAGGCTGCCCTTGTACTGCCCCGCTGCCAGGGGGTGCTATCTGCTGCTCCAATTCCTCCCCTACACTGCAGTCCACACGTCGTCGATGGAATAAGTGTTCCCAATTATGCCCCTTGTCCTCTCCGAGCCTCCTCAGTTGTGCTGCCCCCTCTCCGGGGCTCCCCACGCCTGCACTGGGGCTTCTCAATAACTGCCCCTTTCTCTGGGCTTTTCCCCACTCTTGGGGCCTTCTCTGTCAGGCCACCCTCTCTGGACTCAACATGCCCTCACCGGGCTTCTCAATAAGGCCGCCCCCCC
>JAGPOW010001661.1:10995433-11014258 GCA_030014935.1 Caiman crocodilus | reverse complement strand
GTCTGTTCCTCATTCAGAAAAGGACAGGGGACAGAGGATTTAAAAACAGGACGGTCTGGTATAAAACATGAGCTGGAGGCACAGTCAACCCGGCAAACCCTCAAGTGCTTAAAAACCACAAGTCAGCCACTTTCCTGCTTCAGCCGGCATGACAATGACTGTGGAATTTCTCCTTTTCTTTCTGGGTCACGTGTTTGAAAGCTGAGATTCCCACTCCATCACAGGACGCCAGAAGCTGGGCATTTAGGGAAAAATTATCACTAGAATGAACATAAAATCCTGCAAGAAGGCAGCCAGCACTGTGCCAACAGTCATGTATGGATTGCAGCAGTCCAGTCTGTACCCCACTGCTGCACGTGCACAGATGCCTGGGCTCTACAGAATGGGACCCTACCATCTGCTTCACTATATCCCCACCCAGAGGACCCACCTTGAAGCTGTCTGCTGAGTTGGCATCCCTATGAAACTGGGTAGGTTGAGGGCAGACCTGGGTTCTGAAAGAGTAGTCTTTAGTGCTGGCAGCTGTCACTTTTTTTTCCCTTTTCCCAGCACTTTGTAGTTCCAAACTGTCCTCAAGGCCACATCTATTGGGGGAGCCTTCTTACTAGACATCTAAAGAGGCTGAAACAAGGATGGACCTGCCTATGAGGTCACCAGGAGTTTGCATGCCAGTGTATCTCTATACACGCCTTAAGCAAAGAAGACCTTCTGCAAGAGCGAGGCTCAGGGCAAGGATAGTAGGCCTCACCCTGCTCACACAAGCTCACCCTGCACAGACTGACTTGGAGGGTGTTTCCTCAGAGCCTCCCAGCTGGGGCTCTCCAGGAGGCACAGATCTAGCCCAGAATGTGAGACACAGACAAGAGCCAAGCTCTTGATCCTCACCATGAGACTTAGCTGCAAAGAAAAATGAGTCAACTCTGAAGAGCTGTCCCACACAGCATTGTTAGCTCTTGGATGTCATCTCAAGTCTCATACTAATTGGTGAGTTTCAGCAAAGCCCCAGCAGCTGGACTCAGGTGATGATGATGAAGTTGAAAAGAAACCAAGGGCATTTATACATATGCTCTGGGAGTGCAGGAGGGGGTGCTTTAATCAAAGCAGCTCCGAGAGCCACTCTAATTTGAATCTCCTGGAGTGTCTTCTGTATCAGCATCCCCACACTGAAGAAAGGTGGTGGTGAAGATTTAAGTAAAGCTTGTTGAATGACCTTTAATTAAAGCACCACCACCCCCACCACCCCCACCATTTTTCAGTGTGGGGACACTGATACACAAGATGCTGGAATCTACTGGAGCATGGTAATTACAATGTGTGGCAGGGCGCTGTTGGTGCCTGCCACTTTAAGGGCCAAGTCAAGCAGCCAGCAGGTGCTTGATTGCAGTGGCCATTTTAGAGCCATGGCTGCCTATATGAACAGAGCAGATTGCTGCTGGCAGCCAGGTAGGAAACAGTGCCTGAATGAGCTGCTGTATGACAAGTAGGAGCAGAAGGCTCTTGGTCCTAGGCATGACCTAAAAGTGCACTCTGCCAGGAGTGTGTGACCTGGTGGGGCTCTCAGTGGTGTGGGAGCCTCCAGGAAAATACCAGACCAGTTACCACCCCAGTGGAAGATGGGTTGGAGTGCCTCAATAACCCTTAACCCCCACATCACTGTGGGTAGCAGTTGGGACCAGGCACAGCTATGGCCACCTGACCCCCAACTTGGGAAGGAAGCCCTGTAGCTCCAGTGAAGGGGTAGAAGATGTGGAGCCCTAGTAAGCATAGGCCCCAGTAAGGGGGTAGATGTGGAGCCCCAATGATGGGGAAACCAGAGGGCTGGGAGCCTGATATCTGTGTGTGAGTTTGTGTAGAGTTGCCCTGGGAGGGGCCAGGGCAAGCTTGGCCCTGGTCAGGTAATTGGCTGGCCACTACCCTGATGAGCGTTGTGGGAGAGACCCAAAAGATGGTACATCTGCCACCCAAGGTGTGCATCAGATAAAGCCTACGGCTGAAGGGACCCACTCTGAGAGGGACCAAAGTTACTGATGTGTGAAAGAGACCCTGTGAGAGGGGGTGGAGCATGAGAGGAGGGCAGTATGAATGTGTGTGTGTGTGTGTGTCTGAGACCTGACAATGAGGGCTAATCTTGGTCTAGCTGTAGGCCATGAGCATTGTCAGCTGGATGCCATCTGTGAGGCTTGGGCTGCAGTGTAGGGGAGGAACAGAGCCATAGATACTGCCCCTTGGCATTGGGGCAAGAATGGGCAGCCTCCCTCCTAATTAGAATCAATTAAGGAAAAACAAGGCATGGCAGGCGAGTGAGGTGGGCAGTTGGCCCAGAAACAGGTGGGCAGACCAGTGGCAGACTGGCCCCAGGAAGGCCCCCTGTTACACAACGCTCTGGAAGACTCGATTTAATCAAGTCCTTTCCATCAAGCTGTAATTACAGCACATTATATGTGCAGCAAGGCTGCTCCATAGGCACCCCAAGTTCCTAGCCCTCCTAGAGATAGGGAAAGGAAAGCTTTTAAAAGCTTGGCAAGCAGGATGAATGGCTATAAACAGAGTCCTGAATTGCTTGAAGACTCCAAGATAAAGAAAGATGAACATCATTACACCCTGGGCCCTGATTCCTGATGTGTTAATGCTGGGGCAAGTAATGCTGCTGTCACTGGAACAGTCTCATGGAGCACAGCACTGGTACCATGCATCCTGTGTATTACTGCCCCTACTCCATAGTCATCAGTCATCCAACAGGCTCCATGTCTTTCAGTCCTGGAATGAACGATAAGGACACTGTTTTGCTCTACAGCGTCTTACGATAGTCTCTCTCTTTCAAAACTAGTCCCTGTATCGTACCCTTGCTGTATAGAGGCGCCTTGCAGCACCGCTCCACCCCAGCTGCCTTCCCATTGCAGTAAATAGATATTGTAGCTCAGTGGCCCACAACCTTTTTAGACTCGAGGCACCCCTCAAGAGCCTCGAGGCACCCTCCACAACTTATGGGAATCAAGGGGCACCCTATTTCAAAAACTAATTTATTACAATAGTGCTTACCTCCTGCCAGTGGGGACAGAGGCAGACCACAAGCCCGCTGTGATCTGACTATCCCCTCACACCCTTCAAAGAATCTAGCAGCTGAGAATCACTGCTCAGGTTGAGAATCACTGCTCTAGCTAATCTCTTTGTTTGCAAGAAGCCCTGAGTCATGTCTCTGAAGAAGCCTTCCCTACTCCTGTATAGTATGAATCTGCCAGACTGTCGTGGTCCCAAGCAGTTCATGGAAGGAGCATGTGTAATGGCTGGAGCATGGGTCTAGGGCTCAGGACTCCTCAGCTCCATTCTAATTGTCCCAGGGACTGGCTGGCTGCACGCTCACTCGGGCACCAAGCCTAGTACTTTGCTTCGCTAGAAGGCTGAGAGGCTTAATCAAGCAGTGCTTCTATCCACCTTGGTTATTTACTTGGCCCCACCACCCCAATATCCCACCACCTCAATACTTTCTGGAGTTTTCCTCACAATATCCTGTGATATTGGTCAGTATTATTGGCCTCTTCTTACTGTGGGGGAATTGAGGCACAGAGCACCTTTCCCAGGTTCATGCTGGAAGCCTGTGGAGGTCAGGGGCTTGAATCCAAGACTCCCAAATTGCAGCTGACATCCAACCACTGGGCCAGGCTTCCCCTGCATACATCCCTCTTTGCTGCTCTCAGATAAGAAAACATATCATTAGAGCTCAGTGGGATTCAGGGGGACTTGGACCCAAACCCCAAATCAGAAGAGGCAGCAGATTTTCCAGGTGCTAGGTCAGCTAGTCCAGCTGCTTCCTCATGCCACGGTAACCTTCCCCCTGCGCAGCTGACAGCATGTTATCAGCTCAGGCCTCCTGTAACCTTGCTGCAGAATCCCGGTTTGATGAGTTTTCCTGATGAAACTTGTCACTGACTGTGGTCTCCCCCACCTGCAGCCCAGAGCACATGCCCCCCGCCGCAGCAGCTCCAGCCGTTCACCTCATTTCCCTGCAGCTATTCTCGAAACAAGCTCGGGTTTCTGCAAAGGGTCATTGCCCAGCTCACCCTGAGGCGTGTTTACTATAACCTGGCTCCATGGTCTCGGGCTTCCAGAGAAATGTGAGTTCCTTGAGGAAGCTCTGGCATGGACATCAAGTGCTTTGACACCATCAAAACCCCTTAAGACAAACGCTATCTCAGCCCTTCCTCTATCCCGTCCTGACAGGTCACCAAGCCTGCTGCATCTACCACCTGGGGAAGCAGCTTCCAGCCTGGGACCCAGGGCAATAATTACGGTGTTGCTGGTTTGTCCTTTCCAAAGATCTTTGCAGCCCTGAAGAAGTTCAGCCTCACAGCATCTGTGAAAAGTAGTCACTATTAATGTTGTCATTATTTTACCTGTCAAAAAGGCAAGGCTAAGGGACTTGCAAAAGCAAAAGTATCCCACAGATTTCCTCTGGGTTTATTCCTAGATAAAAACTCACACTGAAATCAATGGACGGTGTACACAGTGCCTTTGGGATTGGGCCCTAGGTCCCTCTTAGGCTTTGGGCCCTCGCTGGGCATCTGAAGTTTGGCATCTTCCTTTCCTGAGTTGGCACCTGTACTTCTATCTGGCTGTGTGCCTGTACGGACACCTCTCCAGCTGAGCTGCAAAGGCCCCTTTGCATCCTGGTACGTCTGTGGTTGGGTTGGAGGCAACTCCGCCCGCAGAGGACGTTAGCCCTTCTGGGTAAAGCTTCCCATCTCACGTCAGAACTCATTATCTGCACGGCCAAGCAGTCCGGCGCTTTTGTTACGCTGAACAATTTGTGCATTTTCCTGACTCTCCCCATTAGCCTAGCCCTCAGAGCTCTTGTTTGTTAATGATGGGTCAGGAATTGTCTCTGGAATGTTAAATGGCTCCAGGAATTCATCCGTAGCAAACTCTTCTGTTTTAGTGCTAATGAGAGTTTGTAATGCTGGCCAAGGTCTCACAGCACATCCCCCCCTCGCCCCCCTTTACCCCACACAAACAGCATGGGAGCTGCTGTAATGGGGCTTAGACTACAGCTCTGCTTTGTACATGATGGGATACAGTGGAGAAATTTCCACTGCTCGTTGGACCTGAAACACTATTTTTCAGAGCTACTACATGTCATGAGGAATGGTACACAAGGCCAGGCAGTGACGCTGGGGCTTCTGGGTATTCAATAATGTGGTGCTGGGGCTAATCAGAGGTCCCAAAGGCTGCTGCATAACTAGACTTGGGGCTGCTTGGTGGCCCAGAGCTTCCTTGCCTGAGCTGCTTTCCAGGAACCAAGTCCTACACCCATTACTCACTTTCTGCACTGCCCTTCCTGAGGCCCTGAGAGCGCTGCCTGAGAAACACTTTGGGGTTTGGCCCTAGATTTTGGCCCCTGCTGTCCTTCCGCAGGAAGTCCCTAAACAATTATGCTCCCTCAGCCATCTGTTCTCTTCCAGCAAATAGTCCATAAAACACACTGCAGCCAGGGGTCTGCATAGTTTCTGCAGGAACATCACATACAAGAAAAATGTTTGCCGCGTCCAGAAAAGCTGGAAGGGACTCGGAGTCCGCAGAGGTAATGGAAGGGTCACTGCAGAGCTGAAATGCTGTTGGTGGGGAAGGCAGACACGCCAAGATTGCCTTTGTTTTCCCTCTGTGACTTGGTAACATGCTGCTCACCGCAGCTGTGCTACCTCCTGAGAGGAGACTCGGAGACCAGGTCCAAAAACTGTTCCTGGATATTCACTGCAAATCCAGGCTGCATGGTCACGGACACTGGAGTTAGAAACTGCCAGACTGGATCAGTGCTGCTAGTGGGCTGGGACAAGCAATCAATATGCTATCACCGGACTATTTTGTATGGTGCACTGATATAATTTCTCTTAAACTTGGCAGGACAGTAGGTGAAAAGCAATTTGGTTTTTCTTTAACCATTTGGTAAGTGGAGACATACTTCCAGAAGAGCCTTCAACAGCCAGGCTACACCACGTGCAGGATATGTGGTGCACTTGGGTGTATGTGCATTTGTGTGTACTCTACAGTGGGCAACGTATTGTATGTATTGCATACATGCATGCGTACATATGTATGTATGTACGTGTATGTACGTATGTACATACATTAATTAACATACATATGTATGTACATGCATACATACGTATCTATGTATTGCAACGTAGCGTGTCACTACAGCATAGATGCACCCAGTGTGTTATTTGCACACATAGGAATAGCTGTCAGCGCCTGTCAAAAACCAATGAGGACTCCCTT
Source organism: Caiman crocodilus (assembly GCA_030014935.1). Lineage (NCBI taxonomy): Eukaryota > Metazoa > Chordata > Crocodylia > Alligatoridae > Caiman > Caiman crocodilus. The sequence continues at coordinate 11,007,988 of JAGPOW010001661.1, read as the reverse complement.
GTGCCAACCCAACCCTCAGGGATCATTTCTTCCTCCAAGCCCTCCTAGTAGGAGATTGGCTCCTGCCATACTGGATAAATCATTTACTTCTCAGGAGAATGCAGGAACGTTATCCGTTTATCACGATGTTATAGATGGGTAAATCAAGGCACCAAAAACAACTGCCTGAAGTCTCCCAGCAGACTAGCCCGGTTAGGAATAGACACTAGGTCCCTGATGCCTCAGCTCTCTGCTCCACCTCTCTGGGTGTATCTACACAAGATGTTTGCTGCAGAGCTGCCTAATTAGCTTGGCAGTAGTCTCAGCTTCTACATATGTGGCCCTATTAGGCTGCAGTAAACTAATAAATTCCACCATAAGTTAATACTTGTAAACATAAATAATATCTAATAGCAACGTTATATAGTGCACAGCAATGCACACGTAAATGCTGATGGGGCTGGCTTGGTGCACAAAGGTGCTTCAGTGTGGAGCCTGCCTGCTGGCTAGTCCCAGACTGGAGCACCGTAATGCCCCAGCCAGTCCGTCCGCCCGCAGCACGCTCAGCCGGGTTCGAGCAGCCCTGGGCTGGCACGCCGACCTCCCAGGTCCCTGCCAGCCGGGGCTGTGCTGGCCTGGCTCAATGTGCTGCGATCCTGGGCGTGCTTGTGAACATGGCACCCAGGAACAACAGACTCCAGCGTGAAGTGCGCTAGTGGTTATTGTGTCGCACTAATATCATGCGTAGCTATGCCCACTGCCTCCATGTAAGAGAATAAGCTACACAGCTAGTTATCTAGGTACCATTAGCCCAGGACACCCGCACCTACCCTAGAGGGCTGTTCCCTTTCAGAACAAAGGAGATCTGTCAGGAAACCCTGTGCATGGGCCAGACCCCAGCGACTGCTCCGATACGTTTGGGGAAATGTAGTTTGTGTGTAAGGCGCTGTACAAAATACAGTCTTGTGTAGCTTCCAAGGCACCTAAGGGACTGTTCAGTTCACATCCCTGCCGATAGCCCCACTTCCCTTCATCTAAGCAAATCTGTTTGTTTCTATTTCCCCAGAAGTTGCGCAGCTAGAAAACCCGTGTTATTAGAGAAGCCGTTTCGTGACAAGAAGGGGAAAATCATCATTCCTCAGCATAACCCTCTGGCGGGGCAAGGGCACGCAAGTAACCTACACAGAGCATTTGTCTCCAGCCATCGCTGGACTCGCTTGACGAGCTATCACCCTGCCTGTGTGGTGCCACTCTTGGAAGGGGGCTAACCCTGACTCGCACCGTGGCCCTGCCACCTGCTCTGGCACCCAGGGCTATTGCAGCCCTCCAAAGGTGGCAGCAGCTGATGCCTCTCGGGCCCTAAACACTAGTTTCCAATGACTGTCTCCTCTCATCGGCTCCAGGAGTAGCTTGTGTTTTCAATGCCTGCAGCGGCTGCCTCTTCTGTTATGAGAACAGCTTTTGTTTGTTCGGAAAGTAGCTGCTCTTTCCCTGCTACTGACAACCGTCCTGCACTTCAGGCAGATGTCAGAGGTCCCTCATTCAGCTATTCTTCATCTCCAGCATCACTGAAGACTGAATAATAGCCGACTTTCAGGCTTCTTTCATCCCAATGAGGTCGCCATTGGCTCCTGTAGCTTGGCCTTACAAAATAGCCCTGCGTGGAGAGCTTAAAAAGCCAAATGTGGGTGAATTAAACAGTGCTAAGAGCCAGGCCATGTTAAATAGTTAACAAACACTGCCAAGCCCTCAGTGGGGTTTGCAGAACACAAAGCCTACTGCCCTGCTTTGGGAGACCGAAGTAATTTCTCCTTACGCTCGCAGGACAGGAATGAATGGGAGGTTGGGAATCTGTCCCTTGCCGTTTTCCATGGCAGAATCACCCCTAAGCAAAATCAGCGCTCAGCCACGAGTCTGAGCATCCCCGGGCTTTGTTTCTATTGTGTTTCCCTCATCAGAAATGTACCTGTGAAGTGCGAGCGGACAGTTAAGTGAAGCAGGGAACCGCACCACCTCAGACATTAGTCATGTTAAACTTTGGATAGGGGGCCTGCCCCCACACCGAGATCCCACAGGAAATGGGCCTGGCGACAACTACATTGGGCCTGGGATTGCTAATACCGGTCAGATTGTGCCCTTCCTGCAATATCAGTTGAACACATTATTCCCCTTCCCTACGCACAGCGCAGCACTCTTCTAGTGAGCTTGCCCAGACTGAACCGCTGGGGACCGCATTCAAATGCATGCAGCAACCACTAAGCCCAATGTCTGACTCATGCTGGAGTAAGTCAACCCCAGAGCTGGCACACCTAAGGTAGGAAGGGGCTGCGGCAAGTCTGCAAGCATGCCTTTTTATATAGTTTCCTTGCAGGGGAGCTGTGGGATTCTGGGCAATGTAGTTTCTCATGTGCTGGGAATGGGCTGCAGAATTTCTTTAACACGCAAAGAGCCCCTTCTGCGACCCAGCTTTGCTTTCCCCTTCAGACCTTTCTTCAGAGAGAACCACCACAATGAACATGCTGGTTGCATCAGTCAAAGGGGAATAAATCCCAGTTGTTAGTCACCAGTTTCCAAGACCTACAGGTGCCTTCAGGCCCCTTCAGGCCATCACCCCCTAAATTAGAGAGCCCTGCCCCCTGCCAATAGGCTCGATTAGCTCTGCCAGCCCTTTTAATGTCACTCTGGAGTTTGTGAATCAGAATCAGACGGGCTCCCTGGGGTGTTGTTAAGTATCTTCAGTTCCCTTTTGTGCCCTTCCCGGGCTCCTGGCAACCAGGAGTCAAAAGGTTGGAGGAAAAAGCCCTTTAAATTTTGTCATAGAATTTGAATGTGCCTTCGCCCCACGAACTAGCCCGCATAGCAGCGGGGCAGCTACAGCGGAGGCTGCACATTTGTGGGATCGCGATTGAAAGGAATGGAATAATCTTTGTGCAATATTTTGCTCTCATCCAAAGGACCTTCTCTGGCCCCCAGACGAGAACTGGCTGCATGGGCAATACTAAGAGCCAGTCTCATGGATCCCCAGAGCAAGCCAGGCTCCAGAAACAAGATCTGCCCTGGGACAGATCCTCATGGGGTGTAAATCAATGTCATTCCGCGGACTTCAGGGGAACTGTGCTGCTTTGCACCCTCTGAGGATCCAGTCTTGCGTGTTATTTCCTGACATAACAAATCTCTAGCAGGGGAATGCAGAGCAGGAGAGCGGGGCTGTCAGCAGTTAATAAAAGCAGTTCAAGTGCCCACCCAGTTCCTGGGAATTTGGGTGCATGCAGTTCAGGTCTTGCTCTGCCCTTATTTATCCATTTGCTGTAGAAGACGGTGTTGCAGAATTTCACTGCTCTGAATAGTGATGCTCAAGCCTCTGCAGCTGTAAGTGCCCATTAGACAAATTGCACATTGATTTCTTCTGACCGACCCCTCTCTGCCTTCCAATAGCACAGGATCTGGGGCAAGCTTCAATCACTCAGGCATAAGATTGTACATCAAAGGAAAAGACAGGTCCACAACTGCAAATTATGTTAATCAGTGTCATTCTTTTAAAGTCAGTGGAACCCTGTCAATTTGCAGCTGCTGAGCATCTGGCCCTTTCTGGTTAGTGGGGGACCACGATCTGGGGCTTAAGGCACAAGACTGTGCATCGGGTCTGCTGAGCTCCAGCAATCCTGTTATGTTGTATAGCCCTGAAAAGTCGCTTCCTTGCTTTGTGCCTGAGCATCCCCCTCTGCAAAGGGGAGATAATAAGCTGAACCTGTTTACCTTGCCAATGGTAGCGTATCATTTTAGTCTCCCCTAGCAAAGCAATAAGGCAATGATCTGCGTACAATATTCAATCTGTAATAAAGGCAAAAGATGCCTGTCAGGATGGTTAGGGCTCTGTGAACCTTCCACCCAGCCCTGAAGTGAGGTCTCTGTCTGAGGTGCTAATGCTTCAAATACCCTCTAGTGGTGGCTGTGACTAAATCACCGCTCTGCTGCCCAAAGCGCTTAATGCTAATGCTAGGCTGGAGATATTTGCGTTTGGATAGTGAGCAGACACAGCAGTGTGGCAGAGTATTTCCAGCCCTTTGAGTCCTTCCCTACAAAACAAATAGATTAACCCTTTGTGTGTATAATAGCCCCAGTGGGAGGCAAAAGGATGTGAATCTAGAACTGCAGACTGTGTTGGTGTAAGGATACAGGCAAACAAGGTTCTTTGGGTAAATGTGATATCTTTTATTAGACCAATAAATATACCGCATTTACCCAAAGAACCTTATCTGCCAAACTACAGTCATGCACTTCTCCCATTGAGGCGAAAATGAGCAGTAACTGACCCAGGTAGGTACAATTGCACGAGCCCCTTCAATGGGCCCTTTCCAAGAGTAGGACAAGGTCTCATGTCCTCCTTATGTGAATTTACCAAGTCCCCACAATCCTGGGTGTGGAAGAGAACGCAATGGATCTTTTGTACAAGCAAATACCCGAGAATGCACAGTGCCCAGAGCAAAACGCACCTCTGCAGTTCCCTTGTCTTTCACTGGCATGACATTTGATTCAAAATGATCCCAAGCCTGAAAAGAAAATTCAGCTGGGTGTGCAATGCACAGGTCAGCCCAGATCCCAGTCTGGGACAAGGGAATAAACATCTCCCCACAAGCGAGTGTATGATAGCTCGTGACGAGGTTCCCTGGACGTTCTTCTGCAATGTCTCCTCCTAGCGCCTGTTTCAGACAGGATGCCAAGGCAGATGGAGCCTTGTCTCACCCAGAATTGCAGCTCCTATATTCTATGAACTAGAGCTGCTGCGGTTAATAAACCGAGCAAGGGACAGAACAAACTTCCCCAGCTTCTGACTCTGCTGTGGTGATAACCTGCCTGCCAGAATTCACTTCAGGGCTCAGAGCCAGCACTGCAGCGGTGAGCATCTTCCCTGGCCTGTCCCATTGCACCTGCTTCCTTCCAAATTCTGCTCCACCCCAGCAATGGATGGTGCTGAGGACCCTGAGTGACAGGAGGCTCGGCCCATCCTCAGCACTGTGGGAGCCCAAAGCAGGGACCCTTCATGCTCACAGCTCTAGTAAGCTTGCCCAGACTCACAGCAAAACAAGAGGTGCTGTTTCACTGCCTCAGTACTGGGGGGCTGTCACCCCCAAAGAAAAAGGCTCTGCTGGAGCCGCTCCCTCATGCTGAGATAGAAAATGAAGAGGAGCAAAGAGTCAGAGGACTTGCAACAAACCATTCAACCACTTCTTTAACAACTGCCCCTGCAAGAAGCGTCCCTGCCATAGAGCATCCAGGCCAGGCAAGGCCAAAGGAGGACCCACACTGTCCCGTTCCACCAGACAGCTCCAGTACAACCTCCCTCAGCCTCAGACAACGGTCTCCAGAGGGGACAGGAACACAAGAGGGTCCCTCTGCCAATGCCTGTAAGTAGGGGAGCCCTGCCGTCCCCAGAGCACCGGGGGCAGGTGCAGCAGTCTCGTGCCAATCCACATCTGGGCATCTCTTGAGCTTTAATACCCAATTCTATGGATGGGCAAGGTGCCTAAATGGTTAATCATCCAGAGTGAGTTTGAGCCTGACTTTGCACCTGCCCCATAAGCTGCCCCCAGCTGTCTTGACTGCTGGGGACGGAAAAGCAGCCAGATGCAATTTTGGCCAGCTCACTCCCTTGCATGCCACCGGCTACTGAAATTGTCATGACTTAACCTTGCGTGATGGGCCATCAAGACACGACCAACTTTTGACTCTTATGTCACATCAAGGCCTTCCTAAGACAAGGGAAATACAGAGCTGTGACTGCTTGTTCAGGCAGCAGAATGAGGGCTTGGGTCCTAGAGCAGCATCAGTTGCCTCTGATGAGAACGTGGGAACCTACAGCCCTGGAGTTTCGAAATGTTTCCTTGTCTCCCTGGAAGGGGGAGATGCCTATATAGGAGCTCCCCGTTGTTTAATGGAATTCAGTCTCCTAGGCCTGTTAATCCTTTGCAGAGGAAGAGGAATGTGAAGGTTCCTGGACTAAAGCTTTGGACAAACAGGTTTGAAAGCTACGCAAGCATCGCTTGCTAGGCAAGTGGGGGCCCAGCATCACCCAGCCAGGCAAAAATAGTTTTCCAGTCTCCTGGTCTGACCATTACAGCACATCACCTTCGTCTGCAATATGCAATAGCTTTTCCAGCTGGGTTTAGCAGAGTTCCACCGAAGCATCACCAGCATCTCAACTCCTCTCTAGTCTCCACCAGCATAAATGGTCCTTGCAATATCCGGTGCAGCCCATAGGCCATAGAGAGCCCTGCCCTGCCACTGACTCCTCACCTCGTGGCCTTCACCCAGCCTCCGAATTCACATGATCCCTCTCAATTCAGTCAGGGCCTCGAGCTGCCCTGTGTGCTAGGACTGCCACACACATCAGCCCGATTCACAATGCAGTGGTCTGCCGAGCTGCTGCCGCCGAGGTTGGAGAGAGAGATGGAAGGCGGCTTGTTGCTTTCCCAGAAATCGATAGCTGGTAGGGGCCTGAGAAGTCTCTCACGCAACCCACCCCTGCTGCTGCAGGCTTCAATCACTTCTCCGTCTGGCGGCGGAGCGGATAGGGGTTGTGCCCTGCACGGCCTGCTCATTGCGAGAGCGAACACATCACGCCTGTTAGTTTTATTAAAGGGCACTTATGAGCACGTGAAGCCATTGGTTAACTCCTCCTGCACCAGAGGCTCCCTCTTGCTTCCTCAGCAGCCCTGCCAGGTAAAGTTAGGCCTGAAAACCTGCAGGTTTTGCTACTGTGAGATGTTTCTTTAAAAAACCAACACGTACAGAGAGTTTCCTCTTCCTTTTGCTCTTGCTGTGGCTGGGACAGGGGAAGGGGGAGGCATTCACTCCCCATTGCATTTTAGATTTTTTAGGGCAGAGATGACCTGGCCTCACGCACAGCAAGCTCTGGCAGTCGGGAGCACCCATTTGCCTGTAAAGCTGCCAATAAATCATTTATGATGGGTGAAAATCCCACCTCCCCCCACACAAAGCACCAGCACAAGGCCTTGGCAGCTCCTCGCCTACACTGAGCTCTGAGCTGCTCTGAACCTTGTTCTGGCCCCCTGAACTTGTAGGAGTTTCACCAGACTCGCATGCAAACTAGCTCAGCAGCAGCATGCAAACCAGAGCACCGGTCCCCGTAACCAGAACCTGCTGGCTTCTGGATATGAGTTTCTGTTTCTGGGGGGATGGGACCCGGCAGGCTGAGTCCAAATAGGAACCTGAAGCACATTTTTAAGACTGAGGCTAATTAACTATTGGATCAACAAAACCCAAGGGATGAAAAATCGCCGGCATTTTAAATCTGTTCACCATAACCAAGTGCCTCTTTCCAAAAGGCCTGGTCTGGCTCAACCAGCACTTACAGACCCAGGGTAGGAATTGCTGGGTGGAACAAAGGGTCGGGGTAGAGGATCCTAATGGTTTCTCTGGCCTTATTTCCAGCACATAGGCTAGGACTGTCATGTGTGCTTCAGCAGAGGTGTAATTAGGAAGGTCTGTGCTCTGGGCCAGTGTCCCCTTTACCTTTCGCTCCATGCATTTCTCTTCCCCGAAACTGTTTCTCTGCAGTGCTCAAGCTACCTGCTGCCGCCCAGCCCTCCCTGCTCTATGCTGAGCACTGCTCTTGCTCTCTACCCTATTTCTACGACTACTGCCACCACCTCTCACCCTCACCACAATTCCCATCACCATCAACTGCCGTAGGGACCAAATTCAGCAGCAAAAGAAGCATCAAGTGGAGAAGCAGGATGCACCAAGGTGCAAACCTTACTGGTAGCACCTCTGCACTCAAGGGAATGATAGGAGTAGCAGGCGATGGCTACCTGCGGGGCTAGTTACATTATCAGGCTTCAGATCAATGCCTTGTGCTGAGCTGTGCAGAGCTCCTGCTCCCACACCAGGTCCCCCTTGCAATCAGGACCAAGCTGCACACAGACAGGCTGGCTCCGTCCTCACGTTACTGTGGAACTGTTGCTCAGTTAACCAATATATCACGCACTTGTGAAAGGTCGCAAGGTGTTAGGGGCGGTGGTTCTCTGCTAAGTTGTGTGGCGAGTACAGGCACATATTCCAGAGGGAGGGTTCACTAGGTATGCTCCTTCCAGATCCTGTGGGGTGATGCTCAGAGCATGTGTGCACATGCACACGTGTGCACATCCATCATGAATCCCCCTGTCATGTGTTAGAATCATACATAGGAAATTAGGGCTGGAAGGGACCTCAGGAGGTCATCTAGCCCAACCCCCTGCTCAAAGCAGGACCAGCCCCAACTACATCACCCCAGTGAAAGCTTTGTCCAGCTAGATCTTAGAAACCTCCAAGGATGAGCCTCCACCACCTGTCTGAGTAACCTGGTCCAGTGTTTTACTACTCTCCTAGTGAGAAAATTCTTCCTATTATCCAACCTAAACTTCCCTTGCTGCAACTTGAGACCATTGCTCCTTGTTCTGTCATCTGCCACCACTGAGAGCAGTCCAGCTCCAACCTCTGTTGAACCCCCCTTCCAGGTAGTTGAAAGCTGCTATCAAATCCTCCCTCAGTCTTGTCTTCTCTAGACTAAACAAGCCCAGTTCCCTCAGCCTCTCCTCATAAGTCATGTCCTCCATCCCCTGAACCATTTTTGTTGCCCTCAGCTGGAATCTCTCCAATTTCTCCACATCCTTTCTGTAGTTGGGGTGGGGGAGGAGGGACCCAAACTGAATACAGAAGTCCAGATGTGGCCAAAAAGGCTAACAGCATACGGGGCTGCATTGGCAAGTGTATTGGCAATAGGTCAAGGGAAGCTATTATCCCCCTCTATTCAGCACTGGAAAGGCTCTCTAGTGTGCTGAGTATAGAGTGGGCCCTTTGTGCCACTCCACCACTGATACGGGCTGGTCATGGCATATGCCAGGTGTTGGGATAATCATAATGAGAGATGCCATTGCCTGACCAGCCCCCTGGATCCCAGTTGGCCCAACTCAGAGCGCTGCCTTCAGTGACTGCTTGCATAGTCCACACAACAACTCCAGGTTCGGATGCTTCCCTGAGCTGCGCTGGCCTCTTGGCCAGGCGGCTCCCAAAACGTCCTGCTTCCATCTGGGCCAAGAGAACCAGCTCCTTGTCACTTCCAGTCCTGGTAGGAACCAGGCAGTGCAGAGGGGAGGGCAGAATGGAGAAAGCAATGAAATTAGCCACCTCTCTGCCTTGCAAGGAAACAGAAAGATAGCTGGGGGCTGAGATCGGGCAAAGGATCGGGCCTGTTCCTTTTCCACTGGGATCAGTTGGCTGTTCCCTGGCACATGCACTTGCCTCTGTAAGAATTATGGATTATCCCTCCGAGGACAGTCCTAAGAGAGTTTTTCTCCCAGGGGCAGGAGGAGTACCTAGGCTATCTCATCAAACCCATGAGACATGATCACTGGCATCCACAAGAGCCAGCTTGCAAGGCCTCACGGTGTGGTGTGGGTGACATGAGAGAATCAGAGCAGCAAAGCCCAAGCAGGCTTTCTGGCTGGCCTCCCAATTCCTACTGCCTGGTCCATGCACAGACCTTACTGCCTGCCTAGGTCAACCCAGCCATGAGTCTCATTGGGCATCAGCAAGTCTCTCAGCTCTAGAGACACTTCTCCCATGCTCTGCATTGCTCGGGCAGCTCCAGATCCAAACTGATGGAAATCCAGTCTGGATCCAAATTCTGCAACTCAGGCCCCTCTCCAACCTGAAGCTAAACCTACCTAAACCTACAGCAAATGTCCTAGTGCTCTGCTGTCCCCACACAAAGCACCTGATAAGCATGGGCAGCAAGGCAAGGCGCTGGTCAGTGGAAGTTCTCTGAAAAGCAGGACCAACCATGCCAAACAAGAGCTCCTGGAGCTGGGTCCCCTGAACTCCACCTGGTGCTCCTGGGATGGCGAGAGTGTGAGGAGGCTACTCCATTCACACCATCTACCCTTGCAATGCAAGCAGTTGTGGCCTCTCTGCTGCTCCAAGAATAAGAGCCAACATAGGCAGCGCTGCGTCCCAAGCAAAGGCATCGCTTACAGGGTGTTCTTATTAGAGACCGGCTGAAACTAGAACCCCTGCTGGGACTCTCACTGGGGTGGAGGGCAGTATCCGCCCCCACTGACTGGGAACTGATGTGCAGTTTGCTGGGGTCAGCCAGCAACGCTGCAGCAGAGCCAGGGACCAAACTCATACCCAGAGCCTCAGGAACCAGATGTCCTGGTTTGTGCTTCATACAGTTGCAAAGACTGTGGGGATGATATGGTCTCCCATGGCTTCCAGCAGGGAATCATGCTTCTTTTCTGTGCCTGTTTCTATGACCACTACCATTTTCTTTCCCCAGTTGGGCGCAGTTTCCTTACACCACCAAGGACAGCAAAGCCAAGGAAGAATGCGAGTCTGTAGAGACAGTGGGGAATGGCTCAATGACTTAGCCTAGGCAAGCACTGCCCAAAGTGAGATCCACTGGTTCTCCTCCAGGGCACAAGGGGTTTAACACAAAGCCCCTACTTTGACCAGTGTTGTAAAGGCAGTGTCATGGGGACTCCAGCCAGCAAACTGCAGCAGAAATTTGTGTCACTTTGAAGCCAAGGAAGACTCCACGCTGCCTTTAGCCAGCCCCTAATTCTTGGCCCGTGGACAAACATACCCTTGGGCCCAGCTCCCTTTGGTGCAGTTTTGAGATCATGTTGCTCTTTAAAAACTACACGCAGGAGGCATTTTACAGCTGAGGCAGTGGCCTGAATTGGTTTGAAAGAAAATAAGGCACAGAGTGCTTTACTGCAAAGCAGGATGGGGTGGACTGAGGTGCATTAAGTAGGTGGTGATTAGCCAATACCACTGCTTGTACTGTTCAGATACAACCAGTTTGTTCGTGTTTTCAAACTTCAGCACATCCCCTGGAATAACTTCCCTTTTCCTTTCTCCTCACTTGGTTGAGTGCATGTGTAACCTTCCTTTGCCCAACCCCAGAGTAATATTCTCCTATCCTCTGGTGTCATGGAGCTGTGGCCGTTTCCCATTCAAAATTCTCCAGATTTGGGCTAATTTGAGACAACTTGGAGCTGCAAAATTTGAAGCACCCAAGTGTACTGATAGCTTTTGAAACCATGAGCTGATAGATTTTAGTAGATAGATTTTAGAGCTGATAGATTTGTATCTACTTAACTTTAATGCCTTATAAACAATTGAAAGGAACGGTCACTTTATTTAAATAAATAAAGTAGAGATTCAGTGCTCTCATGTTTCAGGGAAAGGTTGGCAAAGGGCCGGGTTCAATTCTCTGTTCTTCCCAGGGAGACACAGAAAAGTTCCATATTCAGATCCATTGTGTTTTCTTTTATAGATGGACCTTAATGTCCATAGTGATCATCACATAATGAGAGTGAGAACAGAGTTGTAATTCTGCATCAAAGAACAGCCAAGCAGAGCAGTGGCAGCAGCGGCAGCAATGGCAGCACACTCTCTCCATCAACACACCCATCGTTCCCCCACTACAGGGCTGTTGAAAAAGTAAAGGATAAAAAATCGTGGGCCAAGCCGTACTTCCCTTGGCCACCCTGCCTCCTGCTCCTCCAGCAGGGGAGGGGAATTCCAGCTGCTGGCCTTGCTCAGGGTTTCTGCCCTTCAGAGGCAGCTCTACAGGACTCACAGCTGGCTGGGACTACAACAAAAGCCACCAGTGAGCAGAAGCTGACCCCTGCCAGGGGACAGAGATACTAACTTCAAGTCACCCTCACCCATCTCACATGTCTGAGTCCAGGAAACAAAGACTTCAGCTGCACTCCTGTGCATTGCCCCTGGATTACAATGGTGATCATAGAAAACAAGGGCTGGAAGGGACCTCAGGAGGTCATCTAGTCCAACCCCCTGCTCAAAGCAGGACTGTCCCCAATTATATCATCCCACCCAAGGCTTTGTCTAGCCAAGTCTTAAAAACCTCCAAGGGTGAAGATTTTGCAACCTCTCGGGGTAACCCGCTCCAGTGCTTTACCAGCCTCCTAGCGAGGACGTTTTTCCTAATATGTAACCTAAACCTCCCTTGGTGCAACTTGAGATCGAGACATGGAGAACTGCAGAACCAGCATAGCTCTGGCTTGTGCGCCCAAGTCCTCCCCACGCCTGCCACCTCAGGCCAGGGCCACCAGCCATTGACATCTCTGGTGCCCAACAGAGGCAAGCTTGGAGCTGAAGGGCTTCCCCAGCGTAGCACGGCAAGCTGATAGTGGAACCAGGGGCAGAAGACAGCTCTCTAGAGCCCTCACGCATGGCCCTACCTACACACGCCCCATATCGAGACTTCACCCTCCGCTGCCTCGCTCACCGTTCATGCAGCTCTTACTTTGGTCATGGAAAGCAGACAAATCAGATTAACTTTTGTTTCTGGTCTGCTCCCTGTTTACATTTTCCTGTGCTAACCCAGTGCTGTTTGCAGAGCCCAGGACAAGAGGGAAAAGAGCAAATCCCAACCAAAGCAGGAACTAACCAGACAGTGTGCTTGACACACAGCTTCTCTGGGAGCAAGAGCTTATGTCCTCACTCTGGCAGCTAAACAGGGAATCGTGTGTTTCAAGGAGGAGGGGG
>JAGPOW010001661.1:10953559-10994375 GCA_030014935.1 Caiman crocodilus | reverse complement strand
CACACACACACAAGCACACACACAAATGTGTGCTTCTATGGCTGTTGTCTTCTTGCCTGGCAGGGTATCTCAACACCCCCCACCAGCACAAAATTGAATAGACAGCCAAAGAGAGGGTAAGTTCCCCCACTCCAAGCCACTCCAGATGAAAACAAAAGGATTATTCATGTGGGCAAGCAGAAAGACTTGTAATGATTTCAAGATAAACATGGTACTCTCTGTCGAGGCAGCCCTGGGCAACGCCATTGGGATGCTTTTGAGAAAGGTGTACATAATGATCCCCTTAATTAAGAGCCACTTCTTTATTAATGCAACATGCACTGGGAAAATGGGGTAAGCAGCAAAGCAGTTGTTTCAAGGGATGCCAGGAGATGGCTAACGTCCCCGAGCTCCCTTCCAGCAGTAGGAAGAGCAGGGATGACACCAAGACTCATTTCAGTCTCACTGAGCCACGCAGGGAGCTCTCCACACTCACACCCACAGCATCAAAGAGTACACAGCCGGCTAGAGCCTCTAAATCAGGAAAGGGGCAAGGAAATAATGGCTCCAGCTAAGGTTTCGACTTCAATAGCACAACCTGGCCTTTAATTCAGAGCCAGGCTTCAGGGCAATTCCCGTTCCGTTCTGCTTAGCAGTGGGAGCCAGTCTGTTCCTTGCAGCCAGGGAGCAGATCTGTCCAGCTTCCTTCTTCACAAACTCCAGTCTTTTCTTTTCTTCCTTTTTCTATTTTTGCCTTCTCTTCCCTCTTGGCTCGTTTACCCTTCCATCCCCTTAATTCATACATCTACGTCCCTCAAGCAGGTCATATTTACCTTTCTGGTTTACCCTGAAGGATTCAGGTTGGAATTCACACCACAGAGAAAGGATCCCAGGGCACCAGCAAGGTACGAATACTAGAGAGGGAGGGTGAGACTACATGTGGAGGCAAAATGCATGCAGAGACAGAGGCTGTGGCTACATGCGCACAAGACTGTGCAGTGTCTGCCATTAGTGCACAGTCCAGCAACGCACCGGTTGTTTCTGACCCTACTGCACAGTATTATCAACATCGTGGTTTGTAACCACCAATGCCTACCTTGCCATAGTGACAACATATGTCACCATAGCTCACTGCTACAGCATCTTGTGTCCACATGCCCAGAGAGCTAGAATGCCTGGAGATGGATGGATGCATGGATGGTAGGAAGAAGGTCTCTCACCTGTTAGGCGTCTAAGTGGAAGTAGGCAACTAAATGGGATTCTATTCCATGCTGCTCAAGTCCCATTCATGCATCTACCTTTGTAACACACCATCAGGCAAAGGACCCACCCGCTTTTCATATTAACAGTTTTCCAGGGACTCGAACAAGGTGGAATTGTGAGGTCAGAGCACACGTAAGCACCTAAGTCCACTTACATGCCTAACAGGTGTAAGAGAATCCAGCCCAGAGGGAGTGAATTGCAATATATTTTTACTTCTTACATTACTGCTTCTCTTTCCGGTTTGCAATTTCAATCTTTAGTGGAAGTAAGATAAGTGAAAAAATAGTAGCTCGCACAAGCCATTAAGTGGCACACTCCTTCCCTCCAGAATTTACCGGCTGCAAGGTAAACCAAAACGGAGATTCAGCACAATCCTTGCCATAAGCACGTGACCATCATACTGTTGCACATATTCTTTCGCCACCAGCAAATGATTTTTGGAGTGACACGGGCGGCAACTGACAAGGTGCGGGGAACAATTTTCAGCTGCAATTAATGTATCCCTGAAATAGGAGGGTCTTTTAAATGAGGAATTGCAGTCGCGGGAATGCCAGCTCCCCACCCTCCCCCTTTTCAAGTGAAGTAACCAGGGCTTAGTGTGTTGTCATATATTTTACCACGGCGTGGCCCCAGTGGACCCCTGTGAAGTCCCAGAAAGAGCAGCAGCAAGATTTAACTGGTTCAGTATTTCCAGAACCATCAGAATCACGTCACATAAATGCTAGCCTGGCACGATGGAACGGGCAAGCTCTTAACTGTGCATCTGTTTCTCACTTCTGTCTAGCTGATCAAATGCTAGGGGACAGTCCCAGTCCTTTGCTAATTTCTGAAATACTGTGCTAAATACACTGTAGAGTTAGAACAGCTAGATCGTGGCTGGCTTGGCTCAGGTGCTGTACTTGGCAGGCAGGCCAACATTGACTAGTGGTGACCGTCCTTGCTTTGCCAAATAACTGCAGTTCCAGACCCGAATATCATTCCTGGCCATGGGACTTCCTTTAGTCCCGAGTTTATCTCCATGCTAGGCAAGTCTGGAATCTCTTCTCCTAAATAGCATAACACTTTTTGCATCAGAAATAAAGAATCATAAAAAGGAAATGCTAAGAACACTAAAGAAATCAATCCCAGAGTATTTCAAGTGCCCTGCATGAATAGGTTTCTGGAGGGGGGGGGGTGTGCGCGGGCGCGCACGCTTCATTCTGGGACTTTGTCCCACATTGGGCACATCTACACATGATGCAATGTCGCCATAGCAATGCTCTACGGTGACATAGCGTCAGTGGGCACAAACCATGATGTCACAGTTACATCACCATAGCAACGCACGTCCTCACTCTAACATGTTGCTATGGCGAAGTAATGGCTAAAAATAACGGTGTGCTGCAGTACTGCCAAAAGGAAGTACTAACTGATGGCGCAGTAGCAATGGCACCATAGGGGCACATGTAGATGTGCCCATTATGTTCTACATTTGGGCTAGGGCAGTTTGAGAGATATGAGGCAGACAAGGTGAGAGGATCATAAAACGGTTAATCGGTAAAGCAGAAGGTGACTTGAGCTCATGAAAGCTTATGTGGGCATGTCTACATGTGCATTAATGCACCATAATTATGGTGCATTAAGTTTAGTACCGGTAATAGGTCCTAATTTAATGTGCCATACTCAGCACTACTGCGCAGTAATGCTGGCACTTGTCTTTTATTTGACACCAATGCTCAGTAAATTAATTCTGCTGAACATTAGCAAATTAATTCAGCTTTCACCATGACATGCTAATGCACAGTAGTCTACTGCACATTTAGTGTCTTGCATAGTTGGTCTCTGCTAGATACATCTTGGCTTTAGTTAGTCTATAAGGTACAAATCTACCTTGCCTTCTGCCTGACTTCAGACTAACACAGCTAACTACCTGCTTACTTGTAAAGGTCAGCTTCTCCTAGGAATAACACAAGGGTGCCCTGCCCTTGGGGTAAGTTTAGCCAGTGGGAGCTGGCTCTGACAATGTAACTGGAGATTTGTCTTTGGAGCCATGCATTAATGAGCAGGAGCCTGAACCAATGATTTATTGATGCTAGAGCGCCCTTAGGTGGTAGTATCTTAAACAAACGCAGTATAAAAGGCTGCCCTCCCCTGGCTGCTCCCAGAAAGCCAAGGGATCTGTTTGCATGGTATAAAAACTCAAGATGAAGCAGGGAGACTCTCCGTTCCTCCATAGCTAAATCTACCAGGAGACATGCCAGAGCAACTGGGGAAATCCAGAGGCCAATTCCATAAGCGGGTGACGGCCACAGCCGCATAACAAACAAGCCAGGGAAGCTGGGCTTTTTTTGCTCTTCATGCAGGAGAATGAATGTGAGAGAAATACCCCAGGAGAGGTATTTTACAGAAGGACACCAAACACCATACCCTGAACAAGAGGAGCCAGGCATACGAGTCTGCCCTTCAGCCCTGCCCTACGTAAGTGACCCCACAGGAGCAGCACTTACCACTAAAGGGACAGCTCGCTTGAATCCCTAGCATTGCGCGGCATGGAAGAAGCACCAAGGGGAGCTGTCATGGACCAGAGCTGTACCCCCGGGCCAGGGGTGTGCACACATGCATTTCAGGGATGGGCCATTCCCTGAGGAGCCACAAGCTAACTGAAACACAGGATTTTGAAGAGCGCTATCTGGTAGGCAGCAGGGCAGCCTGTGGGTGCACGAGTGCCAGTGTGTGCCAGGCAGGACTTACGTTAAGTATGTTTAAACCCAGCACAAAGCCCACTGGTTCCATGGTTCCTGTCCCCGTATTCTCTGTGCACCTCACAATCCTTACTGCATTTCCTTCACAACACCTCCATGAGGCAGGACATGATTAGCATCCCCACTGCCCAGCTGGGGAACTGGCACGCTGGCTAAATGACTTGCCCAAAGTCACCCAGAAAGTCTGTGGCTGAGTATGCAATTGAACACACGTGTCCCAGGTTGGTGTTCTCACCACTAGATAATTCTTCCTTTCTCGGGGTGCTCTAGGAGGAGGAAAATGCAGCAATTAGGTGGAACAGATGGGGCTACCAATACTAATGATGCTATCCTGGTCTAGGGCAAAGGCCTCCGGAGTGGGACAGCTCTAGGACTCTACAAGGTTGGGCCAGTACATAGACTAAAGAGACAGCGTTTGTCATGGATTGGATCCCTCCCAGGATCAGGGGCAGAGGCGGGAAGCTTGCCCCACCACCCCCTCCATCCCCATTCGCCAGCACCCCACACTGCTGCCAGCTCCAAAGAGCAGGGCCGGGGAGGGGCAAGGCCAGCACCACTGGCCTTGCCACCCCCCGCGCCGTCCCCTCCATCCCTGCCGTCATAGCCGTGCTCCGCCGTGCCACCACTGCCTCCTGTCCATGACGCTCTTGGAGCGCTCTGATTGGTTGTTTCAGTAACCAGTCAGAATGAGGGCAGAGTAGACCGCCTGAGCAGGAGGGATCCAGGTGAGGTCATCAACCATCCAGGAAGTTCTTCTGCTGCCTCCTTGTTTTTCTACCTTCAGCTTTGCCTTTCTTAATTGATTAATCTGCATCAGCCAAACTGCTCAAAATGTGTCCAGCAAAATGCATGTTCCTTTCTAGACAGGTCAGCATGTCACAGCTTGTATTGTACGGGGGCCAGACACTGGTAGCTTGCTCAGGCTCGGGTCTAGATTTACTCCAGAGGCAACTGGCCAAGTCATCTAAGATGCAGGCTACCACTGGGATATTCTTCTACACCAGTTTGAGGTGGGCTGGCAGTGTGAGAAAATGTTTGCTCATGTTACATCCAGACAACACATCTCTCTTGTCCACTGACAACTCTACACAGCACCCATAGTAATAGTGGGGACAAAACCAACTGCTGCTTCAAAAACTTATGAGCTAAAGGAGAACTGTAGCAGTCCAGGGTCGGACACACAGCAGAAGGGTTAGGATTTTTTTCAGTAATGAGCAGTCATGCAGCAGATACGCCAGTCTGTTGCGCTGCAACCTGCATACTGATATCGTGGAAAGTCAAGCTTAACGGTCTGCCTAGCCCAGGTGGTGCAATAGGCTGGCATGGTTCAGTCGCACCAACAGCACCCAGCAGAGAAACTCCTCTGAGCAGGTGAACACCGAGCCTTGTAACTTTGGAAAGGTGCTTCCACTTAGATCTGGAACAACTTCATTCACAGTCTCCAGGATTTGGTCTCCAACTTCTAGCAGCTGTTCCTGAGCCCCTCGAGCCCCACAGGGAACATTGTGCCATGTGCCAACTCTGTCAACTGTACTTCTCGTACGTGGGCTGACACGGCTCAGAGGATTGCTGCTCGGACACTGGCAATCCCTCCCAAGCGTGCTCCTGCAGTGGGGACCAATGTT
The DNA here is from genome assembly GCA_030014935.1 of Caiman crocodilus. Lineage (NCBI taxonomy): Eukaryota > Metazoa > Chordata > Crocodylia > Alligatoridae > Caiman > Caiman crocodilus. The sequence continues at coordinate 10,988,767 of JAGPOW010001661.1, read as the reverse complement.
TACAAACACGTGGAGCAGATTTCCAGCAGGCTGATTCCACACCAAGTGGGAGCTTCTCAAGAATTTGACTCGGCGATACATGCCATTCATTGCATAATCGTCTTTCAGGGAAAAGGCATCCACACAACCTAACAGTCCAAACATTTTATTTAAACAAATGGTTGTTCTGCAAGCCCTGCACAGAAGCAGAGATCTGTGCTGCTGCTTCTAGGTGGCACAAAACCAGTTTTGTTTGTAGTTGACATAGAACAAGACCTTGGCTAGTATTACTGGAGCAGTAATGGGCCTGAACCAGGATGCTCACAGCTCCTGGTGCTAGGTGCTGTACAAGCATAGTGCTAGACAGGCCTTGCCTCAGATGTTTTATGCTCTCAAATGGGAGGGGAAGGAGGCCTAGGAGGTAAAGTGACTTGGCTAAGGCAATGCAGGCAGAGCCAGGACTCAAATCCAGGCATCTGGAGCCCTAAAAGAGTGTCTAATCCGCTGACCAGCGCTGTCCCTCAGTACAAGGCTTGCATGCACATTACCCGTGATACTAGTACTTGGCTTAAGAAGATTTACAACCATGCAGATTCCATGTGGGCACCAAATGCTGGCAGCAGTGATAGAGCACCCTCTATTGCTTTCTTGCCTGGAAGAACAGCCCACTTTCTGGCTGAGACTATTAAACCATCCCATTCCCACAAAAGCAGGACACGTGAGTTACTGGCCCTTCCCAGTGTCCATTGCCTCCAGAAAAATCAACCTGTTTCTCCCCTCCCTTCTTTGCCTTGTGCCTGGCAGGCAGAGAGCTGCTAGAAGTCAAGAATGATGGAAAGCAGTTGGATTCCTTCGTGCCACTGCCTGCACAGGGGTTATGCTTTGCAGGGGGAAATAATGAGGCAATTAAAGGCAGCCAAAGAACTGTTCCAGATGGGCAATTTTACTGGTGAGATAATGCCCATATAATTCTAATAAATAAGCACTTCAGTGGGAACGCGGGAAGCTGGCTGCTGCAGCTGTCAGGGGCTTTCACTGAGACTTTGTCAAGCTTCTGCTGTTACACTCTGCAATGATTATAGCTTGGCAGCAAGTGGCCAGTGCAGCTCTGGGAGCCATGAGGCGAACCCAACAGAGCTGCAGAAATGGAGGCTCGTGGAAGTGCTGACCTGTCCCCATTCTGGGCCATGCAGCTCAGCCTGGTGAGGGGTTGGGTTTGGCTGGGAGGAAACTGAGAACTTCCCCTGGACAAAAAGACTGACCTGCAGTCACCCAGCAGTTGGTGGGAGAAGAGCCCCTGCAGCTGTGCTCCGACTAGGAGAGGGATGGCGGCTTGATGAAGCCCCTTGTAAGAAGCTTGGTAGTGGCCTAGGGACAGTATTTTTTGCTCAGGCAAGTATTTTTTTCCCCACTGCAAATAACTGTGGCAGGGGCCAGCAATAGGCCTTTGCAAGGCTGGTGCATTTTCACAACAGTTGTGCAAGTCATGCAAGGGCACCTCCACAAAGAGATGGGAATGGGATTTAGGCACTGCCTAACTATCACATTATGCTCCTATAGCTAAAACTGTCATCCTTAAAACCACCCACTGAAGGCACCTGCAGAGTGGACCTGGGCTTCACTCTGCATCAAAGCAGTTAAGACCCTTCTGTGGATCACACCCTCATCACCTTCGCACGCTGCCTCGGGAGCCCAGGACCTCCGGGTCCAGTTCTCAGGTCCAGCACAGCTGGGTTCGATGCAGGACTCAAGGCAAGTAGGTAACTTGATATTTCATGCCTGAAAAGCAGCTTTTCTGGTAGGCAACTTCTCTCTGCAGGTCTCAGGGCAGCTTATAGTTGTGCACTGAATGAGACAGGTCCTGGCCCAGAGGTCATGGTCCAGACAGGACTTGATGATGTCTGTGGGGAACCAGAAGGTGCCTGCCTGTACACATGCCAGGAGACTGCTCCAATGTACTGTAATTACAGTGCTTCAGAGCAGACTCAATTAAACCAGTACCTTAACCCCACAACCTCCCTTCACAGAGAAGTGGGGACCTTGCACCCCACAGGTCCCCTTTGCAGTGCTGGCACATTTGTCTCCCAGAAGCAGTGGGCCCGCATGCCGCAGCTCCCCTGTGAAGGAACTGGCCCTGTGCTGCCTGTGACCAGCACTTGCTGGGGGGAGAGCTGCCTGCAACGCCTCACTTGACATAGTGATGCGGCTTGGAGCCCTGGCCATAACACGAGCCCAGGAAAACAGCTCCCCAGACAGCTTGTTGGTTTCCAACACTGTCTCCCCTCCCACCCCACCCCCTTGGCACTCACCCATGGAAAGGCAGCCAGAGCAATATTTGGAAATATGAAAGATGTAAAGGAAAATCAAGGAGCCTCCTTGGCTGAAAGAACAAAAGCCCTGGAGAGCGTTGTTTACAGAGCAAAGCAAGCCTGGCAGGGCCTGTTGACTTGGGCTTCAGCAACATACAGCCCTTCCCACCCTGCCCTGCAAGAGGCAGCTGGGTATTGAATGCTGGGGTGTAAGACCAGGATGGGGAGGAGACGGGAAACAGCACAGTGTGCGAGGACCTGCATGTAGAACGGGCGCTCATCACCTTCGGTGGGGATGGGGACTGCAGCCAATGCAGCGCTCCCCGCTCTCCCCGCACCAGCCCAGTGCAGCGGAGCGATGGTGCCAGCCGGGGCCCACACTGCTGTGTCCCCTGGGGGCTTCAGGGAACTTGACAGGACTGGTCTGTGGAGTGGTGAACTTGGGGAAGGGTGCCAAAGAAGCAGCAGGTCTCCAGCAGCCTCAGCTGTGGGGTCTGCACACCGAGGGTGGAGAACAGAGATCCACTGGGAAAACTACCTTTCCACACCTACATTCACCTTGGGCAGCACAGGAGGATCCCCTCGGCATTGGGCTGTGAGCTGCCTCCCTCTGGGATCCCCTACCACAGGCCACTGAGTTCCCCTTCCACGCGAGTCCCGCTGCCAGCAGGGAGGGCAGGGCGTTGGGTGGCTACCATTTCTGGAGGTGAAGCCAGAGAGAGAGATCAACTCCCTCTGGGCTGCGAGCTCTGTTAACCCCAGGGCCCCTTAGGACACAGGGATCGCTATCAGTATCAAAAGGCAGCCCCAGTTTGGGGCTGGGGAGTCTGGAGGAAGGAGGGTGCAGCTCTGGCCATAGCAGCGAGGCAGTCTGCTAGAGGCCTGGGGGCAACCCCCCTCCCGCACCGCCAGTTCCCAGCTCCAGGCACCTAATCTTGCGTCTGGATCTCTGTAGTCCCAGGTGCCTGTGGCCAGCAGAGCCACCCTGAGAAGCCAGCTCGGCTGCAGGCTCCTTACCCTCATCTCTCTGATGATGCAGATAGGCTTATGCTGACAGCTCTTGTCATGGGGGAGGCTCAGAGCGCTCTCATTAGCCTTCCTATCTGGAGAGTTGTGGACAAGTTAATTTGCCAGCCAGGATTCCTTGCCGAGGAGCTCATCTGCAGGGGAGCAGATGTGAGAAGAGCTGCATTCATGTGCAGGGGTCAAGCATAGTGCGGATCAATGCTGCTGCCTGGCAGAGGCTAGGGAAGCTCTGGATATCGGGGATGATCGCCCTTGGCCAGGTTGCTGTCTTCCCAGTGAGAGTCCATGAGGGCCCTGGAAGGAGAGGGGCAGAAACAAAGGCTCTTCTGTCTTGTCCTGAGCGAAGGGCACTCCCCTCTCCTGGCTTCTTCCTCCAAACCCTGACCTCTTCTCCATGCCTTTGACTGCATCATAGGACATGATGGCAGCTAAATTGCTCTGGGATGAGTGACGGCGACATGAGCTGACACATCCTAGCCAGGCCCTGCTCCACCGGGGCTGATGGGTGTTTGGGTCATGCTGGCAGGCTATTTCTTTGCCCTTGCTCTGGGTGGAGTAGAGGGACAGTGGGCTGGATTGGCTCTCGGTCACTTGGCCCAGAGTAACTGGCTGTTGATGGCACTGGTGTTCCCCTGCATTTACACCCTTATAGCTCCCAGCGTCCCTTCAATACTTCCAGCCCCCCAGCTCCAGGCTGAATGGTGGGGAAAGGTGTCCCTGAAGGCCTGCGCAAAGCAGGGCACTGTGTGCTGCCCCCTCACTGCTCTGGACTATGACAATTACTGGAGATCCTTCATAGCCCAGTGATGGAGGTCCATGAGAGGTTCAAGCTCTTTTAAGGACAGATAGCCATGGGTATGGGTTGGGAGCTATCATTATAGGCCCAGAGTGGCGGGGCTGCATGGGGATAATAGACATCCTTTGTTCGCTTAGGTGGGGAGGGCTTTGGGGCAGGGACCGAGTCTCCAGGGGTGCATGTACGGTGCCTGGCGCAGGCAGGGACAAATCTTGCTGGGGCCTCTATTTACTCCTATAATAATAAAGCTGGGAGGCAAATGCCTGTTACAGTAGATGGGAAGTTGCCAGGGGAAGGACTGAGGAGAGGAGCTGCATAAGGCACCTGGGCTTTGGCCCACTGTAAAGACAGCCCATGTCACCTCCCACTGAGCCCAACTCTGCGCCCATCTGATGGCCTGCTCCTGCAAGCATGACCTGGTGGACCTAGTCCCATGCAGGACAAGCCCTGTTGTCTCTAATTAATTGCTGCTCAGCTGGCAGTTGGCTCCCTTGGGCCTGCCCATGAGAAGGAGCTCTGGGTCTTGCAGCAGGTGTTTTCAGTGTTGGGCCCAAACCAACGGCACAACTTCTAGTGGGGGCAGTTGGGACAAGATTAGGGTCTCACTTCCATATGGGGGCTCATTGTGACAGCACAGGAAAGACAGGCCTGCCAGCCCTTCTTTCTCACCTAAACACAGGGCTCTGTGGGTTGAGGGGGGTCGGGGAGATCTGAGGGTTACTCTTGTAGGGCAGCCAAATGAGTCCAGACAATCCCCTTTCTACTCCACAGGCCTACCCTTGAAAACACAGACCATGTCACTGCTCTCTCTGCCCTGCTAGCAGGTGTCACTGCGGCGCAAAGGGGATTGTGGAGTCAGTAGGACACGTTCACCCCAGCAAAACTGAAAAGCAAAGGGGTTGGGACTGCGCCAAGAATGGCAGTGAAAGGTTTGGGAGCCTACAACTCCAGGGCACAGAGCTAGGGGAGCAGGGCTTAGGGACTCAATGGCAAGCTCTCCTCCAGAGTTCATGAGAGCCCACTCATCTGGGTTATGAAACAAAGGCGTGTTCCTCACAGCCCCACTCCCCCCAAGTCTCCCGACATCAGCAGCAGGATTATCTGCAGTGTGGATCCCTTCCAGGCTCCTCTGGTCATGGAAGCTTTCAGCATGTTGTTTTTCCTGGCTGCTGGCAGGCGGGCTCACCCTTAATGAATCACTTTCACTTAGGAATATTTCTGACCCAAAGCCTGGGAGTGATCTAATTAGAGCAAAATGCACTGACCTCTAGTGGGAAATACCAGGCACTGGGTTTTGATTACCTAGACCCTGGCCTCAGACAGGCTCACGAGGAGTCACAGGGCCGGACAGAAGTTACAGCTGTCACATGATTGCCCCCTTGAGAGCACTCTACAGCTGTGCCCTTACCGGAGGCCATGGCTGAAGAGTGCTTTAAAAGTGCCCAATCCTGTGAAAATCTGAAGCCTCATTACATGAGGCTTCAGATGAAGGCACTTCAAAGTGGAGTGCCTTCATTAACAGGGCTGTAGCCCACCCCCCGTGCCGTCTTCAGAATGGGAGAGGAAGAAGGGAGGGGAGGGCTTTCCCTCTGGGGTTTGCCCAACTAGCGCTGGAGGGTGGGTCAGGTGGACTGGAGACCCCCAGTGTAGGGGAGCTCCAGTCCACCTGCCCTACTATCTAGCACAGGTTGGGCAAACCTCAGAGTGAGATCCCTCCTATCCCTTCCCCACTTCCCATTCTGAAGACAGCACTGGAGCTGAGGGAGCGGGGTGGTTAGGGGAAAGCAGCTGCAAACACACAGACGCTCCAAAGTGAAGCTTGATCCCCCAACCCCCCAGACCCAACAGCGAACATCTGTTGGGTGAGGAGGAATGAGATAACTCATGGCACTTCCTGCAAAGCACCATCAGTTACAGCAGGAAGCTACGTGTCTGTCAGCACCCACAGTCTCCGGCCTTCATCCCAAACCACTCATGCCATTTGGTAAAACAATGGACTTTATTACTTGTTCCCATGAAAGTCTTCCTTTCCTATCCTTCTCAACATTGTTTGCTGCAGGGCTTGGAGCAAGGGCACTACAAGGTGGTCAGCGATGAAGGCGGGGTGGGAGGCAGTGTGAGCACTCCTCTTGCTTGGCTGGCACCAACAGATTAAACCTATTATCCAGACAGTCTCACAAACCTGTATTAGGGGCACTTGCCTTTATGCTACTCTTTGCAGAGAGGGCTTGGCCACTGCTTGCCAGCTTGGATCTTTTGAGTGGATAATGCAAGGCACTTAGCCTTAGCACTAAGCACCCATGATGAGCCACTGATCCAGGTGTCAGAGACCCTAGCCCCAGTCAGCAGAAGAGCACCAGGTCTTTTGAAGAATCTGCAACCTAGACCTCTAATAATGGCAGTCCCAGTGTGTAGCACCAGCCTTTGAAGTCAAATCAGCGCTGAGTTGCAGCTGAGAAGTCACTTGTCAATGCTATGAAGTCTAGACTAGCCCCCATAGCAGAACCTGGCTAGAGAAACCATTGTGCAGCACAGAGCTGAGTGGCCAGTGTACATGGGTGGGCAGTGGCAGTGATGGAGAAGTGATTGCCCTAGCAAGCACAGCATCTGCCACTGCAGCAGACACCTGGACAGGTATTGCCAGGTAGAAAACAGGACAGGCAGAGAGAGGTCCAGCCAGCAGAGAGAGGTCCAGCCCCTCTCCCAAGATGAGAGCAGGAGGAAACAGGGGATGCTTTGGGGTGAGGATGAGCAGGGGCCTTCTAAGGCCCGATACAGAGCTTAGGCCCTAATCCACACAGAACATTTTAGTGTCCCGTCACTGCACTAGTGCATCTCCTGTGATCTCAGAGGGAGCTCCCCCAACCGGGGGCGAGGCATGGGAGGAGAGCTGGCAGGCACAGGCTTCCCTGAGCTCCCTGGCACATGGCACCCTGGAGTGAGCGAGATGGACCCTGCCGATCCTGCACCTGGCCCTGCCTGCAGCCAGAAGACACCAGCGCTGGCTGACTACTGGGGCTTCACAGACTACGTGGACCTGGGAGATCTGTAGGTTTGGGCTGAAATTTTGGGCCGGCTCCTCCTGCCTCTGCTATGGATGGCATTGCTATCCTTTTGTGTCCCTTCCTTCCTACAGATCATCTCCCAGCTGCACTCAGTGGCAAAGGGGCTAGTAGGCACAGGTAACTCACTCTGCCGTCCTGCCTGGGGGCCTGCTCTGACCCCGCACATCCCTGTGCTCTCAGTGAGGCCGCAGCCCACCTGCAACCTGCGGAGGGGCCTCTGGTATGCAACCCTTGAGCCCTCTCCTTCCCTCTTGGAAAAGATCAAGCTTCATTCTGCATCTTATGGCCTATGGCAAGGGTTTAGGGGGGCAGGGAGGGAGACTGGTTTAGACAAAAACCAAAAAAAACCCACCCCAGATTTCTTTCTGTGTGGAACTGGCCAGTCAGGAATGAGAACTATTAGCAGCTGTGGACAGACACCTGGCCAGCCCAGCCATTCCTCCCCACCTCTCATATGGCCTCCCCCCGTTGAGTCAAACAAACATCCTCTGTCCTGCCACTGTAGGACTGCTTGCTGCAGGGTGCAGATGCTGACACTGCCCCGAGCACTGCTTTTTGGCTCCGCCAGGGAGAATCTGTGTTCATGGGGACTAGGGCTTGTACGTGCAAAACACAGACCAGGAGATGAGGGGCCAGAACCTTGGCTGGCGTAAAGCAGTTTGGGGGAAACCCATGCATATATACCAATTTTACCAGCCAAGGGTATGGCCTGATATTTTCCTAGCCCATGGGTGATGGGAAAGTGGCACTTGTAATGTCACGGGAAGGCTGGGGCCAGACCCAGCCATCAGCGAGAGGCCATCAGTGCCCCCACCTTGTGCCGATCCGGCTGGGTGCTGCACCTGGACAGCCCAGTCTAGATGGAGAGATACAGGGCTGAAAGGATTTGCAGAAGTTGAAAATTATCAGTGAGAATCAGGACGGATGTGCAGTGCCCCTGGAGCCAGAGGGTTAAGGAAACTTGTGCAGAGCTGAGAGGCATTTGTGAATCTTTTTTTCCTGTAATTTAAACCCTTGGGTTTTTTCCAGCAGTGACTCAAGTTTAAAAAAATGCCAGGCTGTCTGAGCTATAGGCAGCTGGAGCTGTGGCAGAGATAACAGAGCCCTCTCACCACAGTACACAGTTTATTGCCACAATACAGACTTTATGCCTTCTTCCCTGCTACACTCTTCCTATATATTTTTTCTCACTCTGCTTTTTTCACCCCCCTTTCCAACATTTCTTTTTATTTTGCCCCTTCCCTGTTCCATCTCTTCCAAATGCACCCTAGTACAGCTTCATTGGGCTTGCCAACCTACAACCCAGTTCACAGGAAAACTCTTGGTGTAACAGCTGTGCTTTGGAGGGAAGAATTAAACTCAGCCGCAATACAAGAATCAGGGTTTCACGGAAAAGATGTCTTATCAGACAAATTTGAGTTCATTCTTTGGACAGATGACAAGTTGGTCAATAAAGAAAACAGTGTAAGGGTGCTTGTACACGTGACGGGGGTTTAGTCCTTAGGGTTGCATTCTGTGCCCTCTAAATCGAAACAATTGGTTTTTAATTGAAATCCACCATTTCACCTTAGAGGTTTCCATCACTGTTATAGTGATCCTTTTTTTGGCGGAGACTGCCCACATCTGGGCAGTGAGCGTGGCAGGCTGAGTGGCCGCTGAGCAGAGCTGTCCCTTAGGAGCAGGTGAGTCAGGGCGCCCCCAGGCCCTGCACTTTGGGGGGACCCGCAGACAGTGCCATATAAGCCCTACAGGCCATTGGCACGTGCTGAGGGCACCACCGATCCATGTGGCCGCTGCGCACCCCAGGCTGATGTGCCCCAGGCCCCACACGCCCCTAAGGTCGGCTCTGGCCCCAGTCCTTCCCTCCGCAGCAGCAGTGACCCCCATAGTGAGCTGTTATTGGGCCAGGTGCTCTCCCAGCTTGGCGGCAGCACATGGCCTGATCCAACTCTTCCCTGACCCCAAGCTGGGGCAGCACCCAACCCACTAGCAGCCCATCCAGGTGGCACCGGGGGGCACTGCCACCACAGAGGGAAAGACCAGGGCCCCCACAAGTCAGGGGCCTCTCAGCCTGCCAGCAGCTTGGACCCTGGCTTCAGGAGAGGTGGACAGACTCTTCTGGGGAAAAAAAAGAGGATCAGGCCCCTCGCTGCTTGTAGGCACCTGCTGAAGGCAGAAGCAGCAAGGGGCCCGATCCTTTTTTTTCCCCCGTGGAGCCTGCCCACCACTCCCGTGGCTGGGAGACAAGCTGACCAAAAGCCGCACCACACTGTTACAAATTAAAGTATATCAGAATATAGTCTGGCTTGCAACTATGCAAACTGATTGAAAACCCCCAAAACTCTTGCACGTGAACAGTGTGACTCCCTTAAGCCACATAAAGTGACATTTGTCACATATACATGGTAATGACATCATGTATATAAGTGCCCTAAATATAATGTGTCTGTAGGCCATATAACTGAGTATTGTGCCACATTCTGGTTCAAAAAAAAAATCACTGCTACTCAGTACTAATACGTCAGTTAAGAAACTGGTTAGCTGGCAGACCTCAAAACGTAGTCATCACTGAAGAGACATCATTAAATGGGGTTATTTCTAGAGATCTTTTGCAGGGGTTGGTATTAGATCTAACACTCTTCAACATTATCAGCAGTGATCTGAGAGTAAAGACAAAATCACTGCCGATTAGCTTTGCAGATGCAGGGGTGCACTGGTGCAGTTAAAGCTGTCCCTGGGCGGGGAGTGGGGGTGACCACCCCGGGCCCTGTGCTTTGGGGAGCCCTGCTGGCAGTGCCATATGACCCCACTGCGGCCACCATGATCCACCGCTGCTGAGCGCTGCCAGCTCCAGCCACTCGCCATCCCCCACCCCTCCTCCAGGCCCCGAGCCCCACACGCCCCTAGGGATGGCTCTTGGTGCAGTCGCATCCTCCTTTCATTCCTGCTCCACCTAAAGCATAAAACCAACTGCCTGGCAGCAACATGTTTATGCAGGCAGCAATGAAAGTGTTAATTGAATTCATGGCTCATTAAAATCCACCCGATTCCTTCTAAACTCTTCATTCCACAAGTGTTAGTGACCCTCTCTCCTTTTTAGTGGGCTTGATCTTCCACTAATCAAACTAGCCTTTCTTCTGCAATTCTGCTGTCTGTTAGCTGCTCCTGGTAATGCAGCTCCTATTTCATGGCCCTGCAGAGTGTTCTTACCTCATTCCAATAAAGTTTTGTTTTTCCTTCAATCTTAAACTGAATAATACAGCCCCAGGCTACTAACATACAACTCAAGCTTCTCCTACCTAGAGAAAAAAATATATGGTGTGTTATATGGAATGGTGCACCTTACCATCTGCACCCCCTTTGCAAAGTCCTAGGTCTGCCCAGTACTTTTCCAGTTTATTTAATCAGAGCTGGGGTTACAGAGCTATGAGCTCTACCTGTTGGACATGGCAGACAAGTAAATCTGTCACCTGCCAGAGCACGGGCACATTTGTAGCAAGCTTCTGCACATGGCAGTGGCAGCTGACTGGCAGCAGCTTGCATGAAATTCTTTGTACGAGGTGTGAAATTCTCTCCTACCTTTGAAATCTTTAGAGGAATCCCTCCCAGCTGCTCCCGAGAGCTGATTGTCCTAGAGGGTCATGTAAGTGAAGGGCAAGCACACCAGTGGCAGCAGGACACAGCTTTCAGAAAGCCACTGTGGATCCAGAGTCAATTTTTGTTTCAACTGAATAACCCTGAATCCCATCATATACATGATAAATCCATCCTCATCACTCCTTGAGAGGCAGGAAGAATAAATGGTGGCTCCAATTCATCTTCACCTCCAATGCTAGCTATACAGCTACAGAATGTCCCAGAAGACATCCCTGATACACCATGGAGTCCCCCCACCAGGTGAACACCAATCATAGCTAGGGACCTACTTAAATCACAGTTTTGCAATCTTCACACAAACCACAAAAAATGGTGCACTCTGCAAAAAATGGCACTGGCCACAATTTCCTGCAGCATCAACCTCTTCCCCCAACAAAAAAATTCTTACCAGAATTTAAAGAAAGCATCGCGACCACTGCAGCCACAGAGCCCACGATTTGAGTGAGAGCCACTAAGAAGCTGACCTAGTGACATAGACTAGGTCTATGTATCGGACATAGGAAAGCAAAAGTGTTTCGGCACTCTTTTAAGAAACTAGATGCAACGCAGCAGTGCTGCAGAATGAAGACGATTGAAAGAAATCCAAAAAAGCAAAATGCATTTCAGCTCAGCTCACACATTTCCACAGAATTTGCTATTAAATTATGCAAGTTTTGCCTCTCAGCCACTCAGCAGCAAGGGACAGGGCTGCTGGGGCCCCTCTGCCAATCCATGGTGAGGGGTGGGGATGTTACAAAATGTCAGCAAAATCAGCTCTGCATGCTGTGAACAGACCATGAAAAACCCTTTGTCTCTCCACGATTTAAATAGGTCCCTAGTCATAGCTGATTCTTCCATACCCCCTAGTACAGAAAGGGCATGTCAGAAATGAGCCCAGGGAAAGGGACATGGCCAAGATGTTTCTAGCTTAGCTCCAGCTACAGAGAAGCCTACAGAGCAATGGGCAGCCAGGCATTAGCTTGAGAGCAGTCCTGGACAAAGTCCAGACTGGGGAAGGTGGAAGGGTGGGGTTATGCCACTGTAACAGGTGCCCACACTAGGCTGACCTTAATGTGGCCCGCACACCTGTTCCTGGGGCAACCGCCCGCCTACTCGCCTGCCATGCCTTGTTATTAATTGATTAATCAGTGTTAATTAGCGGGAGGCTGCCCTTGTGCTAACCCGCTGCTAGGGTGCACTATTTGCAGCTCCGTTTCTTCCCCTACACCGCAGTCCACACCTCACCGATGGAATAGCTCTGGTCTCAGCTCTATCATTATCTGGCCCCTTCTTGTTCTCTCTCGGTCCTTTCTTCCATTGATGCACACTGCCTCTGGTGCTAGGGCTCTCTCCGGCCCTATCTCACTCTGTGCCCTCTTCTCCGGGGCCTTATCTACAATGCTGCCCCCTCCTGGGGCTCTCCGTGCCCACACTTGGTCTCCTTGATAATGCTGCCCCCTATCTGGGGCTCACCGTGCCCAACTTGGGGCTTCTCAAATGCCCCTCTCTGGGCTGGGGTCTATGTACCCCATACACTGCACCCCTACTGGCACTGGGGTCCCCACACTACTGTGGGTCCCCTGAGGCCTCCTCCAACCCCTAATAGCTTCACCCAAACCACCGGTATAACAAACAGCAACACAAACTCGAGCCTCCTGGCTCTAACTTAAACATAAGCCGCCTGGCAAAAACAACACTGCTCAAGCATCTTAGAGGTGCCATACGCTGTACCTGCCGTCAGGCGTCTTCCTGCATCCTGGCTGAGGGAGCTCCTGCCTCTCTGGCTGCCGGCAGGGAACTGCCTCTGGCCACCGCCGCCCCGAGGGTTTATAAGGGCCAGGCCCTGCCCCTTCTGGTCAGCTGACCTTTCCTGGTTGCCCCAGCAACCCACAGCTGGGCTCCTTAGTCACTGCTAGGGCTCCCTCCCTAGCAGTTTCCCCTCATCAGGAGCAGGGCACCTCAGCGCTCTGTGGCAGCCACCTTCCCCTCTTTTTCTGGGGTGCTGCCCACAGCTTGCCCAGGCCCAGGGATCAATGTATTGTGGGTCACATTCTGTATGCTGGTAACCAAATCACTGAGTGCAACCAGGGAGCATTGCCTGCCACATGGACCTCTAAAGAAGGGTCTGACATACCCATGAAAAGTCATAAAAATGTGGACAAACACTTGACCGTGGGGCAGGCCAGGCCCCAGGCTGGCAGAGGTCTGAAACATTTGTGTGAACCCACCTCTGTTCAAGCACTCAAGCATCGATTTTACTGGACTGGCCTGTGAGCACTTTGTGGCCTGGGGTGGATGGCTGATGCAGGGCTCGGATGCTATAGACAGCAAGGGAACCAGCAAGACTAGGTGCATAGACTCAACGGTACAGCGAACTAAGTGGCTGGTGCTACTTGGATATAAATGGGCCATAGGTGGAGTCATGTCCTGGGGGCACATAACCCCGCTGTTGCCCCCATTGTATTATCAGCGTTGGTGGTCCAATCACTATATGCATGAAGAGGAGACTCAGCCTTTGAGTCCTGGGCATGTATGGACACAGCTACCGCAGCAATAGCGGTGCCATCCAACTGACCGCCCCTCTTTGTGGTACAACTGCTGCCACCTGCGGCTGGGGACTTCTGCACGCGTCTTCTCTTTCCCTGCTGGCACCTTCTAATTGCCTCGTCCCAATGAAGGAGCCCCAAGGCATCCTTCGGGGTCCATCTCTTCACAAGCCCCCTCCCCTTCGGTCTCTGCTTCCTACCCTTCGTAAGCAGTTGTTCAGGATTAACAGCCCCATTTGGTTGCATAAAGAGATTTTCTGTGCAGTAAAGCGCACACACAGGCAGACGTGTACCCTGGCTCAGCAGCTAAACAAGGATGAGATAAGGTGGGGGCCACTGCAGGGAAAATGCTTGTTATGAGAAAAAGGAAATCCCCCGCTTCCATTCAGCAGAGACACCGGCTTTGCTTTTATTCATCTCTTGGAGGGGATCTGGTTCATAATGATTTTAAAAGGGTGGGGGAGGAGAAAATCTTCTGGAAAATTCTGTAATTTTAGACAGGAAAAAAGCCAGACTCCAAGCTGCACTGCTTTGGCACTGGTTCAGGAGTGTGAGTTCAGAGGGGCCCAGTGCTTATGTGGGGCGAATGCAGATCTCTGGTGGATGCCAGCAAGGTGTGTGCGTGCGTGCGGTGGAAAAGGGGGACCTCACCTAGGCTATATTCAGGTCAACCTTTATTTTTGGCTGCTCCAAGCTGGTTATGGAGCATTTACACAAATGACATAAGCACCAGATGCCACTAAAATCAGCTGCAGAATGAAAGGTGTGATCATGCCCTCAGGGGCTGCATTTTTTTTTTGGATACCAAGTCAGGCAGCTCTTGGCACTTGCAAAGCAGAGCTCCCTGTAAATACTCCATTTTTCACCAAGAGACTCTGTTTCCTGTTGCTGGACATGGAGTGTGTTGTTATTATTTAGGGTCTTTGGGGTGCAAGCCCTTCAGTCTGGCACAAATGAGGAGCGGCGTACACTGCTGTGAGCTCTCCCCCCAGTCAGGACTGAGTGCAGCCGGGTTGAATGGTTTCGGCCATAGCCAAAGTGATTCTTGCCTGTTTTGTTGGGATGGACACAAGGCTGGAAGGGCCCTGATTCCTTGCACAGATAAACACGTTCTAGAATTGCTCCCGATTTAAGCCACGAGGGTTTGAGGGTGGTAGCTCCCACCCAGCTCACTAAAGAAGGAGCTCCCTGCCCAACTCTGATAACAAAGTGTTGTATAACAGGTCCTGGGCAGCTCACTTCACTTCTGCATCCACTCAGGATCTGTCTGCACCATGCCAGCAGCATGTCCAGGGAGCACAGCCTGCCCGCCCACCCCTGCTGTTGCAACCCACACCCAGCAGCATGGCCGCGAGTTGCTGCAGGCTCCGTCCTAACCCTGTTCTTGGGTCCTCAGTCTCTGGTAGGCCTGAGAGTGGGCACTGTGGACAAACCCAGATCAGTCTCTCGGGTGAATCCCTGGCCCTGGAGCACATCAGTAGATGCAGGTGGAGGGATGAGCTCAGTCCCATCCTCCCTGGGACCAGCCTCTGACAGAGCCTAGACCAACCCTCAGTCCTATGGGCCCAGGGCACTGGGCTGGAGTCCAGAAAGGCTCTGTGCGGCCCAGGGAGTGGGCATTGTGCAGCACTGGCATGTATGCAGCCACGGGTACCACAGAAGAGCCACCATAGCTCCTAATCCCCCTGCCTGCCATGAGATACACCTCAGAGACGTGAGGGCTGGCTGCAATGTTGACCCTTCACCACCTGACAAGGGGTGAAACGATCTACTGGTGTTGCAGCCCTTGCAAACCCACCCAGCTACAGACAACAGCGCCAGCAGGAACCGGCTACAGCAGAAGAAAGCCTTGGAGCCATTGCCGGGGAAACAGGGAGGACAGTGTGCCTTTCTCTTGCATTTTGATCTCTACAGACACTAGTCCCAATTCCCCCTGCATCACTTCTGTTTTAATACAGTAGGACCCCCATGTTCTGGCGTGGCAGCAGCACCGACCAGGGCCACCTGGGCCCTGGGACACAAGGTCACAAGTTTCTTCAGAGTGGTTTGATGTCCACAGACATTCACTTGAATGAAAGAGGGAATTGCTCCACTTCTGTTGTGTTCCTGGCCTTGCTCACTCCACAAGCACCTGATATTGCGAGTGCCAGCACGGGCCTATCTGTTCCCTTCAGCTGCGGGCTTAGCTCACCAGTTCATGCATTAGCTACCACCAAGTGGGGAGGCTATTGGAGAAGGGAGCGACAGACTCAGGCATTTTTAAAGCGTTTTGCAGCCATTCACTTCTGTCCGTGATTGCTTTCAGTGGCAGATCTGATGGCAAACAGTCATGGCTGTCAGCACCCACAATGCATTACTTCTGAGGTCAGAAAAGTATTTAGAAGAATTAATTTAAAAAAGAAAACTGGAAGATGACTGGAGATGATTTGCAATCAGAAATGAGTGAAGGAATAATTTGATCTGAATCATCCTCTTAGATCTTGCTTGGTTGTGTCATTTTATATAATAACAAAAAAAACCGCAGAGAAGGAAAGGGATGCATCCAGACCACATCCTCTCACAGTGATGGACGCCAGAGATGAACTTCTTCTCTGGCCTCGCAGAGTCACTCCCAGTGGTCACATATTTGGTTGTATTATACAGGAATTAAAAATAAAACAAATTGGAGTCGTACCAAGCATTCTCCTTCTGCAGCGCATTATCTCTGTACTACCCCTCCACAGGACGGTCTGCTCCATGCAGGCCTGCTCTATGGGCAGCGCATGGACGGACGCCCATCAAAGGTCATGGAGCTGCAGTTTTCACCTCGCAGAGAATCTGGCCCATCGTTGCTAGCTGAAATGTTGAATCAGAAAAGCAAAATTACGGAAAACTTGAAACATGTCAGAGAAACAGACTCCCGCCCATCCTTGGATCTCCCTTGCTGTGCTCAGTCTTTGGCCAAGGCCACTGCTCCACCTGGGGCCCTTGCGGGTTAGGCAGTGAGAGCTGCCCAAGCTCAGATTTTGCCAGATGCAACTGGAGTGGAAGGATTGCTCTTGGCACAATGGAATTGCTTTTTGAGAGCACGCAGCGTCCTCTCTTGACACTGGGCGCCAGCGCCCAATCTCTGAGGTGCTTCTGTGAGGTCAGAAACTATATCGCAGCAGTGGTGCTCATGAGCTGACTGCAATCTGCTCGCGGGGGCTCTGACTGCACTGCTATTTCTCCAAGGCACCGGAGTCCCTTATCTTAGCTTTCCCCTCTGTAGGGTATATAAACTAGTAGGGACTCCACAGGGAACTTAGCCAGTTGTTTGGTGCCTTGTGAGAAGCCTCTCACTGATGCTCGTTCTGGGCACTCGCTGTCAATAGATGCCGAGGACAAAAGCTTTCAGAATTGCTCCGTGGTCTCCTGTTCTGAGCAATGAGGGTGGGGGGTGCTCTGCAGCGCTTTGTGTATGAGAAGCCCTCTGAACTCATCTGTATCTGAATCCTGATGAAATCTGGTTTCAATTTTCCCCTCTTCAAATCTGCAATAAGCAGTGTACTGTAATAACCAATTTTTCTCTGTCAAATGTGTCTGTTTCCCAGGCCATGAATCATTCTTTCTAGCTGCGGTTCCTTTTGAACCCTTCAGATCTCATCTGAAAACACGTCCTTTCTCTCATCTCTACTCTCAGTTTCCTTCTCTGTTTTCTGTGCATTACTTGACTCCATAAAGCTCCATGAGACTCGGCTCCTATGAAAGAGAGAGGCTGTGCTGAACAATACAGGATGTTTGGCTAAAGCACAGATCTGGCTGTTCGTGCCACAGACCTAAACTTTTGATGTAACCATGGGCAAGTCTCTTTATGCCCCTCTTATATGTCGAAGAGGAGCTATAGGCCTGCTGCACTGCTGTGACTGCAGCTCACACGAGAATACCTGCAAACTGCAGAAGAGCCATCTCAGGCGCTGGTGGGAGTGAGTGGTGCTGCAGGTGCAGGGCGCTCAGCTCCGGCTAGTGCCCAAAGTGTTTGCTTGGCCTCTGGGGCTGGCTTTGCAGCCCACGCTGAGCTTCGGGCTAGTTTTACTTCTACCGTTCCTCTTGGAAGACTGATCCAGAACCTCACTTTGATGAGTAAAAATCTCCTTCTAACGTCCAGCCTAAATTTATGGTAGTCCTGGCCAGGCTATACCCATTTGTTTTTATGCCAACATTGGAGGGGGCTGAGTTTAGCACTTCTCCTAATCTGGTCTTCCCAGCCCCGACCTCATTTTTCTAGGCCCTACAAACCAAGGTCTTTTGCATCTCTTCTTTAGGGTTGCCAACTCTGACTGAAGCTATTGCAGGAGGGATTTTTTTTTCCCAACATGATGTAATGTCATTAATTGTACTGTTCAACCCATTCACAATATCAATCTCCCAGATTGCTTTCAATAGTCACCGGGAGATGGATGCTGATTCCAGTAGACTCCCAGCCAACCCAGGAGGGCTGGCAACCCTACTCCTCTTGTAAGACAAGCTTTCCATTCCCTTGATCATCATTAGTAGCCTTGCTCCAACTTGAACTCATCTTTTGTGAATGTGAGTCACCCAAATTGCATCCAGTGTTATGGATGAGGTCTCAGTGGTGCCTTGCACAGGATCTTACCAGGATCTTATCTCATCTCTCGCATCCTAGTTGTGCTGGAGAGGGCTCAAGCACACCCAGCTTCGGGGTGGGAAAGGCTTCTAAGCCAGCTTTGTGGAGTCTGCAGCCTGGGGCCGGCCAAGCAGGAAAAGGACCTTTGCCTTTCTCACAGCCACGCCGCAACGGTGGCTTAAAGTCATCCTGTAATCTGGTAATACATGGACAGCTTGCTTCTTCTCTTTCATTTTCAACAGGGGCCCCCCATTTCCAATTTATAGGAGAAATTATTGCTGTTTCCTCCCACAGGCACCAACTAGCATGTTATACTATGGGATGTCATCCCATTTCTATTACTCCAGTCCTCAGAGTCAACCAGCCCATCCTATACGATATTCCAATCCTTTTTTGTATATGATACCTTTCACCTTTGTTTCATCAGCACATTTCATTCGCACACCTATTTTTCCTGGCAAGGTAATTCATGAAAATATTAAGTAAAATCAGCTGGTCCCTGAAGAACTCCATGTGTAATCTCCTCTAAGTAGCTTAGTAATAATCACCCAGTAGCTCCTTTTCCAGCACAATCCTGTTGTCATCTTATCTTTAGCTAGCTCTTTACTGTTTTCATACTGATCCCCTGTTCAGCAGTTGAACTAAATTTCCCATGCAACACTGTCTGAAATGATCTTAAGCCCAGGTGGATTAGATTAGCTGCATTTCCCTTGTCAAAAAAACAAAAACAAAATAGTTATCTTATCAAAAAAGAGAGCAGGCTGCTGGGCTAGCCAGCTGTGATCTGTCCTTGCTGAACCCAGGGCACACGTTACCTTTTTTCCATATAAAGCATTATTGTTCTTTCAAAATTTGTTCGAAAGGTTTGTATATGATTGAAGTCAGACATATAGGCCTGTTGTTGCTCTCATCTTTTCTTCTATCACAGGGGTCAGCAATATTTTTGGACAGAGTGCCAAAAACACCCACAGCCTCAACTTGTAAGATGTTGCTATGCCAGGGGCAGATGGCAGGGAGGCCATACGGGGCCGACCCTTGTTGTGGCAGAGCAGCCCCAGCCCCTTCCCTACCGACTGCCCTGAGGCATACGTGCCAGGCAAAATGCCTTTGCATGCCATGCTCTGGCACCTGTGCCAGGGGTTGCTTTCCCCTGTTCTATAGGTTTTATAGATTGCTTGAAGATATTAAAAAAGAGGGTTTACTGGAAGAAGCAGCACATTACTTTGACCCAGCTCCACAGCATCTGTCTAGATCAGGCACTTCAGTGGAGCTTTTTGGCATTTTTATCTAAAGCTGAGTCAATCAGCTATTAAATGATGGCGCCGACAAAGTCCCACTAAAGCACCTGATTTATACAGATGTCAGATGAGCCGGGTCCAGCTAATGTGCTGCCTTTTCTGGGCACATGCTGGCTCGGCACGGGAGCATGCAAAGTTTAAAGTAAACCACCATTTTTGGTTTGGGGGGGTTTTAACATCTGTAAATTCTCCAGTCTCCTGGTTCCACTAAGAGCGTTATGAGAGTCTTGCTACCAGATCTGCAATTTCATGTGCCAGTAATCTCGGAAGTCTGGGATGGGACTGCTTCCCTCGCCCCAGCACAAGGGCACTGAGGTCTCTGAGCGCTCTCTGAGCACACTGAAGTCTCTGAGTTTTGTTTCCAACTCTAAATATGGCAATTCTATTTCTGCCTCCTCATTCACATCAGCTGCCTTGTCCTTGTCTCGTGTTTAGCATCCTATTCAAATAAATAGCAAATGGTTCTTATACGGCTGAAGAACCATTTGCTACTTATTTTAATGTCTCACTTCACTTGGCTTTCGCCAGTTGTCGCTGACCCCTCCACTTCCTGACCTCAGGCAGACCTCCTGAGGTCCCTTTCAACCCTAATTGTCTATGCTTTGCTGATCAGGCTTTCTCTCCATGCCTTGTGGACTCTGATTGCCCAACAGGCTTTTTGAGAATGACTATTCATCCTGCTAAATCTGGGACTTGCCTAAAACTTTTTCCATTTGTGACTCAGCTACATGGACATAATTTGCCACGAGTCAGTAACATATGGGTGGCTTCAATGCTGCAACGAGTGCATTGTATGACTGCACCATGAAGCTTGATAAAGTGCACGTGACAGCACCACGTGTGAGCAGTACTGCATTACATGACTCAGCCACGTGCGTGTCGATGCACCCCGTGAGCAGAGCTATAACTAGCAAGGCTTCCACCCTGAAAGAGAGCAAAGCAAGGCACCAGAGAGCAGGGGATCGGTCTTACCTGCCCCAGGGATTCACGCTCAGGTGGCACAGATTTTCCCACCCTTCTGGTGCCCCGTCTAAGTCTGCATCCTGACCTGCTCAGCCATCCCTAGTTTTTGCAGGACGAGTGTCATTCTGTTTAGATTTGGCTTTTCTTGCAACAACACTTGTTTCACTTAATAGTGTTATTTTGCAAAACCTATGACAAAGCCTGGCTCAGCCTCAGGAGAGATCCCTGCGCGGGGTTAGCCAGGCAGGTGCTGGGACGGACCGGATGGATGTCTTTCAAAGCCACTGTCAGTTTGCATGTGGCAGACAAAATAGAGGATTAGGAGCAGGATAGCTGAGCCAGCGGCCTAAATGATTAATGGACAATGCTTCCCGAGCAGCAGTGGATGGGTCTCTTAACCATAGCTGCTTCTCCGCGAGGTGCAGGCAGATGGGAGGGAGAGGTCTTTGATCCAGCTGAAGAAAGACCATTGGAAAGGCAAACATGGGCCAGGGGCTGGTCGGAGGCTGTGCACGGAGACAGAGGCCAGCACCGGGTGCCTGGATCCCTGTCTGGCGTTGGGATGATGGACACTGGCTGCTTCTCCAGCCCTTTTGGCCAGACAGAGCCCGACTGGAAAGTGGCCATGGAGAGAAGTGGGAGGAGGAAGGAGATAAAATGGCCTAAGAAGAATATACATCCTTTTCCTTTAAAGCATGCGATGGAGCAGAGATTAGCCTGCCACCCCCTCCCCCTCGCACTGCTCCTCTTCTGACCTAAGTAATTTAGATCAAAGTGGGGAATCCATCCTCGACCCAGCCTTCCCCCGGAGCCATCCCGGGGACATCACTCACAGCCCTCAAGGCTTTGCTGACTGACAAATGAGGCTAAATAACTCGTTTGTGATGAAATGTGACACAGGCATTCGGGCTGGGGCAGGCTTTCCCCAGCCTCCCCCCAGGTTGCTGCAGGGGCAGGCAGAGTTTATCCCTCCCCGCCCAGCCCCACTCACCTCAGCCCTGCTCCGGGGGGTGATTTACTCTTCGGCTTGCACCGATCCCACACATACTCAATCCTGCCTGGAGATACTTCCATTGCGGGCAGCAAAGCCTTTCTGAACAGTTTTCAGGAGACATTTCCGGGGCCTCCCCATGCTCCAGCCGCCGGGCCAGGGCTGGGACTGGGACTGGGACTGTGTTCTGTAAGGGCCAGACTGGGGCCAAGCAGGACCCAAGTGACTTCCCCTCCAGCCCTGGGGCGGGCATAGGGAGATGGGCAAGAAGAGGCAGGGGCCCTGAAATGGGACACCAGAGGGAGTAACCTGCTGCCCAGGTTGTTACTGGGACCCACACTGCCGGATCCATGGAGGGTGTAAAACTGTGCCTGGTCTCTGCTGCCATCTCTGGAGAGCTCTGGCTCAGCTCCAGCCCCCTCCTAGCCAACCCAGCCGGTGGCTACCAGAAGTGCACTTCTAGCTCCCGTCTCCTTTTCCCTCGTGGGCGTAGTTCCTCACCTGCCTTGCCTGCAGCTGTGGGTGAAAGCCTCCTCGGGGCCCCAGGTAGTCAAAAATGCACCGAACCCCACTGCTGGGACCTTTTTTCCTGCTTGGATGGCCCCAGCCTGAGGACTCCACAAAGCCGGCTTAGAAGCCTTTCCCGCCCCAAAGCTGGGAGTGCTCGAGCACACTCCAGCACAACTAAAGGGTGCCCAGCAGCGCTGGAAACCCAGGGGAGCCTTGCCTGCAGGGGTCCTAAGCAAGGTCATCCCCTGGGGCTGCTCGATTCCAAGCAGACCTGTCATTTCCACTCCTCCTGCAGGAGCCTGGCCAGCTACAAAGGGAATTGCTTTGACCTCTTGGTGCCTTTTCCCCCATCCCAGATCCATTCACAGGACAAGCTCAGTCCCATCCGGACCAGGGCATGCTGCCGTGGTATAGACAAGGCCTGAGTATGCCATGTTACCTCCACCTTGACTCCAAGAAGGAGTCTGCCATCCTGCTCCTAATCTGCTCTGTGTTCAGCTAGAGCTGCAGGGGAGGATGCAGTCCTCACTCATCTGCTCCCTGGGGAGTGACCATATCTCTGAATATCCCATATTCCCTGGCAGAGGGCAGCCCTCTCTTATGCCCATTGTTTGCCTGGCTTCCTGTGGTGCCCAGCCATAGCAGA
This sequence comes from Caiman crocodilus, assembly GCA_030014935.1. Taxonomy (NCBI): domain Eukaryota; kingdom Metazoa; phylum Chordata; order Crocodylia; family Alligatoridae; genus Caiman; species Caiman crocodilus. The sequence goes on along the minus strand of JAGPOW010001661.1, from coordinate 10,966,396 downwards.
GGCCAGGCTCCCCTCTGTAAGTTGCTTGTTTAATAGCTCAGTCCTTCACCGCTGGAGACAACGCAGGAGATGGGATTTGCCATTGAAGTTGAGGGTGCAGCATGGGTGACTGGTGCCGCCTGAGTCTGGGGGGCACCAGCATGGCACGACCGGGGAGGGATCCCCCCCAACGGCCAGCCAGTGGCCAGCAGAGCCTATTTCAGGGGGGGACTAGCGCTTTTTGTGCCCCCCTACCAACCGAAGCGCTTGCTGTTGGGGGGGGCACATGCTCCCCCTATGCATCACCTCTGGGGTGCAGGATCAGGGAATGGAGGAGCTCAGCACCCACAACCGGAGCCTGCACGGGGCATCTTCTCCCAGTGCCTGGCAGTGGGTCAGGTTTGAAGGAAGCCCCAGCAGCCAGACAGCGCTGCAGTAAACAGGCCCATGTTTCACCCAACTCAGCTCCGACTTAATAGGAAACAGACACAGGAGAGAAGGGGAATCCATCCTGGATGCTTTCGGGAAACCAGCTGCCAGTTCCCTCTTCACACTGCCAGGGAGCAGAGCTCGGCTCCAAGGGACCAAAGCCTTCCAAGTGCAGACATAGTTTCCCAGGTCACCAGCACACAAATATTTCCACTCTCCTGTCAGTCCCCCAGCACCGTGGAGTGATGGGCAGTTGCAAGGGGTGGGACCCTGTTTGGGGGCCAAGTAGGAGCATTTCCAGAGTCTGGTGGAAGTGAGAAGAGGGGATGTGGAGGGGGAGCCGAATGCTTGTCTCCAAACATTCCTGTTCCCATGGCTGATCTTTATATGGCAACACCCTTGTTCTTTTGCAGAATAAAAGTCCCTCAGTTTGATGGCAAATATTTAAGCAGCAAAACAGGGGACAAAAGATGTGCAAGCTCTCGGGGGTCCTCTAGATGCACCAGCCACCCCTGCCATTTGGGATCTGGGGGATGATCCCACCTGTCAACGGGATCAGCTTCAAAAGGCAGGAATGTTTGCGCTCATCGCAGCACATCAACCTGACCCACAGGGAATAGGCAGGTATAAAGGGACCCGCTGCAGCATGGCAGGAGCGAAGGGAGGGAGTGGGTCTGCATCTGGGGTGTCCTGCAAATGGGATTCCCAAGTGAGTTCCTGGCTGTCCTACAGTTGTGCAGCACAGCTGTCACCAGCCATGTGCTCTGAGTCAGGGGCATACAGCCCGTGAGCTGCCTGGGCGACCCCTTTGGCCCACAATTCTTTATTAAAGGAAAAAGCATTTGAAGAGCAGAACAGGGAGTCCCCAGGTCATCACTTCATAGGACTTCCTTACTTCCTCACTTCAAGGCCCACATCCCAGCCGAGTGGATCCTGGCAGTAGCAGCCCCCACCAGAGAGTGCACCATACAAATGGGCCTCAGTGAAGGCTTGGCTCTGCAGCCTTGCTCTCTAGATGCTGCCCCTAGTGCTTTGCACTAGCAATCAGAGCACAGCCTAAGGAATTGGGACCCCAATTTTATTCCCAGATGTGCTGTTGCATGGCCCCACCTTGCATAGGTATTGCATGCGGTCACAGCATCACTATTTATGATTTTTCCTTTTATGGTCTGCACTCAAAAGTGCACTATTTTAAGAAATAAAATATAGAGCATTAGATGCAGAAGGGGGTCCAGTTTTCCCACAAAGGGCAGCATCCATGTCCAGTGCCTTTGAGTTAAAACCAGCAGCGAGTGTGGGAGTTCATCACCCTGCCTGGAACTGCACATTGAACCTGCGACTCGCAGAGCAAGCACTCATCCTGCTTCAGACAAGCACAGCCTCTGCAGCGGGAATGGCACAGAACGTGCTGCAGTGTGGACTACAGCGTGACTAATACAAGCAGGCTCAGATGGGGAGGGCCTTAGATTCATAGTTGGAAGGGATCGGAGCAGATCATCAAGACCAACCCCCTGCCACGGGCAGGAAAGAGTGCTAGGGTCAAACAACCCCGGCTAGGTGATTATCCAGCCTCCTTTTGAAGACCCCCAAGGTAGGAGCGAGAACCACTTCCCTTGGAAGTTGGTTCCAGATCCTAGCCACCCTGACTGAAGTAGTGCCTTGTGATGTCTAGTCTGAATCTACTGGCAGTCAACTTATGGCCGTTATTCCTTATTACTCCCAGTAGTGCTCGGGGGAACAGGGACCCTCCCATAGACTGCTGGTCCCTCTTGGCCAGTTAATAGACGGCCACCAGATCCCCTCTCAGACTTCTCCTGTGGAGGCTGAACAGGTTCAGGTCCCATAGCCTCCACTTGTAAGGCCTGCTTTGCTGCCCCCTGACCATGTGAGTGGCCCTCCTCTGGACCCTCTCCATGATGTCCACATCCCTCCTGAAGTGCAGCGCCCAGAACTGGATGCACTACTCCAACCGTGGTCTGACCAGTGCTGCACAGAGGGGGAGTATCACCTTCTTGGATCTGCTCGTGATGCATCTGTGGATGCATGACAAGGTACAGCTGGCCTTCCTGACCGCGTCCTCACATTGGCAGCCCATGATCATCTTGGCATCAATGGTGAATTCTGCCTCTGTGTTGACCAGAAGGGAGTTCCCCAGCCTGTAGGTCTGCTGCTGGTTCCTCCTCCCTAGGTGCAGTACCTGCACTTGTCAGTATTGAAACCCATCCTGTTCCCATCTGCCCACCCCTGTAACCAGTCCAGATCTAGTTGCACCCTGCCCCTCTCCTCTAGCGTGCCCACTTCTCCCCACATCTTAGTGTCATCCAAAAACTTGAACAAGGTGCTTTTCACCCCCTCATTCAAGTCGCTGATGAAGATGTTGAACAGTGTGGGCCCGAGAACCGAGCCCTGGGGACCCCACTGCCCACATCCCTCCAGGTCACAAATGACCGGCCCACCACCACTCTCTGGGTGCGGCCCTCCAGCCAATTTGCAACCCATCTGGCTGTGTAGGTATCATTGCCAGAGTTGCCTAATTTTTTAACGAGAATGTTGAAGGCCTTCCTAAAGTCCAGAAAGACTATGTCCACCGCAACACCTGCGTCCAAGGCTTTTGTGACCCGGTCGTAGAAGGCCACTTGGTCCGACAGGACCTGCTTCTAATGAACCCATGTTGGTTGCCCCTGAGCACACACTCCCCTGCTGGTCCCTTGCAGATGTGCTCCTGGATCATTTCTTCAAAGAGCTTCCCTAGGAGCGAGGTAAGACTATCGGGCCTATAGTTTCCTGGGTCCTCCTCCCTCCCTTTTTTGAAAATGGGAACCACACCTCTTACACTACAGCAACCCTGGCCTCCCCGGGGCCACAGCAAGATCTTCCAGGGCTCTGCCCGGCAGGAGTTTGAGGGCACAAGCTTCTGAATCAGGGGTCTGGCTCCATGTCCCCCATCCCCGCCCCCACCCACCCAAGAGCAACTGGGAGATGGCACAGGATCTTTACTGGGCAAGTGGCTCCTGCCCTGAGAATACGCATTCAAGCAATGCCTGAATGTCTGGGTGTGGAGGCACTGTGCGGACAAGAAGTTGGGAAATTGGATCTGAGGAGCCAGGTGGGATATTTTTAAGCCAAAACACTACTTTCTCAAACCTGTCGGAAAAAGAACAGTGTCCCCTCAGGCTACAGCCTGGAGTACTGCCCGGTCCCATCGCAGGGACCTCATTTTCCACTAAAACACTTAAGTAAACATGTTGTTGAAGGGATTGAAGCCTGCTCTAATGTGACCTCCACCAACTCGAGCACTGGAGCGAGGCAGGCAGTGCCAAGTTATGCCTCTTGCCACATTCTCCAGCCCCATGTGGTGCATCTCCACCCACACTGCACATCCTCACATGGCACTGTCTTCTGGCTCCAGCTGCTATAGAGACACTACAAACCACCCAGATGTCCAGGGTACCACAAACCTGGGAGACAGCACATGCTCGAAGCAGGACTCCAGCTATGCCAGGTCACACAACTAACTCGATTTAGTGAACCGTGAGTCACGACACTCATAAGCTCACTGCCAGCTGCACTGTGCTTTCACTCTCTGGTGAACAAAAGGCAAGCAGAAAGATAATTGTCCTAACGTATTTACTTGGAAAAGAAGCATTATATGCAATCTTTGCCTGTAGAACATGTGCTGTGAGTTTGGGAAAAATATACAATGCTCTTGTCACACAACCAAAAGGCTGAATCCCTGTTAGAGGAGCAAAACAGACCCCAGCCTGGAAGTGGGGCACCCCCATGTAATTCTATCGGGTAGTCATGATACTTATGCAGGGCCGCTGATTTAATGGCTATTCCATGCTGTGTGGCTTTCCTCGAAGGGTAGTGGGATTTTGGTTTTGGCTGGAACATGGAAGGGCTCCCTAATGAAGCTTGCTGATACCTGGGAATGCTTCTGAGCACTTGGTAGGACAACAAAATATGCTCAGAAGCTTTTCAGGCGGCATTCAATGATTTCTGCCTTTATCTCAATAGCAAACTCAGCACATGGAATTAATGAGCTCCCAGAACACAACATGCCTTGACCTAGAGTTTTCCTTCCACGAGCCCTTCATTTTGCAGTAAGTCAAATGAGAGGTGATACATTTGGCTGTGAGGTGTGGGGTGGTGCCTGTTGTGTCTCCAGCATTCAAGCAGTCATAAAAGGATAGGAGTTGAACAAGATCCGTGTTTGGATTTCAAAAGCACTCAAGCGCGGGGGTGTTAGCTCAGGCTGTAGTGAACAGAAAGGAATTCATTTCAAGGCTGCAAGACAGAGAGACAGACCCTGTGATTCCCTCCGGCTAACACAGCATGCACAGCCCACTGTCCCCTCACATGAGATCTCCCCTAAGGTCTGGGAGGGATCACAGTGCTGCCGAATGTCTTCAAGCAGAGAGCAATGACCTTGTCTGGGACCTTCTCCCTAAGATACCTGCTTGGACCCGTTTGCCCTCCTTCCTGGCAGAGAAATGTTGTTACTCCCAGTTACAGATGAGACCTGTGACTCAGAGCAGTGGCTAACCCAAGGTCACACCGGGAGTCTGGGGTAGAACAGGGGACTGAACCCCTCCAGCCTCAGGGGCACTCTGGTGTCGTGTCCTAAGCATGGTTCATCTCTCCTCTCTAGTGCCAGCTCATGGAAAGTGGACTGAGCATCTCGCTCACTCCAGATCGAGTAGAAAAAGGGGCTGCCTTCCCCAGAAAAAGGCTACAAGGGGGGCCTTCCCAAAGACAGATTTAAATGATAACCTGCCAATCCCAGGCCGTGTTCTTGCTCTCAGGCCTGGGCAGCAGGCCTAAGCCAAGCCCCACAAGCTCCCAATAGGGGCAGGTGGTGGGCATGCAGGAGATGGGCTCTGGGTAACTGGAAAAAACAGCCCCCCCAAAAGAAAGAGGAAGGCTTGGCTGGATTGTGCATTTCCTTGTGATTCGTGAGAAGTCTGGTCTCTAAATAGTCACAAACCAGACTGAAGCTGGGTCACATCTATTCCCCAAGGAGAAATCCCCTTCTCTTGTCTCTGGGTCTCCAGGTGACCTTGCAGCTGACTGCGCTAGGAGTGCCCTGGACCAAACCTAGCTCAATGGTGCTCCATCAGCCGTAAGAATGGATCAAGAATGCCATCTGCTGGTCAGGGGAAGCCAGCTGGTGACAACACTGCATCTTCGCTGTGGCCTGAAATTGGATAACGACTAAAACCCACATGAAAGCTCTAAAAATAATATTTAGGATTGTGACCACAGTTCTGCCCCAAAGTCATAAACATTGAGTTTAACTGGGCTCTCCTTTCACAGGAGATAATGAAAACCTTATTCCTATTAACTCCAACAAGAAGCCTTCCAAGAAAGCTTGTGACTGGAAATCTGGGCATGGAAGCAGTCCTAATTTTAAAGAGTAATGCAGCAGATTGAAGAAGGACTACATGTCATTACAGACATGAAGGAATTCCAGGATTTTGTAAAGAACATGCTGGCCTGAATAGGTAAGCTGAGTCCCCTGGACTTCCCCGGTTTCATAGCATCTGAGGAAGCAGGCTGTTGCCTATGAAAGCTCATGTGTCTGAACCAGTTAGTCTCTGAAAGTTGCTACTCTCCTCTCCCTTTTGTCAGGCTACCTTTCATCCTGAGATGGCTCCTGTGAGGGAAGGATTTGCTCTCTGAGGAGCTCCCAGGCCTGTTCTTGCATTATTGTGTCCCTGTTTATGCAGGAGGCCAGCTCAAGAAGTGCTGAGAGGGTGACAATGCAGGTGGCTTTGCACACCTGACCGATGTGTGCTCAGTGCAGGAGCTCTCACAGGTTTTAAAAGCCATGGAGGTTTCACGATCACATTTTTTTTAAGGAAAATCTTTCATGTTCCAAGCCAAATCAGCTCCAAATCAGTGAGTCAGTCAAGAACCATATGTTCTTGATCAGGAACATACGGCCCTACCTATAGGTCTCATGGGGGCCCTACTACGGACAAACATCCTCCACCCCTACCTGGGGCTTCAGATGTTTCCAAATCATTTGGTGGGCATCCTACATGCAGGCTCAAGCCGAGAGGCATGGAGTTTGGATGCTGTCGGGTTTTGCATGCCCTCAGGCTGCAGGAGCAAGCTAGGGACGAGTCTCCCAGTTCCATGAAATGGGCATAAAGCCAGGATCTTCCCACTGGACATGAAAGAGGGAGGGTAACTATACACCACCTCCATGGGTACTACCCCATGCCAGACAGGTGGCTATCCCCTGTCCCTGGACAAAACCCCTGTAGCGATTATGGTATTCCCCAGACTCGAATGCCTCATTCCTATCCAGTCCAGAGATCTGCCTCCCCCCACTTACATCCAAGTTCTGCCTCATCTGTGCAGGAAGGCTCTCAGTTAGGGTGAGCAACACCCTCACAAATCGCCCAGCCCAGCTGGGTTCCCTCCTGCGGTTCATTTGCTAATACTTTAGCAACCAAGGCTCCCCGGTTACAGTACTGGGCGCAGGGCTACCCAGCTTCTATAGGTGGGTTGTGTCTGCCAGAGCAATGATTTCTGGGGTGGGGGCAGATTGCTCCTCAGCTGCAGCAGCTGCCACCAGACTACAGAGCGTGCTGGGGCAGATAAAACATCCTCTCCTCGCCCCTGCCCAGCACTCTCCAGCAGTTGCCATTCTCCCAGGAGCTTACTATGCCTCTGCCTGAGCTGGTTAAAGTAATGGACTACAAAACCTGCCAGAGGAACTGAGCAAATCTTTGGGCAGTTAGTAGAGGCCTGACATTGCCATTCTGAATGAAGGGAGGGCAAACCCAGTCCAGTTTGCTTTGAGACGCATGCCCAAAGCAAGACTGAGCTCAAGAAATAGGGCGCATGGCACATCTCCAGGATGTGCCCACTGATGGCTAAAAAATTACATTTAAAAATTTGCTTTTAAAATTTGGCTTCTAGGTATATTGCATTAACGTGGTCCAGGGGAACAGCAAGGGTATTTGGTTCCTAAAAGTCTGTTTGTGACAAAGTTTTATGCTCTCAGCCTTCAAGGCTCACTGTGTCAGAAGCTAGCAGACAAACAGGCTGGAGAAATTAAAAAGATGTACCACACTGTGCCCTGAAAACCCACAACAAAAATACGGGACTTTGCTGCACTGAAGCCAGGTCATGGTGCCCAGCTGCAAACCCCTGAAATTTCCAGTTTTGGTAAAATGGCCAAATTAGGAGGCCAGGCATGCCCAAATTAAAACAGAGGTAAGGGTGCTTATACACATGATGGGGGTTCGATCCTTACTAAATTAAAAGTTTTATTAAAATTGACTCGTGTTTTAATTTGTTACATCACTGTGTACAAGTGACAGCTTTTAATCTGAATAAAGTCCAGTGCGCAATTCACAGTAAATTACAGCGGTGGGTGCTGCATAGCAACCCACCCCACTGGTCTCTTTGGTATTCAATTATAGCAGCCCCCCCCCCCCCCCCAGCAAACCACTAATCCCCTCATTCCCAAAATGCATCCACCCGAAGCCGCAGCTGCCCTCGTGGAGCCCCATACCCGCCCCTGGCCTGGCCAGAGATGAGGAGGTGCACCCTGCCCGCCCCAGATTGCAGCCTCCGGCATTGTCTTTTCATTGTGTGGGCATGGGGCACGACATCACAGCACAGTCAACCCCTGGGTGCTCCTGGATTGACATCAGGCAGCTTGAATGGTCATCCCCTCCCACCCTCTGCCACATGGCCCTGGCATGGGTGCCCTCCTGGGCTGTGCTGCCCCTGGCTCCCCAAGAGGCACCCTCACCTCATAATCGGCCCCTGCCCTGCCCCATACAAAACCACTTGCTACCTAAAGACGGTGCCCTAGAGTGCTTTCATTCGCCCTTCAGAGCAAATGGTGTCCACCTGCTCACAGGACTCCCCAGGTCCAAACAGGCTAGGGCCAAAAGAGTCCCCAGGTCCAAAGTGAGAGGCCCCCCTACCTCTCACTGACACTACCTCTGTCACACCCCACCCACAGCCCCCAACCCTGACAGTGCCCCTCGCTGGTGACCTGCCCCTCCTGGGGATTTACCAGGTTTTCTAGTTTTACAAACCTCGCTATGGGTGCCTCTATCAACTGCTGTTGATTTGGCGGTGATGAGAACAAAGCTAGGGAGCCTGGCTGTGTTATCTGCTAAATGGCCAACACTGAAAGAAAAGAAAACAGAAACATTTATTTACATAATTAACCATAACTGATATATGAACCATGGCAGACACGAGTGCACTAGCTCACAGCAGTCAGACCCAGGGGTTTTTCTGCACTTGCAGGAGGCAGCCCTGCCAAGGTTCAGGTGCCTGCGCAATTATATGCCTCCCTCCCCGCACAAGGCCCAGCCATCGGTGCCCCCGCACCATGCTGCTGCTCCATGGATCCCCAAGGGGCGCCCTTATTGACAATGGCACCGTCACCCCATAATCTGCCCCTGGTTCCTGCAAGGAAGCAATAAGCACTTTGCTGGCTAACAGAGGCACCCCGGAGCACTTTCATTAACCTTCACAGCACATGGCGCCCGCCCATCTACAGGACTCTCCGGGTCCAGGAAGGCTAGAGGTGTTGGGCAGGGCTGGGTGTCTGGCATGGGTTCGTACCGCATCTCCCTCCCCACCTCCCCGCCCTGTCACAACCCCAGTGGTGGACAGTTGCTCATAGTTCAAATAACCACAGGAAGCGGCAGCTGCCCACAGGGCACTCCATGCTCACCCCTCCACCACCATCACCGCAGCCTCCTTTCTGCCTGGATCACTCTATCAGGGACTCTTGGCACATATTATCTTTTCTCCATCAAAGCAAGCAGTGGTAAGTGTCTAAAGACACGTGCATCATGTGCGCTGCCTGCCCAGCCTGAGAAACAGCCCCGGTGATCCACCACAGATTGGAGGAGCACCGAGGTAAATCCCATCCTGTTTGTGACTGAGTGACTCGCTTGTGATGGAGATAATACAGGGATGTGTGTGCTTTCCACTGCACCCATGCAGTTAGGGAACCCCATGGCCTTGAATCCTTCGACAACGTTCACAGAATTGTGGAGGCAAACAAAGTTGTTCACCACAGCATCTTGCAGCAGCTGGCATTACTCATGAATCACCAGCCCAAACTGGTTCCCAGTGTAGTGGAGGCTGGTGTGGATGGCCATGGCCACCCTCTTGTTTAGCGCAGTGGGCTGATACATGACAGTCTCCTGCTTCACAATTTGCAGCTATGTGATCACAAGACTATGTGATCAAATGTCTCCCAGCTCATTTGGAACAACTCCAGCCTATGTTGATCAACCCAAGTCGATGGTACAATTCACTGCCGCTGGTCACAGCTGCTCTTGTAGGCCCAAATCCTGCAAACTTTGCTCCTTAGGTTGATCCACAGAGCCTTGTCAGCCACCAGATCCATGGCTGCCTCAGTTCTCCTACTCCACCAACAAGGCTATTATCTGGTATAGCAAACCATGATTAGGTTCTGGCATGTCTTCACAACTTCAGCATACCCTGCACTGCAGTCAGTAGCTGCATCTCTACATTATTGATTGCATTCAAGAACATCACCAAGGCATCCAACAGCATTTGTCCTGCTCTCTCATTGCATCAGGGCTCATCAAAGCCATGTTGTTTTGCAGCACTCAGCAGGGTGGCTGTTTAGCACACAGCACCACCAAGGCTCACTACAGGACTCAGCTAAGTAGCTAGGCCTGTTGAATAGAATTTCGTAGTATTATAACTGCCCTGCTATTTAACATTCAATTCTTACACAGCTCAGGAGGCCGTGGGCTGGGCATAGGTAAAGCAGAGCTTTTGGCCTGAGCAAGGGGTGGGAGGAGAGGTCATGTTCCACCCCTACATTAAGAACTTGTGGGGTGTAGGATGGCCCCAGATCATCATATGACTGGGAGAAGATACTGGTATTTACCAGACCAACAAATAGCACCAAGAACTATCACTCCATCAATATAGCCCACCCTGGAATAAGCCAAGGTTGAAATCTGGGTATGTGGGGCCAGTGCTATGTTTGAATAGCTTGCACTAGCACATCAGCACCTATACCAGGCAGGCATCGTGGCTCCAGAACCATCCAGTGATCTCACAGTCACAATGGTCCAAACTTGGCCCGCACCTGGTTTTGGAATAGGGCAGCACTAACAGCCCTACTACATTTCTATTGCTGAACACACCAAGTTCCCATAACCCAGCCTTCTCCCAAAACTTGAGGCCAATACTCCCTGAAATGTGTCAATCACACATTGATAAAAACTGGGGTGCTGAGCAAACACTGAATGGATACACACTGATTTTCCTTCCTTTCACACCAAATAGACTCCCAGAACAGTTGAGTGATTTCTAAGTGGCACAGCGGGGGAAAGGGATGCATGCACGAAGAAAGAGCCGCCAGCAAAAAACTCTGGGGTGTGATTGGTAACAAGCCAGTATGATCTACCCTTTGGGACAATGGGAACGATTTGGCCCAGGCTATGCATATCACTGATGTTTTGTTGGAAAGGTCACTTGAGCAGACTCCCCTGACTGCTTGGTACTAAGACACCATTCACACCTTCATAGGTATGCATATATGGCATTTCAGAAAAGAGTCTTTAAACACATGCCCATATAACTGCTCAAAAACTTTTCCAGGAAGCATCTCACAACTCCGGTGACAGAATAGCTAGCCCAATTTTGACTCATGTTGGCCATGAAAAAGCTCTCGATGTTGACACCGAAGAACAAATCTAGTCAGCAGGCTAGGGAGCAGGACCCAGATACATCTATAAATTGTGGCCCCAACTGGACCCTGAAGAACTTTCTCTTATTTGCAAATTGAAGCAATATCTGGTGGACAAAGGGTCTTATTACACATCATGCAGTGAATTACCATGTATGCATAACCGATCAATGGATGCACCATATTAATTTGTGTTGATGCAAACTAAAACACATCAGGATATGGTCTATTCTGAATCATAAAAAAGGCATTTAAATAAATGCAAAAAACCCCCCCCATATGTGTAATGTTTGGTGCAGTTAAAGCAGAAAAGAGAGCTATTTTTGTCTCATGTACAAGCACCCTAAATGACCAAATTAAGATGTGTATGTGGAATGGGTTTGTGGAAACAAAAAAAAAAAGATGCCAGAACATAAAATAAACAGTATGATGACCACAGGACAAAACAATCAATGGTATCCAGAAACGAAGTAATCAGAAAAGAAAGAATAGAAAAGGAGAGGTCCTTGATTGGGAGAAACCCCCAAGGCTACAATGGGTAAAGGTGCACCACTGGTCTGTCTCACCCCCCCCCCCCACTGGGGTGCACCTCAGCTCTTAACCTCCAAGACTGCTGACATTAAAAAAAAATGAAACAAAGCCAAAGGGTGACGCTCACATACTGGCCAGGTGTACCTTCTCTGTGAACCCAGGAACTAGTAGAGAAGCAAAATCGAGGAGTTATTTTATTTGCTTTGCCTGCTATCACTGTGTATCAATAAAATGTGCCTATTATCAAATGAAAAAGGTCATGGTCAGTGGGTTTGAGTCCACCCAGAATAAGTTATCTGGGTCATAAATCCAGTGCCTACACCCACTACAAGAGAGTTACACAAGGAAGGGCGTCCTGGAGTCCCATGGGCTGAGACAGTCACAGGCTTACCACACCTGCCCTGGGCAGAGTCCCCCAGGCATCCTCCTTCTAGAAGACCTTTCCAGGAGTGGAGTTTGGACTCCCCTGTCTGGCTTCTCTCTGCTTCCCTCTGTAACATTTATGGGCCACATTCCTCATCCTCCTTACCTCACGGAGCCTCTTTTTCCATGGGGCATTGCCCTGTGTGCATGAAGTTATTGGGAACACATTTCTTTGCTTCCCAGAATGGCACAAACATTCTTTATCTTTACAACAGACCAGAGGGATCCAGGCACCGGGTTCTTGTTGGCTTCACCTGGCACATCTGTATAGTATTTTGTCAATGTAAGCCTTGGCAATGTGCCGTCATGGGGAAGTCACCTGCCAGAGCCACTCGGCTGAGTAGGGAACATCCTGCTCCTGGGCTGTGCCTTGACAGTCAGTGTGATCAGGACCTACCCCAGCCCCAGGGTATGATCTGGCTGTCCTCTACCCATAGCTTTGATCTCCACTCCATGTTCCACTCACCTGCCACAAATTGGCATCCTCTCCCCTGCAAAAAAACCCAATAAACTTGACTGAGAGCAGACAGAGGAGGAGCAAGAGCCTCCCTCAAGGCATCCCCACCTGCCTGCTCTGCTCAGTGAAAGGAGAGTTCACACTGAGATGGGGCAAGCTACTTGCAGCTCATGCCAGGCAGTGCTTCCTCACCATGAAGCCTATTAGCAGGGTCTTATCAGATGGCCTTCAGCAAAGGAATCCAGGGAAAGCCAGACTGGCCCGGGGTAGAGCCTGACCAGAGATGAAGGACGCTAAT
>JAGPOW010001661.1:10886316-10930299 GCA_030014935.1 Caiman crocodilus | reverse complement strand
AGGGTCAGAAGGGGCCTAGAGCAGGCCATCTAGTCTGACACCCCACCAATGGCAGGAACGAGTGCCAGGGTCACAGGACCCCAGCCAAGTACCTATCTATAGTATCATAGTATCTAGGGTCAGAAAGGGCTGGGCCTGCTTTGAGCAAGGGGATGGACTAGATGACCTCCTTGAGGTCCATTCCAACCCGCATTTTATGATTCTATGCTCAGGCTCAGAGTGAGTTCAACTTGAGCTTTTCCTCACTCAGTGAGTTTCCAGGTCATGCTTGGGAAAGAAAGACGCGTGGTTTTGACACCTGAGGGCACGGGTAACTTTCCAATAGCTTACGATGTGGCTGCTTTAGCCCTGGTACATGACACTGCCTAGGTAGCCTTGCACAAAACCATAGTGTCCATATGGAAAACACTGACAGAGCCTGGCTTAGTGACAAGGCACATCCTGACTTTAGTCCTCTTCACACCTTGGCCAAATGTGCACATGCCTCATTAAGGGCTGCACAGTGACGTTGCAGTTTTATAGCCCAAAATCAAATAAAACTGTGATTCTCCCCCCTTCCCCTTCTTATACCTCACAATGTGCAGGTTCTACAAAAGCCTCTCCACTCTGAAGCTCTACCCCTTTTTCATATTGCTTTATGAGAATACAGGGGAAACTGATTTTTTCTTCTGTGGCTAATGCCTCCTGGAACAAGGCAATATTAACACAATACAATACAGTGAGCTCTTGGCCTGTAGAAGGCCCAGTGGGTAAAGTGGGAAAACGATAACCTTAGTATTCAGCATCAACCTTTCTTCATAATCTTTATCCTTTCATTCACTTTGAAATTTTTTCGTCCTCAAAGAAACACTGAAGGAAAACCAGGCGTACATCTGATCACAACCTGCCCTCCCTCTGCGCACTTTTTTTTTTTTTTTTGCATGCAACAACTGAAATCAACAGGCAAGGTGCTTGCTTAAATTGCAGCAGACATCCATGGCCCAGCAGTGCCTTAAATCTTGCTCTTTTCGCCGTGCACCCCCTCCCCATCCCACTGTTTAATGGCCAAGAGGCAAAAACCATAGCAATAATTGCCCGTTGGCCACTGAGCAGGAAAGGGGAGGGAGGAGGTGTGGCACAGCAAAGAGAGATTAAAGGCACCACCCTACTGTAAACTTCTGTTGCAATTTAGGTAGGTCCCTACAAAAGGACCAGAATATTTCTCCAGTATAGGTGCAAATTAAATTACTGGTAGGTGCAGCTTAGTTTTCATATAGAGGGGTTAGTCCCTCTTGTTTTGCAGAATAAAAATAAGACTAATTTGTGAACCTTGCATCAAAACTATGCCAGGCCTTCTGACTAAGAATATCTCAGCCGCTCAAGCAAAAGATTCATTCAAAGCCTTTTCCAAAAAATCTACACATGAAGGTCCTGTTCAGAATCAACTGTTTTCATATAAATTGTAACTTAAATATATAGACAGTTGTCTATTCACTACAACTGAAGTCACTTCCTAACAGTATGAACATACCCCACAATACTTCCCGGTTTTTAAACTGCAATGACTTACCAGGTTTAGGTATTAACCCCAATGTGCTCTCCAGCTGGTTTGAAGAAGACTCAACTAAACACCATTGTTTAGTGTCCACCAGCTGCTACATATTCTATAGATTGCTGCAGCAACATTAATTCAGTCCTCCTTGGTTGATGCATCGCTGTCATTTTTTCATGACTTGTAGGTGCAACCTACTAAAATGTCTTGACTGAACTGGCCGGAAGAAAACTCAAAGGGTTCAAGGAGGACTTGTAACATTCGACCATGATATTGATGCACTATGGAGGGAAGCCTGGAATATGGAGATGACCAGTAAATCACAATTACATATACTAGAGAAGATACCCAAATCAAGACCACTTGGGAGAAAGAAGTTTAGTTGCGTGTCAGGGAACAGCCAATTATCTCCCTATTTATTAGTAGAGGTATTTAGTGTCTTCCAGCATAGGACATCCCAAAAAAGTGTGTTGCTCATCAGGGTAGGACTATATTTGATAAATTTGATCCGATATTCAAAATGGACAAGGGTGGCTGTTTTACCAAAAACCTCTTTTAATGAACCGAAGTGAGGCAGATGGCTACCATTATGGAAATCTGAGTCTTACGACTCAGAAAAGGAAGTAAACTTTGAGGTGTCAGTAAATTCAAAAAGTAAAACATCTTCACACTTCAAGAGGGAACACCTAGATTGCTGCATCTGGCACCACCACTGGAAAAGAAGCAAGAAGTACACACTTTTTTTTAAACTCCCCTTTAATCACCCACCATAAAGCCATTATTTCTGATTTGGTAACTGGTTCATATTTATAAAAATCATTCCATCTAATATGGACTGTATGCATGAGGGCAGAACTTCATGGGCAGTTAATCCAACTCCTTCTTGCACTTATAAACTGTATAAAAAAAATTTGCTTCACAGGCAAAGACTCAGTGCGATTTCCTTAAAAGCTGAAGGCAAATCTATGTTCTTGACAGTCCACGATTATCCAAGTCCTTTACCTGCAAAACAATAAATTATTTAAGCTTTCTTCAGAATTTCTCAGAATTAACAAAGGGAAAACTTTTTGAAAGTTTCCCTAGACATTCCCCGATCATAATTTTTTTTTAATTCTGTCTTAAGCAGTTAATATTCAAAGGCAAGTTCTTTAATTCTTGTGTACTAATGCTTTGCAGTCACAAGCTATACAAAAGGGCTAAGTCATTCCACTTTGTTTTCCTGTCTTTTCAGAGGTGTCATAAATGACCCCAGTGATGGAGAGCTCAGAAAGAAGAGATAATTTCACTCATTTTATGATATACTTCAGATGTGTTCCACTGGTCTGAACTGAGCAGAACTAATTGCATGAAACACATACTTCAACTTTTCTAAGAGTGTTGTGATGAACATTTTATTATATTTAACCATATATAATTCTCTGCAGACTTTGGAACAGAAGCACTTTGTGTTTTTGTAGTTTGCACATACTAATGAGAGGGGAAGCAGGTGTACTTGGTAACAAAGACATCAGTGGCAACTCCATTTCATAGAAAGAAATGGATGCACTGTGTGAACAACTTGTCCTAGATCATGCAGCAAATCTATCAGTAGGGAAAAGACTAGATTTCTTGTCTCCTCCTCTGTGTTCTCCCCACTGCATTATATGCTAAGGCAGCATGGGCCCAAAAGGCAAAACACCATTTGCTATTCCAGAAAAGGTATAGTGTGATCAGAGACAAAAAACTAGTCAAATCTGTATAGCAGAGTCAAAGCTAATTCCACTGTCTGCATTTATTTGCTTCTTTTGGTATAGTTGAGGTGGCAGAAATTTGATTTTTGATTCAACCTATGCAGCTTCAACCTTTACAGCCATCTGGTGAGCTGCAAAACTTGCCCTCCAAAAGCTGTGCAAGCAACAAATAATGAAGCCTGGTCAAAACAATGCATTTCTTATACAGTGTTCCAAAGAGACAGGTACAGAAACAAGGAGCTTCCTAAAATAGTACTAAACGTCACACTAGACTCCTTTCTATGTCAAGTTAATGCAATGTCTGCGATAGAAATGAATTTAGGATATCGATCAAGGCTAAAGCTCAACTCCACACTTTACTTAGAAGAAAAAAAAGATCTCAGTGAAGGATCTCTGAGATGGGGGTATCCCAGGATATTAGGAATACCCTGTTCTCTCTTAAGAGGCAGATGGTAGCCCCTATTGTTTACTTACTTTGTATATTCGGACTAGCCAGTGCTCTGTAGTATAGGCCTCTTCCAGGACATCAAGCTCAAAGTCTTTGTTTCCAATCTCAGCATTTCTCACTCTATCATAACCTGGTGGGCGTTCTAGAAAGAATGCAAAAGTGATGAGAGACTTCAGAGGCCCTATTTCCACAGAAGTCACATAGGCCCCTCCAACCCACCTGAAGGTACTTTCCAAAGGACTCAAAACCCAAGAGACACAGAATGATTTTGGAATACAAACTACCCAATCTCCCTCCTCCTTCCCCAGGTGACTGCACTCCAAACAGAGTAGCATGCCCACTCTATGTACCCCTTATTTTAAATAAAATCACGATTTTGTTTATTAGTAAATAGCAGGCCTGGTGAAGTATGAGGCGGGGAGAGCAGAGCATTAAGGTAAGTGAGAAATGTTATTGTTTCATGATGTTTGTGGAGAGAGTGTCCAACTGCATTTTAAACTTTGTGGTGTTGGGTATCAACATGTTTTCGTGGGAGACAGCCATACAAGAAGTTTCAGCACAGGGCAGCCAAAATGGCTAAAGCCTTCCAGTAAAGTAAGGAGCCTGCCAGTGATTCACATTTCAGAACAAATTTGAGAGAGAATTTCACACTGCTGAAGGATGCTGGAATGAAGTCCCTTGCCTTATCCCCAGAGGGCAGGTCAGCATCATCTCCATTTTAAAGACTGCAGTGAAGGAGGAAGAAGGGAAAAGCAACTTGCCCAAAGCTATACTGCAAGTCAGTGTCACAGCTGTGAGCACACAATGTCACAAAACACCTTACATGAATCTTAAATGTCAGGATAGGTGTGTTCTCTGCTTTAGTCTCAAGACAAATTCCTGGTGCTCTTCTTGCAATACCAACATAAAGACCACTGCTACTTACTGGCTTCAGTGTAGACCTGCCCAAAGCGGTAGTAGCACATCTTGTACATAAGGCAGTTGAGCAGCACAGGGGAACCCTCCCTATCAACACGGAACTCTCCGGTCGGTGTGTAGTAATCGTGTTCCTTTATGTGCTTCCCAGTGTCTGTGCTCCCACCAATTCGCACCATCCACAGGAACTTGTTGATATCTAAAGGAGCAAGGAGACAGTGTGAGGGGTAAAACATTTACTCTCATTTCCAACAACCAGTTAAAACACCTAAGCGTGGCATTCAAGAGGAACACTATCCAGACTACAGGTCTCTGCCTGACAGGGGACAACATCTAGCAAAAAATTAACACAGGTGCACGTCTCAAATCTCACATATGCCATTATTTCATTAACAATGTACCACCTACATGCAGTTTCAGCTGGGAGCGAGGCTCTAACGGATCTGGGTGTGGGAACAAGTTGCTACAAATGGTACAGTCTCCTATAACTGTAAAGTGTCCTCAGTGAGCGAAGTAGCAGCACTTATATGGCAATGTCTCCTTAAGTGTTGTATTAGTTATTAAACACATTGAACTCCACCACCCCAGAGGAGGCAGGGAATCCTTATTCTACCAATAAGGGAATAGAAACACAGTGTAAGGATTATTGTCCAGGAATACAAGGAGTGACAGGCAACACAGAAACTAGTACTGGGTGGGTGCATCTATATGAGATACTTCACTGTGCAGTAAACGTATGCATCTACACATACACACTTACTGCGCAGTAAATGGGTCTAATCAGAAGTAAATCTGCTACCTGCAAATGCAAGTAGCAAAATTTACTTGCAATTAGTTACTGCACAGTAGTGCTTGTGTAGCAAGGCCTCGGCTAGGTGGGGATTCCCCATCCAGCCAAGGGCTCACTGCTAGCTGCCCCACCAGCAGATCAGGACAGGGTCTGGGACCTGCCCCACCCCTGCAGCTCTTTCTAAATCCTGAGTTCCCAACAGGGGAACTCGGCCCAGGAGCTCCCTGCTACCAGGGTAGGGGGACACAGTCCCTGCCCTGGCAGTAGCCCTTCCTGAGAATGTCCTAGCCCCGGCTAGGAGACAGCCGTCTCCTGGCCCAGGGCTTCCCACCAGCTCTTGGGCTACAAACTATAAGAGGGAGTCTAAAGCTCTCCTGGTGGAGGCAGGGGTCCACTGCAGGGCCCCAGGAAGCAGGAATAGTTTATTGCCATTAGCAGCAAATCTGCTCCGGTTTCCCTGCACATATAGACACCTGCCTGGGAGCATTTACTCGCAAGTAAATGGCTCCCAGATCTAATGGATGTGTAGACACACCCAGTGCTCCCTGGCATCTGGCCTCATGCTTCATCTGCTACCCAAACTAAGCAACCACCTTTTGAGCATCTGCTCCACATCCATTACCCTAAAGACTGTCAGGGAATAGCCACCTCTGCAATAAATATTACAGAAACTTTAAGTTCTTTTCCTGAGGGTATTTCTAATAAAAGATGCAGGTTTGCTCTCGCTCCTAGCAGAGAAAAAAATTGGTTTTGTTTCTAACAGCCATGCCAAAGGCACAAGAGAAAGCATGTGTGTCAATTGGCCATATTCTCTAGACATCCTTTCATTATTCAGCACTGCACAAAACACTCCAACACATCAGCCTGGCCTGATCACATAACCTGCTCATCTCCGCAATGACTCTCCATTCCATGAGCCGAACAGAACTTGTAACCTGGCTGTCCATTCTACTTTGTGTACTGGGATTCATTGACTTTATAACTGATTCTAATATAAATTCTTCTTTTTAGAAAGGAATTTGGGGCTGGCCATCCTGTGCTACTTAGACAGAAAAATAAGGCAACTGCAGTAACTCCAGCCAGCTCTACCATTGTCACAGTGCAGCAGTGGAATGCATAACCTACTACTATCCATATCTGTAAGAAGAAAACAGGACTACCACTGCACAAGAACATGGATGATTCATCTAAGAAGCTACTGGGGTAGTAGGCTGAGTTAGCAAGCAGGAATCTGACTGTAGGAGGAGTAGGAAAAAATGGTATTTTGGATGATGTCCTTACCATCTGAGGAATATCCAGTGAGGCCTCCAAATATTACCAACACGTAGCTGACATCCAGCTCCCTCATGATTTCATAGGCTTTCTCTTCAGTGGATGCCATTGCCTTAACAAAATACAAAGTCAGTCAAGTGATAGCCATTAAACCCAGAGTTGCCCTGTTGTGCTGGTATATAGACCGCAACTTGAAACCATCCTAGTCCTTAATGAGAACAAACTGCTTGAATGAGAACCTCCTTTTATTTCCAGGACCCAGGAAGAATGCATCTTCCTCCACATAAGTTTTTCTGGAACACTGGAGGAAAAGTTCTGGGACCAAGAAGTAGTTGCACCTACCTGCCCAACTCGGGAGATATGCGTATTATTCCAAGTGTTGTTGTCTACTAGAATTGTCCTGTTGGCCATAGCTGTTATCTGATAACCATAATCCCACCAAGACATGACCTTTGCATCCTGCATTCAAATATAAAAAGGTCAGTTAGTACAGTCTGTTTTCAACCAATGCTGTGAAAGAAGTTTTGTTCCATTCCTCATTACAACACATTTAGTAGGCAGGTCTTACAAGATGCCCTAAATCTGTTGAGCCCAGCAGATCACAGGAGCACACTTTTTTTTGCAATGCTATAATGTTCACTAAAGTTGACCCAGTTTGTTCTAAGACAAAAGTTGGACAGGTAGTCTTTTCTGCCAGCAAACCAAAGCCAAGACAGAAAAAGAGGTAGCTGCCAAATAGCTGTGTTCTGCAGCAAACTGACCAACTTCTATATATGAGACTGCATGGCATTTTCTTCCCGGCCTCACTTCCTTTCCAGTTTACAAACAAGGGTGAAAATGCAACTGGAAGCTGCCTTGCCAGGCCTGTTTATAATGAAGAAAAGGTTCAGAAATGCACTAACTGATGATATTCCTTTGGGCTCAAAGTCTGAGGCCCAAGAGCCATTCACACACAGCTGAGTTGATATCATCAGGGTATAGCATTCAAATCTACAGACTGAACCAAGATCTATTACAAACATGTTATAGCCCGAGTCTTCCCAGCCAAATATAATTCTGGTTACACTAGTTTATTTTAAGCTACGCAGGCAACATCAAAGTCAGTTATAATACAGCTCTCCAACACTTCAGTTTCCTGTGCACTCAGGTTGAACACAATGAGCTCCTGAATTAGTCACTCAGCAAACTGCCAACATGTTGTTTTCAAAAGTCTGAGAGCAGTCAAACAGTATCTCCAGATACCAGGAACGCAGGTCACTTCTGATATGGTGTTCTGTGCAATAAAACTACCAAGAACTGTGCTGGATAGCTTAAATTTAAAACGGTACTTTTTATTGGGACCGAACACTTCATGCTCACAAGACATATCTCAACCATGCAGGCTAGTCAATAAACTCTATATGCTGGGAGAAGTTCAAAGTTATTCAGTGGTAAAGTTAGGTAATCCAATAAATGACCTACATCTTCCTAACCTCCTTTGCAAAGCTGTTTGCCCCACAGAAGTCAAGGTCAGCAACCCCATGTGCCCAGTGGTCACAAATGCCTTTGTGGCAGAGTCTACATGCAATGAATAGTTCAATAAAGAATCTCCATTTCCCAAGTGATTCTAAACAATAGGGAGAAGTAAGTCTTTCTTCAAGCAGTGAAGGAAAAACTCTTAAGGCCCAAAAGCTTCTTCTAAGGAGCTGACTTTGAAAACATAATGGGAATCTAACAGTGTTCAGCCTGTGTCACACAATTATAATTTTCAGATAAGGTAGCATACCAACATCTGAGTACTGACTCCAGGGACCTGTGAGACAGGACCTGAGTGCAACTTCATCCTTCATTCACAAAGTAATAACTCAGTCTGGTATAAAAGATACTGTATGTCGCAGACCTTTACAGAGATTTATTTAACAATTACTTCTTTGCAGTTTCCTGAAAAAGAGTTTTGCAAATAACTTAGTTTTATAGATTAAGCAATTAAGGCTCAGATTAGATGAATGACTTCTCAAGGGGAGATGGAACCCAAAATTCCTGACTCTAAGTTACGAGCTCCAACCACTGGAGTATGCTTGGGCATCCTGGACAAACAGCACTAGGGAAGATTAAAAAGCATGGCTCATTTGGAATACGTTCAATTCTGTACATATTTCTGATTCAAAACATTTAGAGTTGATACCATCCTATCCCTAAATCAGAGTGGGCATGCCCAAAGCCTTCCGGCCTTTTTGAAAGTAAGTCTAATGTAGCCTAGTAATCTGGCATTTTAGACCTAATGTCCGATACCATTCCTTAACAAAAGATATAGCAGTAGCCCTGCCAGTCCTTAGGATTTAAGGCTTCCATATTCACCTAAAACTGATTCCAGAGAAATTATTTCATTTATGCAAACCAGCGATTCTCAGCCAGGGTGCCTGGGGTACCCTGACATCCTTTCAGGGTTGTTGAGGTGTGCCACACAGCATTAGCACTATTAGGTGTGCAAACACGATTCACAACATAAACCCAGAGATTTCAAATAGGAATGAACAGTGTTAAAAACATTCTTACTTGTCATGGCCCAAGTTCTTTGCAACAGAAGAACTGCTCTATTATTTTTCTGTAGTCCAAAAAATGAGTGAGAAGTAAAAGCAAATCTAATGAGAGGTGCCTTGAACTTAAAAAGTTTGAGAACCATTGATGTAAGCAGAAACCCTACTAAAGTTTACCTCCGGTGTATTGTGGCGCAACCAATAATAAGCCTCTCTGAAGTCATCGAAGATGATCCTGCTACCATCCCCACCGCGAGCAGACAGCACTATAGAAGGGGAGGAATAGGCCTCACTGGTCACCCAGGTTGAATGGAAAGTGTAGGTGATCAAGAAGAAAGCCATGACCAGGATCATGCCACTGGCAACCTAGGGAAGCAGAAAGCAATCAAAAATGTGTTTCAGAAATGGTATTTTGAAAGATATCAACCTCCCTTTATAAGAAGCCCTTTTCAACCCAAATGCAGGGCTCACAAATACTGACAGACCTATGTTCGGAAAACAAGAATTTTTTCCCCTCTCTCTGCTATTTCTCAGATCTAGAGGACATCCTTACATTACTAGGAGTCTCCTACCCCCAGACCCTTAAAGAAATGCGTGCCCCTTGGAAGTTTGGGTCTGGCCTCTGTTTTAAAACTGGGTCTTAATCACGTGTGGGAACTTACTTCATTTTTAATGGGGTAAGTAGAGTCTTGTTGTTTTTTGGTTTTCTTGTCGGGTCGGCTGATATCCAGGTTCTTCATGTAAGTGGACAGCACCTGAGAAACTCCAATGCCAGACAGAATGCACATAACTGGGGCCAGCACCAACATGAGACGCACCTGTTGAAGAGAGCAGGCATTTAATACCCGATCACACATAAGGAACTACTAGCAGAGTGCAATGTAAACAAAGCAATGAAAAACGGCTGAAGAATGCAACATCCCACTGATGCAGTGATTCTTCAGACAAGCAACTATTTTGAACTCAACAAGACCCTCTTGAGCATGAGGCATTAAGGCAGTTTCCCCAGTGGGCAAGAACTGACCACCCTGCTGACCCCTTTGTTAACTGCCATGAAATCCCTGAACTTCACAAAAGTCCCTGCCAGACACAGAAAAATATTCTGATTCAACATCAGTTCTGGACCCTTCAGTAAAGTTGCACTATAGCTAAGAATGAGTGGTTTCATTTACAAGATTCAGTTCCCACCTGGAGTACAATATGGTACAACAGAATTGTGAACTACCTGCGAGAACCAACTACCTGCGAACAAGAAGCTACTGTTTGAATAGGCGAGTCCTTTGCGGTTAGCTTATACTGACTACACTGGTAGCACAGCCAAGCTGTATAACCCAGGAGCAAGACTGTAAACAGCATCATTAGTCTCTCCCACAATCTGTCCATCCCCAGCAGTAATGACAATAAAAATGAACGACAGTCATTAGAAATCTTGCAAAGCTGCTTTTCTTAACAAAGCTTCACAACATATAGATAGATAAATAAAGGTTGTTGAAAATGCAGGAAATACTACGAATGTTTCAGTCAACTCATATGTATAAGATTATGCCCACTGGATGCTGGGAGAGTTCAGAACACAGGAGGTTATGACCCCCAGTGAGTAACAGAGCTGGAAATAGCTCTCCTAGTGCTCTGTTACCCATTTCCTCTTTCTACCCATTTTTCCCAAGCCCAAGTAGTTCTAGTCCCATGACAGCAGATTTTCACTCCTCAGCAGGCAGCAGCTCTCACCATCACAGCAGAAAAGTACATGCTGGTCACACCATACATTATGATAAAAATACGGGCATCTGATAGATTACTGAAACAGTAGTAGAGGCCAACTGTAAAAGACAGAGACACAGGTCAACACCCAGACTGGAAAGATATTACATTATACAAACTGAAGATCAAAACAGAACATTACAAATGGTCTATTTTAGAATAATACATCTTTTGTATCACAATAAAATTGATTCAATGCATTAGTGCAGACGACACAAGTGCCAGGAAAGGGGCAATGATGGTCAAGTCCTGCAAGGAGTTGCAAACTTATAATGCATTAGTCTGTCAGCACAACAGATTGAAAAAAGTACTGGGCTCAAAAGCCATATGACAAAAGAACACAGATAAAGGTCATTGGCTATAAAAGCATCCCGCATCTTACGTGCATTTAACTTGCACGAATTCGACTATATGCAGGTGGGGAGTGGGGCAGGGCTTGAGTCTGCACGTGGCGCTGCCGCTTACCTGGGGGCCCGGCCACCACCATGCTGCCAGCGGTGACTGCCTCCAAAACCTCTCACTGATGCCATGGAGCCACACCCAGAGCTGCGTGGCCAGCCACCGGGTGCGGTGGTGGCCAGGCGGCACGCAACCGTCCCAACCACCACTCCGCGCTGCGCCGCTGCCGCCGGCTACGCAACTCTAAGCATGGCTCCGCGACAGCAGGTTTTGTAGGCAGAGGCAGTCACCACTGGCATGGTAATATGCGATTTCACTATATGTGATTTTCACCTTTACGTGCTGCCTTTAGAACATAAACCCTGCGTAAGATGCAGGATGCCTGTACTAGCATTCAAATAAACAGGGCATTTTACTGGCCCAGTAATGAATACTTTAATTGATTTATTGGGCTCCTGTGTAAGGAGCATACTAGACTGCAGAATTCTACATAATATGCAAACTTCCAGTAATGTTGGGGTATAATTCATGGTATTAGCATCAATTAACCTCAAGTGTGCCAATCTACGTACTGAGAGCAAATGCCTCTGGGGGAACCTTATCTATCAGAGCAGCTCATGAGAAGACCATCAAGTGCCACAGGTGGTGGTATCTGGCACTTTCCCTCCCTACTGCTTTCCATCCATATGTCTCAAAACACTTCACCAGGTATGCAAATGTTATCGGAGGGGGGAAATGATTTACTCAGAATCTCAAACAAAGCAGTGTCAGCGCTGAGTCCCGATTCTCATCTCATGTCTTATCCACTCATAATAGTTCAGATAAAATACCATACATTAAAACTGTAATGAGAAGTGAACAGCAAGGCTTAAAAGGAGTATAATGTGTTCCCTGTGGGTGACCATGCCAAGCAGGTGGGCACTGCTAGAACTTTCAAAGGACTCTATAAAGAGTAGCCCTACCAGGTGTAGAATACAATGCAATTTCCTACTGACCTGACAGAGTACAAGAATATTGGCTTTTAGTATAATGGTACCCTTTTCTGGCTTCTGCCCAGTGGGAAGGCCAGGGGACTTTTCATTA
Source organism: Caiman crocodilus (assembly GCA_030014935.1). Classification (NCBI taxonomy): domain Eukaryota; kingdom Metazoa; phylum Chordata; order Crocodylia; family Alligatoridae; genus Caiman; species Caiman crocodilus. The sequence goes on along the minus strand of JAGPOW010001661.1, from coordinate 10,917,854 downwards.
GGATTTTGTACAGCAATATTTAAATGTTTACAGACTGAACAGATTTTCCTGCAAGTAGTTCGCCTGAGCATAAATGAATGTACCAAACTCACCTGGAAACATGAAAACAAGTAGCTGCAAATCAAAATAATAGGAGGACCATGTGGTGGGCTGGTGCTCAGAAACTGAAGCAATGATGGGAATGTTATTCTTTGCATAGGAAGGATCCAACAGGGAGTAGAAACGACCAGTCCAAGGAGATATTTTCCCTGATAGGAGAGACAGAAATTCACATTTCCAGTGTAAACTGATCTGTGACTCCAGAAAGCGCTCCTACAGAAGAAGTGTATGTAGGAACTAACATTTTATTCCACGAATGCAAATTCATCTGATCTATCTATATACAGCACTATCAATACAGTAAATTCATAATGGTTAGCTTTTAAAATTGCTTTAAAAGTGCAGTTCTCAACCCTCAAAAGGAACAGTAAGCACAGAGTTCTTTAAACCATTTTTATGGTTTTACTTTGCCTGTTCATCAAAAATATTCAGTTGCCAGTGGAAGAGATGATTATTTAAGTGCTGTTCTCAGAGCAGACATACATTCTCCATGCAGGTTTGTAAATGATAAAAAAAAATGCAATTTTTCCTTTGTTCATTCAAAGCTGAATTATATTTGATCATATTGTTGCTCTCCAAAACAAAAGCAAAGAAAGCAAACTGGAAATTAGATGTGATTTATAATCATCAAGAATGCAGGTTTTAACACAGATCTCAAAATACCTGTCAACATCAGCACAGCTCCTATTGTAAGAAGAACAAATCCAACCAGAGAGATCACACTCCTGAAGAGAATTTCAAACTGCTGGGGGTTCAACTTGCTGCGCAGGTAGTCCACAAAGGCATGGATCTGACACAAGCCAAAGACCCCAAGAGCAGCCATGTGCTCAGATGACAGAACAGGCTGAAAGAAGAGAAGGTGGAATCAGATATGGAGGGCAGTGGCCACTCCGTGTCAGATTCACTGTGTATTTCAATTTATCCTCCACCAGAACACTCATGGGAATCCCAGGTGCCTTCCCTTTGGCACAGAAGACAACACATAAGTGGGATGAGTCACTTTCTTGCAAAAATTAATTGAACATTAAGGCTCTTAGGAATTCCCAGCAGCAATTAAATTCAGGGGCCACAGAGGAAGCTCTTATCATTGGGAATCCTGGTTTTCTGTGTTTAAAAAAAATCCAAAATTCTCTGATTAAAACCCTAAATTCCATGTTTTTCCATGATTAACACAAAATGCCATTACATATACAAGTATCAGTTGAACAATGTTTTATTGATACACTTACAATTTGGAAGCCTACCAGTGATTCAATCATTATAATAAAATAAATTCTAAACACCTATATTTTGGCATTTGATTTAGTTTTATCATAATAAATGAGAGCTCCCCCTGCTCCATTTGCTCTCCAGGATGCAGGTCTAGCTGTGGCTATACTTCTGCTGCTTTGCGGTGCTGAACAGCCCTGATATGCTGGTGCTCCTGACCCACAGTCTCCTAACCCCCACAGCCTTCCCAGTGCCCCTCATTCCCAAGCTACAGGCCCCCTAGCCCTGCTGGTACTCTTAACTCCCAACCCACAGTCCGCTGGCCCTACAAGTGCCCCTCACTCCCAACCCACAGCTCCCCCATTCCCCCAGCTCTGCTGCTGCCCCCCACTCCTGACCCACTACCACTTGCCCCCAGCCCTCCACGTGTGTATGAGGCAGGGCATGGGAGTGTATGGGGGAGAGGGTGCCTGACCATAAGTGATGCATTGAGGGAGGTCATGGGACGGCAGGGGCTCATGTCCCCCTAGCTTTGCGTGCCCACAGTGGGGTGCAGGACTGCAGCCTAGCTGAACCAGCACAGGCAGGAGCCTGTTACATTGCCCTCACCTCTACCTGCCGCCAGCCGCTTACGTTAAGCTGTGGCTCTACTCTGCCAACACAGCCTGACTGCTGCTGCTACCACTGCTACCCTCACCCCTCCCCCCCCCAAGGTAGAACCACAGCCTAAGGGGAGTGGCAGTGCTGGTGACCAAGCCATGGTGGTGGGAGGAGGTAAGAGCAGCACAGCCCTGTCCCCTCCCCCCAGTCCATTACTCCTCAGGCTGCTGGCGGTGTGGCTAGTGTGTGTCCCAGCAGTGACGAGTCTCACTGTCCTGCCCGCTGGGCCATGAAGGCAGCTCCTCCTGTCCATGCCAGTCTAGATAGACCACAGCACCTCATGCCCACTGTGAGTACACAAATCTGGTGGGGGATGTTCCCCTCTAAGGGTCCCCGCCTGGACGCATCACCTATGTCATCCCCTTGCATAGACTTACCTGCAGGGAGATGCTCTCCAGTACGCTGCCTGGCTGCCACACACCTGTGTGCAGGTGCATATGCACATGGCAGCCCCTGCCTGTGGTTGTCCGCCTCCCATTCCCCCCAGCCTCAAACAGCCCCTTGCAGGCTGGAACTCTGCTAACCTCTAAAGGAGAAAATCCATGTTTTTTTCCACAGCAAACAGAAAACCCAGATCTCTGCTCATCATACTAATTCCTTTTCCAATTAGAACTTGTTTTCAAGAGGTGGTTGATTTCAAAGTAATTTAGGCACCTGAATAAATTTAAAAATCTTTAAAAATCCTTTAAAAAACTGGATGCAAGTGACACACTTAAGATCACAAAGTGAATGAATGTAACAGAAATAGAACTAGAGAACAACTCTCCCTGGACCAAGCTGTCTTCCTTCACTTATTTGGCACTGTTGTCTTCTTAATACAAAACAATCCAGAAAAAAAGAAGAGATCCAGACCACATGCGTAATAGTGGATTTTTACGTGATTTAAAAAGCTTTACAAAGTTTCATCATCCCTGTTACAAATAAGACACAAAGGAACAGAGAAGCAAAGCATCTCCACTAAATTCACAAGCAAATTAGTGGCAGAGCTCATAAAAAGTCAGTCAACCATAGGTCTCTTGCTCTAACCACTAAGTCATGATCTTTCCTACTGCTTCATTTGGTTCTCTTACCTGGAAGCCAACAAAGGAGATTTGCATAGACAGGATGGTCCCTAGGCAATACACTGTACAGTAGGCGACGTAGATCCTGTGGGAAAAGCGTCCTGTCAGCATCAGCACAAGGACATGTAGAGGGATCAAGTTGATCAGGAATACGTAACCACCCCAGGAGGAAACCTGACCAAAAAGGAGGAAAAGAACAGATTTATCATCAGAACAAGATGAAGAGGAGCCAGTGTTTTAGAAACAAACCCCTCACTCTTCCAGGAAAGCAAAAACAGACCCAAGTACTCTAAGGCAGAGGGGTTACTATACCTCTTACAGAAACAGTGGTATGTGATGGAAGCAATAACTGAAGCATCTTGCCCCAATACAAATACATAGGAAAAATCCCATTTTAGGTAGAATTAATTAAGTGAAATTCAAAGCAAGTAAAAACTGCAGTTTCTTTCATAAACCGGGGCTGTGCCAAGCTCTTCCCAGTGGAGCAGGGTAAGTTTCTTAGAGTCTCAGAACAGCAGAGACTTCCAAAGCCTGAAGAAGGGTGACTGTGCCTGAAAGCTTGTGCCCAAAAGCTTGCTAAGAACTTGTTTCCGACTACTTTCACCCACTTACAGTTCTCATTTTGATGCTAGTTCTCTTTGCTGGCTCAGCAGCAGCACTCTGAACATTCAGCAGACTTCTCTCTGGTGGTGGGCAGCTGCAGCCACTGCGAAATCTGCCATAGCCATCCCCCCCCCACAATTCCCACCCCCGTCCCAGTGCTGCTGCCACCTGCCCTGAGCCCTGGCCCACCCTGCTGGGAAGAGCGCAGCCCCAGGCCACCACGCCCTGTGCAGATCCAGGGGCACATGCCCCGCACCTCCATGCCCTGCTGGATGAACAGATGAGTGCCAGACAAGCTGCCAGACCAGTGGCTCCCGAGTGAGCGATGCACAGTGACAGCAGCCCCTACATCCCTCACCCTGCGCCCCCCAGACTAACCATGGCTCTATCTTGCCCCGGCTGGGCAGCACTTGCCCCAGCCCCACTCCTCCCTCACTGCAGGGACTCTGATCTGCCCCCCCACCCCCCCTTCTCTTCCCCCTCCTCTTCCAACACACCAGAGTAACCAGCTGCATACAGCTTTTCAGGCTGCCGGGCTGGTATCAGAAATTGGATCGGAATTTGCCAATATGCCTCTTAAAAACTGGCTACTGGTATTGGCCCCAAAAATCTCTCAGTGCACCCTTACTTTTTATTTATCATTCCCCAACAGAAGGAAGAGAATGCATCATGGGGCTGTCCCAATTCCAAACAACTTCTCTTCTTCCAATTAACACTTGGAACTGCCTTTAATCTACAAGATTAAATGAGCTCTTCAGCACTGAACTTACAGGAAAACAGACAAAAGCTTTTGACGTGAATCTCGCACTAGCTTTTTTATTATAAACATGGCCACAGTTGACATTTACTACACAAACAGTATGACATAACACTGGAAGCGATTAGCAGCTAATCTGTTACAGTATTCATGGAAGTTGAACGGAACACTGATCATATTTGGCTCCATTAAGCCTCTCTTCCTGCCATTCAGATAGCCTTATACTGTTTAACGCTTGCTATAATTTACAATCCATTTTTAACGATGTGCTTGTCATCCTTTCCCTCATCATTTTAGGTACAGAAAGCTAAAAGTTAAAGGGTTACAAAATGGCATTGAGAGGGCCTCTGGATTTTAATGAAACAAAACAAAACAAAAACAAACCAAATCCTGCTATGTGGGGACAAAGAAGCCAAGACATTAGGAAAATATAGACACTTACCATGTAGAAATAGGCAAGGGCACACATGGCTGCCCAGTAAATGGAGCCAGTCTTCACTGCTTTGATCCACATGTAATAGGTTAACAGCATGCAGAATAAAAAAAAGCTCAACAATCCTGTCTAAAGCAGAGATGGCATCCAGTGCATGGGATTTTCATAAGAGTTGTCCTACCACTGAAGATTCATTTTTACCACAATACTTTTAGAGAACATTCTTCCACATACATATTTAGAAATGGACAGTTACTAAAACTGTGTAGCTCCTACAGCTCTACAGGCACTATAAAGTAGACTCATGGGGCACCACTGGGTGGGGTTAAGCATGCTTTGTTAATATTACATCAGCTGGTAAGTGTCATTTTTGTCAAAGCACACACCTTCTTAATTGAAATGACCTTGCTGTTGAGACTGCCCAAGCATGTATATGTGCTACAGTTAACAAGCTCAGTCCAAAAAAAAGAAAATAAAATTCTGCAACTCTAGTCAGATCAAATCAGACACATTAATGGATATTTACAGGAAATGATGCTTCTTAACAGTATTTTTCTCATCTCACAAGGAGCTGTTATGAAAATTAATGTTTGTAAAGAACCATTAAAAGGTAGCTACCTTCATTTTACAGGTAGGGAACCAAGGCACCCGCAGTTTATGGGACATGCCCCAGGAAAAAGCAATCCAGAAGAGCCAAATTAATGATGGTGTTCCTAGTTTCAAATGCTTTGTTCTTTCCAGACTAATATATTACTTCCTAAAAGCCTAGGATTAGCTTGTGTCAAACAAATGACAAATAAGCAACATGTACTACTGTTAAGTTCTCAAAAAGATAAACACAAAATAACCAAGATACATTTTATAAGCAGCTACAAACTGCTACTGCTATGTTCCACTGCCTCAACTGTGCTAAAACAACTATTTGGGCTGATAACATGTCAGTTTTTATATAGCCCTGGATGTCAAAATACCTTTGACCCCACATGTCAATACTACCAAGTTTAAATTAGTGTTAATGGTTTTTTCTTACTCTACGTATCTGCCATCAGTGCATCTCCATGACTCATCTGCTAACTTTGCTTAACATGTTGACCCCTGGTAGCCCCTCAAAGGCTAATATGGCTACAAAAGACCAAGTTTTATTCTATTCTGTTCTAGACAAAATTGTCTCCATCCCAGCTGCAGAACCATTACCAGATGCTAGGTACAAGCACAAGCAAACCTGGGGGAGTTGCAAATCCTAAGTACAGGCTGTGGAACTGCCAAAATCCCTTTGTCTCATATGGTTACCTTGTAACCAACCAAATTGAAACATAAATGGTTTGAATATGCAATATGACATAACTATGCAAAAGAGAGAAACGAAAGGTCTCTTCCGAGACAGATCTACCATCTCAGCCAGATAATAAAACATGCTGATTGGACATGAGAGGGGCCATTTCCAAGCAGCGTGGTTTTTATTTGCTGATTGGTATTTATCTGCTTGCAAATCATTGGGAATGGTGTTCCTACTTCATCTGCTAGGCCCTTTTCAGCACAGAATGGCTCTTTAAGGGTTGCCATCCATATACAAAAATCCCATTTAAGGAATCCTGCAAACCTCACCTTCATTATCATAAGAGCCGGCAACAGAACGAGAGATGTAACCAGGCACCACAGCAATCATGGCAGCAGCAAGAAGTCCTGCCCCTGCATCCTGGCAAGCACACACAGTCAGAAGGAAAAATAGACCACATCAGATTTAAGAGAGATTTTTCAGACAAATACAACACAATTAATACAAGGAAGAACCTCTGCATGGCAGAAAATAATTCTCAGCTTCAGGAGCCCTGGGGAGAATGCCTCATATTCATCTCCCTCTAGTAGCTATCAGAGATCTGCCTTCAACTTCAGGGGAACAAGAAATGAAACTTGTGTGTACTGGGTGTACAGTGACAAATAAATGCTTCTGCCTCCCAATAACCTGAAACAGAGCCTAGAGAACAAGCTTCTGAATATGACGTGCTCAAGTTCCGAATGATGGCTGCATCTAACTAGGCTCCTGATGCTGCCTTCATTATGTATGCAAAATGCTGAAGAGAGGCAGAAAGTCCTTAAAGGAGCTGGCTGGCTGCCACGGAACTAGGGAAGGAACATTAGGCTGGCCAACAATTCTTCTCTAGCCAGTGCAACAGTCTGAGCTCTGACACCAGGGCCACTCTCTAAACAAAAAACATTTGAATAAGCCAAACAAGTAACATGAAAGACTTTGCCCCTCATTTCTTTGCATCACTTTGCAAAGCAACTTTGATAGGAAAATAAAAGCTTGACACTCGAGACCAAAAGCATAATGTATTAGCTTGTGCAGGTCAAGGTGACCTGGCACTGGCTCAGACACAACATGCTGTGATTACAAGCCATGCAAATCATTTGATCCTCAACTTTAGGCCAAGCTGAGGCATCATTAGGGCTAGTCCCCTTGGCCCCGTTCTCCACTATACACATAATGGGCAAGGAAAGCAAGCTCAGCTGGAAACCCAGGCCAATAACAGGGTATACGTAGGCTCAAAATATTGCAACAGTCACAAACCCTATCCACAACAACTAAGGAGTGCTGCTACTTTTTAATCTCGACATGATGTCTCAGTTGCTATCTGACTGGCTACCCCAGGACCACACACTCAGAGATCACTGCAGAACAAATTAGAACAGCAGGGTTTTCTGGTGGAAGTCAGTTAGAAGCCCATCCCAAAATAAACAGATTTAACAAAAACATTCTCAAATTACGGCCAAATAAAGACACCAAACTGCCGGATTAATCTGACTTGTAAACAAACAAACAAATCAATACATGAACTAGCAGACATGTTGGAGAAGAAAAAATAGAAAAATATTAGTCAGCTCTACTGAGATTTTCATCAGCGACATTCTAATGAAAAGTTTCCAAGTGTTTTTTTTTTCCCCGTGACATCAGAGATAACTGTTATTAAAATATCTGACTGGAAAAACCTGAAGACTGAACTGCTGTCAAAACAGTGACTTTTTCACTTTCACAGTTTTATTTATATTACTTTCTAACATATTAACAGCAGTGCATGAGCTGACAGTTTCACAGGAGTCTTGAGGCCAGAATGGACCACCCAGGTCACCTACCCTGACTTCTTGTACATAATCAGGCCATTACACGTCACACCAATAGTCAATACCTTTGGACTAGCTTGGAAAAAAATTTCAATTGGAGCACCAGTTTTCAATATCCTAATTACTACAAAGGATTAATTTTCTTGCTGAAGTATAAAACTATTTTGTTACAAACCAGAGACATTTTGTTCAGATTGAACATATTAGTAGAAGAAAGTACTGATTGATTTGTAAAATAAGAAAATAAACTTCAAGATCTTCTGTGAAACAATTTCTATGTTTTGGCCAGCTCTATGTCTCAGGTTGGCACTCGTGTTCTGAAATACACGTATACTAGACAGCAACAAGTACAGCACCTGGTTCCTAAAAAGTCACCAAATCTACCCTCTGTGTTCAGATTTACCCTTTACCTTGAGCTCTTTGGTGAGGTGATAAGTTACTATGGTGGTGAAGGAAGAGAAAAGGGGAGCCAGGAAAACGCAGACATTTCGGATGTCAATGGTAACATGGAAGAAGTGTAGAACATGGTAAATTGCTGCTGATGTGATCATTAAACCTGTGGCAGAGAGATTATGTTAGGGAGGTATTACTGATTTGCTAGCAACATGTTTGCTATATTTCATTAAGAACAGCACACAGTCAAGACATTTTTAAAAAATGGACAACTTAAGCGCTGTAAATCAGTTTAGAGAGAAACCATCAAATTAAATCATTTAACCAAATTTTTTACTTGTTACTGAAATTTAACAAGTTACTTACACTGCCCCACCTAATGTCTGCTGGTCTCAGGGACACCCAAAAGCTTCCAGAGATCAAAGCTTTGATGGGAAGAAGGGAAAAATGGAACATCTATGAAACCTCCCTAAGCCAAGAGGATGCTAGTTAGTTTTAAAGGGACAACAGTCAAACTAGTATAGCCCCTTTAGAAGCCCCCATCTCAATTTGGCTCCAGGCAGAGGATAACTTAGATGTACATTCTCCCTGGCCTCAAATGAACCAGACAGCAGCTCTACGCTGGGATCTCACTCTGTAGAAACTGAAGCACTAACTGGAGCACTCTGCAATGCTAATGGAAAAAAATGTAATTCAATTAGGTGCAAACCTTGGGGCTTACTTGGAATTATGAAACTCCAGATCAGGTATTAACTCATAGATTTTCATTTCACCATTTCCAGGTAGTGAGGGTGGCAACTTAAATCTTAACTCATTCAGAAAGGCAAAAGCTTTATTTTATAATGAAGCAATGGTCTCAAGTTGTAGCAAGGAAAGTTTAGATTAGATATTAGAAAGAATTTTCTCACTAGGAGAGTAGTAAAATACTGGAAAAGGTTACCCAGAGAGGTGGTAGAAATTCCATCCTTGGAGATTTTCAAAACCTAGCTGGGCAAAGCTTTGGCTGGCATGACTAGTTGGGGCTGGTCCTGCTTTGAGCAGGGAGTTGGACTAAATGACCTCCTGAGATCCCTTCCAGTCCTAATTTTCTATGATTCTATGTGACACCCTGTCCTGCCTGACTTCAGATTAACACAGCTAACTGCCTCTCTACCATTACCAAAGAGAACACAAAGGAAAGCTCACATAGTGTGGAGTTTAACAGATAACTGGAACTGCTTAATACCCAATACCAGCACTGAAAGAGACACAGGCACTACGATGCATGTACACCAAAAAGTATCTGCCTGTTACTGTTCAGAATCCAACTGGAGACTGGAACGCAAGTCTGCCTCTACCTTGTCCTCAATGAAGAATGCTTATGCTTCACTCAGCAAAAAGTACGTGAAATACCAAAATCTATCAGACACTAGCTCAGTTGGTTACTACATTATTAATCAATTTGTTTATTCTCTATTATTTCTTCAGGACAGTCAGCCATGCAGCTAGTATGAACACCCTGCATTACATGAGACTGAGTTAAATTAGATGCGTCTTCCATTTTGTAATTGTTCTGCCACAAAGTTCACAGGGCTAGAGAAAAGGATTTACCAGATTAAGAAATAAATCTCAAGAATTGAGACTGAATTACAGAATCTCTGTACCACCCCCCCAACACACACACACACACACACACACACACACACACACACACACACACACACACACACACCCCCCACCCCACCCCGGTTTACCTGGGTATATGGTTCCACCAATGATCCTGCCCAAAGGGTACCAGGCTCTGTCATCAAACCAGTTATGGAATTTGTAGAAGCCTTCTTCTGCCAGAAACCGTGTTGTACGGTAATTAAAATACCTGTGATAACAAGATTTGATGAGCATCCCTGCAGTCTGAACGTGGAAAATGCTGACTGTTTACTGCTACTCAGCCTTTAACTAATGAGCATATTAAGAAATACTGCCAGCTTTAGCAGATGAGTGCAAGCTTGAGTGCTAAGCTGCTTTCTGTCAGGATAAAAGCCTTAATCAATTCATGTGCAAATGCACAAAGCATTAGACACAAGGAGCACTGGCCACTTCTGTACTTTGATTCAGATTTTAAGCTAACGACACAAAGTTAGATGCCTATGGCTGAACAGCTGTCAATACATTTTCTGAAAAAAGGAATAAAGCAGCTCCAATCCCCGTGTATCCTGGCTGTTAAAAACCGACTACAAAGTTACAGCCTATTTTTATTAGGACACCATAGAAATAGCAAAGCCAGAAAGAATCACCAGCAGCACCCGGGCTGGGAGTCAGCCCTGCAGTAAACATGTCATAAGAGTCCTTATTTCTTTATTCCAGTTTCTCTGAACTGCTCCAAACCTCTGCTGTGGTAGCCTCCCACCACCACTCACCCAGGGCATGTGTGCTGCCACCAACTAGATTTATAGGTAATCCTTGAAGGTAATCATCAGATCCTCATAAATTAACCAATAGGAAATCAGTGCCCTGAGTGTCACACTTGCAAGACGGACTTAGGGCTTTATTATCTATGGTATTTTATTTTATTTTGGAGGGTCCTTGTCCATTCCCTTCAGGTTTAGATAACTGCTGCTGACAGCCACAGATGTCAAAACTACCCACTTAGTTTAATCCCATCTAAAGCAGGACCATGCACCTGCAGGGACTGCTGGATTCTGGGAAGTGAGCACTTCCAAAGACATTTAATGAAGGGTATATGCCAAATCCCCCATCTTCAATGCCAGGAAGTTTTCCCAGCATCTGAAACATAACACTGCAGAAGGGCAACAAAAACCTAAAAGCTGAATGACCTCAGAATTCTATAAAAGAAAAAGCCCTATAACACTCAGGGAGAATACTTACGGATCAAATTCATGGATGACACTTTCAAATCTTAGAACAGAGAAGAGTCTAGTAGAGAAAGCTGCAATACACAGGAAGAAGAAAGAATCAATGCAAAGTATTTATACAACACAGGAAACTATATCCAACTCAGTTTCTTTATAAGATGATAGCTTAAAGCAGTAGTCACCAACCAGTCCATCCCAATCGACCGGTTGATTGCAGAGCCTCTGACAGTCGATCTCAGCCTGGGAGGGCTAAGCCTATGTGTGCGTACATGCACTCAGCCCCCGCAGACTGAGATATATAGCTACAACTGCTCCAGGAGTGGTGCATTGTGCTGCTGGGCTGAGCTGCATCCCCTACCGACCTGGCAGCAGGATGCACGTGGTGTCGTGCCGCTACTGGGACAGCTGCAGCAGGGCTTGGCATGCAAGACCTAGTACACAACAGCAGCTGCCTCCACCCTGCGCACAGCCTGTGGGGGAACATGCCTCCCCGGGCCTCTGCCAGGATGCGTGCAGCTTTGGGAGCCCCTGTGTGCCTGGACCACCCGACCCAGCTGGCGCACCCCTGCTGCTGCCCCACTGCCTCGCTCACTGAAAGAGACTCAATCTGCCCCTCCTGCCCTTTCCTCTTCCACAGGCTGAACTGCTATGCAGGGTAGGGAAGGGGAAGGAGGGTAGGGGCATGTAGTAGATTCTGGGTTACACTTTAATTCACAAAGTGACCTGTACTTAAAAAGTTTGGAGACCACTGTTTAAAGCCTGTGGAAATGTAGTATGCCCCCAGAGAAACTGTATTTAGTTTCTTGGCTGGGAACGACTGGGGAGGGAGTCGGTCACTGACTGTGGGACGGAATTAGTGAGATGTTATTTATCAAAGTTCTATGTATTAAAGGCATTAAGTTTTTTCTCTACATGCTATTCTAAACATAATTTGGAATGGCACTATCCTAACAAGTGCAGAATATTGTGGAGGGCTAGCAGCATTCAGGGATTCTTTAGAGCATATGTACAGTTGAATTTGGGGCTCAGACTTACACAGCACAGCTGCCATAGACAGGATGAGGAGTTTAAGCAGCGTGTCCTGTTTCTCATAGGACAGGCGAAGAAACCCTAACTTGGTCATTTTCACATCAAAGGCAGCGATGTGCAATGCATAAATACCTAAAAGAGAACAGAAGACATAAGCCAGGAGCAAGATAATTTGTACCCAAAAGCAGCATTTCTGATTCCCTTCAGAACCCCACTAATTCAAGGTGTAAGTAAGTGTACAATCAAATAGGAATACCAAAGACTGGGACACTACCATATCACAGTACCCTCCATTTCTGCCATATACAGGCTGTCCACAACACCAGCCTTCCTTTCTCTTTGCTCTGTGTTACCCCCCTCTGAAACCTTTCATTGATGCCCATCTCTTACAAACTTATCACAGACCTCTTTAGATCTCCTTCCCTTCCTCTCCCTGGCAGATCAGGCTCCTGCTTTCTATTTCTACCATGCTTAACTCAGGCCTCAGACCTCTGCCCCATTCTCAGCTAAGCAGGCATCTCCTCTCACAGTCTCTCCAAATTCATCTTTAATACTCAACCAATCCCTTGTTATCCATAACACCCCCCCCCCCATCTGATCAACTGTCCTGAGTCTAGACTTGTGTTTCCCTTGCCTTAGACCACAAGATCTTTGGGGGCAAAGGATATGTCTGTTTTTCTGTGCATAAAGTACCATGTAAATATATATTCTATACAAGTATTTACTTGTAAAAAAATATATGCCTCAAGCACTCCCTGGCACGAAACTCTTCCCAAACTTTCAATGGGACTGGCAAAGAATACATAAAGAACCCACAACACACGCAGTAAGTTCATACTCTTTTTCTTCCCTGGGATGTATAAGGGTCACCGGAAAGGATGTTTTACGTGAAGGCTGTCTAACAGGTAAGCTGCAGGACTCATGCAGCCCGCAGGGGTTGGGGGGGGGGGGTAACATAACCCCGCATGCCTGCTGCTGCCCCTAGTGCTCCTACTGCCTGGGTGCCCTGCCCCTCCTCCAGCTTCCACTTCCTGCCCCGTTCCACCAGGCAGGGCAAGGCGAGGCAGGGGCAGGGCTCTGGGACGCCTGCACTGTTTCCGCAACAAGGGAAGCCGCTAAAGGGCCTGTGCTGGGCACATGGCTGGAGGGGAAAGAAACAGGGTGGGAGGGGCCTGGACTGCCCATGCCCTGGGGGAGGAGCCTGGGGGACACCTGGGCAGTGAGCGGCCCACAAGTTGGACAGCCCCGTTTCACACCATAACCGTGATTAGAAACTCGAGAGTTTCCTAGCACGGCCCAGCGCCCTCAAACCCATTTCAAGTCGACGTTGCCCGATGAAGCTTACGGGCAGGCAAACCACCAACAGATTTGTGACACTGGAGAGTGGGAAGTGAAACGGGAGCCGGAGACTCCTGTCACTTGGCAGACGACCGCCTGGTTTTGTTGCCACGTCTCCAAGCAAGGACCGGTTTCCACTCGCAGTTCGCCACGGGGCCAATGTCCAGGGCTCAGACAGCTGCCAGCCCGCACGGCCCACACCCCAGCGAGGCGAGTCGTGCGGCGGGCCCAGGCCAGACTGGCCCGGGGCTCTTCCACCGATACAACTCGCGTCAGAGCTTGTGCCGCAGCCACACGCAGCACGACCCCAGCCTCAGCCCGGGCTTGACACGCGGCGCCGTGTCCGGGGACAGACCATCGCTCCGCGCGCCCGGAGACGGCAGACAGCAACCGCCCCGGAGCCCTGCACCCGCCCGGCCCCGCTCCCAAGGGCCCCACCCCGGCTCCCCGCAGCGCCGGGTCTCCGCAGCGCCGAGCAGAGCCCCCGTGGCCGCCCCGGCCCGGCCCGCGCCGCTGCACTGCAGGAGGCCCGGGTCCCCGCGGGCCCCGCCACCCTCACCTGGCAGCCGCTCTCGGCCCCGCTCCCTCAGCCATCCGCTCTGCGCACCCACCCCTGCTGCCGCCCCGCCCCTCGGCACACTCCATTGGCCCAGGCCAGTGGCCCTCTGCCGGCGCGGCGATGCGAACACCCAGGCCTGCCCTCAATGGCTACAGGGCCTGCCCCTCATCCAGCCGTGGGTGGGACCTGCGTGCCTGCGGTGGCCTCCGATTGGTGAAAATTTAAGTAGGGGGAAGGAGCCTCAAGAGTGCGGAGTTTGGTTGAGGGGTGAGCAGTGACGTGTCGGTCGGGATTCGGGACGGCGGGGGACGGGACCTCGCGTGTCACATGATCGGGGCGGGGGCGGGGCTCCCCCGAATCGGGTGCTGTCCGCGTTGTACTCTGCGGCTGGAGCCGGGACCCGGCTGCGGCGGCCGGGCCTCTACCGGGAGCTGTCGGGGTCGCACAAGCATCGTGGGTCGGTGGAGCAGCGCGTGCAAAAATGAACTAGAAAAGATACCAGCAAACGCATCCAAAGACAGGCCCGTCCCTGGGCTCCCACCTTAGCTCCCAGACCAAACGGCGTCCGTCTGCGGGCTGCGGCTGGGATCAATCCCGTGAGTGTGGGCGCATCTCAGCTCCCTCCACTCCAGCGCGAGACGCGCTAATAGTGCGTGGAGGCAGCGCCCGCCGCGGGCTTCGCCAGTTCCAAAGACTGAACAGAGCCCACCTGGCACCCGGCGAAGGAGTGGCGCGCAGCCCTGGGCTCCGGCCTGGCTGCCACTGCCTTCACTGCCCTCACCCCAGCAGCAGCCACAGCCACAGCCGGGGGCCCTGGGGTCGGGCAGCTCAGCAGGGCGCAACAGCACCAGGAGGGGACGCTTGTGGCTGGGGGCAGGGGAGGCAAAACCACCTGCACAGCAGCGGCAGCAGTGGGGTGGCAATTGCCTGCACTTCAGTGGCAGCGGGACAGGAGGTTTGCGCAGGATCTAGCAGTCCAGAGATCCAAAACGGCCATCTCCAAACCTGCTCAGCTGCTGTCTAAACCTGAACTCACAACACACTTTCCCGTTTGATGTGAAAGCGCCCCACGTAGCTGATTTTTCAGCTTCTCCACGCATGCAGAACCAGTAGCACATAGCTCCCGCTTAACCTGGGATCCAGAAACTAGGGTAGTAATATTGGAAGCCTCCGGGAGGCCTTCACAGTATACCTAGCATCCCGACAGGATCAGGCCCCTTACAAAAAGCAGTTGTAGCCATTTCAAACATGGAAAAGCCTAGTGGTTATAGCAGTTGTCCAGGAAGTGGGAGATGTGGGTAATACCTGTGGTTTTCATCCTTTTTTCATTTGCGGACCCTAAAACATTTTGCATGGAGGTGCAGACCCCTTTGAATTGTGATTGTAGGTATTCACATACTTTTGATTAATCAGTCATTTTTTTGCAGACGCCTTAGACATGGTCTGTGGATCTCCAGGGGTCCACAGCTGACAGCCTGAAACCTCTGGGTTATACTGTCCCTTAGCTGCTTCCAACCCCTTCAATGAACCCTGGTCAGTCTTCTCAAAGACCAGATGCAGGCGCTGACCCGCAGGCGACACCTCTCTGCAGCTGCGAGTCAGCTAAGCTCCAGAGGGACAGTTCAGATGCTCTTAAGATTAGCATTTCCTAGTGGCCAGCCAAGATGGCTGAGCCTTCAGGTCATCTTTTTGAGGCACCTGACTGCCCATCCGTTGTACAGGATGCCTCAGTGCTGAACTCCAGCTTTTGGATTGCTCTGTGAACCAAGTATCTAAAAGGTAGATCACATCTACACATGCCCCTGGCTGCACAGTTGGTACCACACAGTCATTTAGTACTTGGCTAAAGCTTTAGCAAGTACTAAATGACTACACAGAACCTACTGATACAGGGCAGTCCCCACAGCACATCGTTATTTTTAGATGCTCTGCCACCATAGTGATGAGCTACGGCAACATAACTCGTTGCTACAGTGGCACAGCAGCTGCACCACAGTTTTTGTGCGCCGACACTGCATCGCTGTAGCGATGAGCTATGTCACCGTACCTCATCGCTATGTTGTGTACCTGCGTCCACAAGGAAGTGCTGCTATGCCTCAGTTCTTCACGAGATCTAGCCTGAAGTTACTGTGCTCAGTATACCCATCCTCTTACTGCCATCCCCATCCAGTCACCATTAATTTATCAAAGATATGAGATTCCTGTAGCCACTATAATCTATGTATGAACAAAAAGTATATACACAATAGTCTGCATATTACAGGGAGGTGAAAGCCCCTCCAGAGTTAGGGTTCACATACCTTCAAATTTTTTGTTAGGAAAATCAGTTAGGATTGGAAATTACTAGATTTACTTAAAAGACAAGAGAGACTGAAATGATGCATCTGTCGTTTGTCTTCCATGCCATAGCTCAAAACAAGCTTATCACTGCTTCTTCAAAACATTTTAAGGACTTAAGTCTCCTTGACATTTAACACCCTTGTTGCATTCAAAGGAAATATGCACTCTTTTAAATAAAAGATAAGAACATTTGCATAGTGAGCTGGCAGTATAAGATTCATAGTTACCTTGATTATTAATTTATTTGCTTTGAAGTGCTTGCACTAACTTTAAACAGTTTTGTGGGGTTTTACAACATGATTTTCATTTTATACGGTCCCTTTCAAAATGCTTGTGTATTAAATATTTTACTATGAAGCTTACCCTTCTCTCTTCTTTGCGGCTTGCTAGAAGAAAATACGCATTCCAAAGTGGCTGTTGTTAGTACAACTATAAGGATGCCTTGTAGCAAGCGGGAAGATTCATTTTAGATTACTTCATGAACTTTACAGGAAATACAAAACCTGTGCCTCACATCTCAAGCTATAGCAAATATTTTGTCAAGTCTCCACCATAGCCTTCACCTTTCCTTCCCCCACCCAGCAAAACCTTAAAAGTCCATCGATTGCTATGTATGTAGTTCTTAATTATGACTCACCTTTAGTAAAATTAGCCTTCTACTGTTAAAATAAGCTTGAACACTCAGACAGAATCAATGCAAATTTTGACTTTTTTCATTTAATATTTCAGTGTGAAAATACTAGAGAAAAGTGTATCTGTTGACCGACCTCAGTTCTGAAAAACCAAAGGGCTTTTTGAATGTCATAGACTGTTCTGCCCTACAGAAATTCTACATGCATGAAGAACACTGTCTAGAATCAGGACTGATTGCTCTCTCTTTGTGTATACACACAGTATATATACACACAGACACACACAGACTTACACACATATATATGAGTTCACATATCCTGAGCTGACAAAGCAGTTTCACTGCAATCACAACCATTTAGAGGTGTACTTCTGCTAATACCATTCCAGGTACACTGGGACAACAATTGCAATATAAATAGTACACTGGAGCTTTTCTTGTTAACTTCAACAAGCCCTTTTCCCTCCAAGACATACACTAACTTAAGCAGGGCAGTGGCCTGGTGCAGGTCTGCGTTCTCCGACAAATCCAGTGAAAATCGATAATTCTGCCTTGCATTATCTGCATACAGTTTGTAATCTCATAATTTTATCTCTCTTATATACCACCAGTCTGCATGGTGCCTCCATGGAAAACTGGCAGACACTAATTTTTAGAAGCATCTAATTGCTGAGACAAAAAATATTACATAAAAACCGCATAACCCAAGCACAGATTTAACACATTTCAGTCAGTTCCCATTTCAGCTCCTGACCTTGGTTCTGAATTCCCTTTGAAGTTTCAGAAGGAGCTTTCACCAGCTCCAAAACAAGATTTTCATTTTTATTTAAAAAAACCCCCAAGATTCTGCTGTTTAGGTGAGGCATTTGCTTCATTTCTGTGAAAGCGATGCCCTCCAGTACACATACTGGATGCTGAAAGGTGGCACTTGTCCAGGTCTTGTATTGACAACAGACCCAAATTTGCCAGACAACAGAAAGAGCTTGAATGAAGCTCATTAGATAGTGCAGGAAGGGAGAGTCCCCTCTCTGTATAGACTTATCTTGCCCCTAGATCAGCATGATCTAGTTTGTCTTCCAATTCTGCTTTTCAGCACAGCAGGAATTACAAAACCCTGACCTGAGTTACAGTATACAAATGATGATGATCATTGAGGAACCCAACAGTTGGGCAACATACTGTAGAGACTCCCATCAGCTTCACAAAACTACAGCAAAATATGGATTACAAAATCATTCTTTCTGGGATAGGGGGGAGATGGCACAGGAAAAGAGCATACAAAACAGTACAGGCACAGGTCTGTTACACTCTATAAAACAAGCACAGAGAACCCGGCTTTTTAAAACTCAAAGGTGTTAAAAATCCCGACTTTCCTCAAAATTTCCAGCCACACTTTCAATGGGACACAAAAACCAATGTCCAGATGGGGCTTTTGACAGTGTTTGGTAGGACATGCACAAGCCCCTTGGCAGAACGGGTCCTGCCGGTCCTTGGGTTACAGGGGCATATGTAGCAGCCAAGGATGATGCCCCCGCTTTGGTTGTAGTTCAGTGCCCCAAAGCAGCCTTCTGTTTGGCAGGGGATGGGTGAGGAGTGGGCAGTCTGTCCACGGAGGAGGAGCTGCTCAGGGTGGACTGAAGGTAAACTGTCTTGTGAAAGAGTCTGTTGCTGAGGAAAACCACTAAAGAAAAGAGACGCAGCTGGAAGTGGCTGAAAGAGAATAAATGCCATGAGCTTCCATTCCAAGTCTAGTCTCTTTCCCATTCCAGCCCCTCACTGCATGTACTCTAATCCAACAGCACAGTACAAAGACCTTTTTGTCCATTTGGATACTATGCTTGGTACATTACAGGATGATGAGCTCCTTCAGAGCACAGGCTACTGGAACCATAGCTATATTCCACTCTAACAGACTGAAAGAAACAATGCTGTCACCCCTCACATGCCAGAATGGGATGCGGCAATTCTGTATCTCTGCAGGGAGGACAGAGCAGACTGCATGACTGGAGTTAGTCTGGCTTCAAAAGCATGAAACTGCAGATGAGAGTGGCGCTGATGGTAACTTTAGAATACAGGCTCTGGGATCCCCAGCCTTAGCCTGCAGCATGTGACTGAAGAAGAACCAAAGGGTGTAGCAAGGTCTGACCACATTCTGAAACACAACCCTCTCCCCAAAATACTTTCACAAAATTAATGCAGCATCCTCCTGGCTAATACAATCCAGTTTAATTTCTCTTATTTTAAGCTAGTGAAAGAACCTCATCATGAGCATTCTTTCCTTAATATAACTAACCTTCCCAGAGATGTATTTATCTACCAGACACAGAACTGTTTTAACATTTGTTTGCTTTTAGGTAATTGAATCAAGTAGAACTTCTTCCTGTGTCTAATATGGCATTCGTTAAAATAAACCCCCGAGTGTCCTTTACTAAAGACTTACTATGTTTTCCCAGGTGTCTTTGCTTCATTGGCGCTGATAATAAATAGAGGGAAAAGAATGGAGAACAGGCAGCCACTGCAAAATGGAAAAGGCACATTCAGTCATAGGTCTCAGTTACTACAGAGTGGTGTCATAATAGGGCAATACAAAAAATCTCCACCCATACAATAGAAAATGCTCTTGGAATCTGCAGTGAATGGAAGCAAATGAAAGAAAATGGGAAAAACAGCAGGGGAAATAAAACAGCCAACCCAGTGAATCAAACAGCCAACCAAAGCCCAGTGAATTCACACAGATGATGCAGATGACTGCTGTTCTGCTCTTGAAAAGGGAATTATATCCTGCGTATTCAAGACAGTACCTAGGTCTAAACCTGCAGTTTCCATACGCTGTATCTTTGTATTATGTAGAGATTGCTATAAGCATTACTGGACAGATTTATAAATGGCAGGCTACATACAGCCACTGAAGAACTACTGCAGCCACCAAAATTTCACTACAGCCTTATTCAGTCATGTGGAAGAAGAGTGAAGGGCATGGACAATATAAATAACAAACACAATTTCTGGGGAGAACCTGGGTGTGCTTAAAATTTCTGCTGGGATCCTCTGCACTATTTTTATGAGTGTAATCACTCAGTACAAAAAGAAACATGCACGGCTTGACATCGGAATTGGGTTTACCTCTGATACCTCTACTGTCAGCGTTACCTTAGGCAAGACTGACAGAGATACAGCATATCTGCATCAATAATAAATCAGCTGCGCTCACTGCTAGCACTGCTTACTGCTCTGTATTACAGGCACAAGAGAAATGATGCCAGGAAGGCTGGCTCTAACTGTAAGTGTATTCAAAAGCCAGACAGGAGGTTACAGAAGAGGCAGAGCAAGCTGAGAAACTGAAAAGCAAACAGCAATAATGTCATCTCATTGGTTGGCAAAGGGATCTGAACTTTTTCCAGCCACTATTTCCAGTATATTCAATCTAGCAGGGCAAGAATATACTATGATTTGAATAGGTCTTTTAATTGCATGATTTCCTACTGAAAAATCTGCACTGAATCTTAGCATTTTAAATATATATATTTTTAAGTCTTCCTTGTTTCTCAGTGCACTTCCCCGTTTTATTGTCTTTCACCTATATGCTGGCGAGAGCTATTTTCCATTATATTGTCGGTGTGGAGACACTTCTTCCACTTAGGGACAGACAGAGGTGGTGGGGAAGGGAGAAGAACACAGAGCTCTAGTGACATTTTGGAGAAGGCATATATTTCTGGCGTGTTTGGGGGACATGTTATCTCTGCATTTATTTCCTCAAAGAACAGATCACCCAATGCTCCCAATCTAAAATGAGAATTACCTGATGATATAAGAGGACTGCATTGCAGTGAGAAAAGCCAGTGGTAAACCAAATCCAAAATAGTAGGGCCAGTTCCGCTCAATGTTGGATAACCGCTGATGCATTTCAATTCCTGGTAAAAATACAAAGTTAAAATAAGAATATAAACAGAAAAGTCTTGGGTTAAAAAAAAATACCAATTGCAGTTGGTGAAGTTTCAGACTATGGTACCAAGATGGAATAAAATCTGAGGAGGGACTTCTAACTTACAAACCTCTAAAATCTGGTGTTCATCTGATTCTAACAATGTAGGCATTTTGCAGCCAAATAAAGGATAAAAACTTAAGTTTACTGGATGCATATAGCCTTTGTTCTTCTCTTGTCTTTGCTGGAGAAGACTACTTAAGTGAGGCAATTTAACCAAAGCCAGGTGGAAGTGACTATCCAAGGCTGGCCCTATCTGACATCTTTGGCTTGTTCCTAATCTTGAGCTCTAGCATTACAAAGGAAAGTCTGGCTTTCCACTAGTGGGTTTTTTTCTATAGCTAAATTTAGACTTCAGAAGGCTCCAAAAATAAAATGTCTCCTCTTTCCACTCATTTTGGATTAGTTTCTATTGGAATTGATTCCATGGAGTAAAAATGCAGTATCTTGGAGTTGAAGAAACTTTACACAAAAGAACCTTGGTTTTGTTTGTTGGCTGAGAATTCCATGAAAAATTGAAAGCTACATCAGAACAAGATTATGTTTAAGGCTTTTCAATTAGAAGTCGGCCAGAAAATTACAGATTGCATCTACCCTTCAAGCAAATAAGTTTATTATTCTATTCTTATCTTTCTGTTCTGTTTCAAATACCATTTTGCTGTTTATAACCTCTTCTATTACCTGAACGATCAAGCAGCAGGATATTTCCACATAGGGCAACACAACCAAAACATCTAATCACAGAACTTCTGGGCAACGAGTCAGCAATAGCAATTCATGCTGATCAGGTTAAAAGGACTATGAAATGGCATGTGCATTTCACAGATGCCTGCGTGACAGCAGGCTGCATTCTCATCTGGAAGATACAGAATAAAGATCCTGCCAGGATCTGGGCTCACCACAATGGAACACAAACAAGAAATGAGTTAGCTATGCTGTCACTAGGACCAGACTTCAGATAAGAAGTTGAAGTCAAGTTCTCTGTCATTTTCTGGCACGTGTTTCAAGTGAAAATGGTCCCAAAGCACCTTTTAAAGGAATGGATGACAACCCAGTGCTGCAGCCAATACTTTACTGCAGGAGTCAGCAATGACAGCAACCTTTTTTGGGCAGAGTACCAAAAACACCCACACCTTCTATCTGGAAGGGGTTGGCATGCCAAGGCTGGATGGCAGGGGAGCTGCAAGGGGCCCAATTCTTGTTGTGGCAGCACAGCCCCTTCCCCGTCATCTGCCCCAAAGCACACATGTACCCACTGCTGGCAACGAGCTGAGCTGGGGCTCCACGGACCACAGTGCAGCTGCTTGCACCTCCTGGCCACTTGCTACAGCCAGCCCAGGCCCTAGGCATGTCCCTGCTACCCACCAGAGATCTTGGGCTGGTCACAGCAGGCAGCAGGGAGGCTGCAAGCAGCTGCACCAGGGTCTCCAGAGCCTTGGTCCAGCTTCTTGCCAGCGGTGGGTGCACACATGCATCTCTGGGTGGATGGTAGGGAAGTCACGAGGTGCCCAATCTTTATGGTGGCAGAGCAGCCTGGGCCTCTTCCCTACTACCTGCCCCGAGCTACACATGCCAAGCAAAATGCCTTCACATACTATGGCTCTGGCACACATGCTGAGGGTTGCTGACCCCTGCTTTACTCTCTCAGCTGAACTGTTTCTTGCATGACCAGTAGCGTGGCTGTTCCATCTTGTATGACTTATGCCATCCCCACAACAGTGGGATCTCAAACCCTGTTCTGAAGTGCTTCCAGATGCTTCTGAAGTAAGTATTTTATTTCTACATCCTGCTGGCTTGACTCACCACTGGACAATGTCTCAGCACCTATATTTATCCCCATACTGAAGCACTTGAACATCTAAAAGTGGAGAAGCAGGCAGGAAGGTCATTTATCACAAGCAAGAAACATCTTCTGGTTACATCCCTCTTATGTTTACGACACAATAAGCATCAGCTCAACAAGATTTAAATCTTCTGAAAACAATCCACAAACATGCTAGGGAGACACTGTCCTAAGAGAGCACCACACTATACTCTGGCACAGTCGTAAAAAAGAGAAACAGTTACTTGCTAGAGGAACTGGATTGAAATGGAACTGCCATATAAAGGGACCTCATACAATTAAGTATCTCTAACAACTCTAGTCCCTGCAGACTATTGCTGAACACATGCCCTGTTAGCCTTGAGGGTAGCACTCACCTTTGTTAAACCATCGGTACTCAAAGCAATATAGGGAGTAGAGCAGTGACATGTGCAGGAGGCTAACCAACTGACCAATGATATCGATTGGGAAAAGGCTCACGATCATCCCCTGAAGTGGAAGAGAAAAAAACCAATGATTTTGCTTTCTACAGAGTTTGTACAGCACTGTTCATTTTTCTTCCTCCTTGAGTGACATGGAACTGGATGACTGGAAGAGCCATTGTTTTAGTTTTATTTCCCTCCCCCCCTCTGCCCTGATCCCACCTTCCTCCTGTCACACTGTTATATAGAGGAAACTGAGCAAATTGATACTCCCAGTCTCCTACTCACAGCTTGCCCATCCAGCCAATAAGTATGCACCTGCATTCTCTAGTAGCCCACATGCAGAATCCAAAACAGCTCTCATCTCACCTGGATAAGAAAGAGTGCTTGTAGTAGAAGATTAAACAACATGTCTGCAATGATTTTACTGACACTGGGAAAGGGATGAGGCTTTCTTCCTGAAACTTCAAAAGCCAAATCCGCGATGTCCTGAAAACAGACACACGCACATTTCAGGAACTAATTAACAAGAAAATTAACTCCAGTGAGTGCACTACTAATCTGCAGTCAGCATGGCCAATGCCACAGAGCACATTTACAGGATGCACATATGCATGCTCAGAAGCCACGTCGTGCAGCTTTTATAGCTAGACTGCACACAGAGTAGGATTGTAAATTGTGCATATGCGCCCAAAATGGCAGCTATGTGGCTTGGTAAATGCTACTTGTGCACATAAGTGAAGCAGGATTCTGCCTCGAGCCTAAAGAGAGAACTGCACACTATATCCTGGTACCTTGATAACAGAGAGATTACAAGGAGACTTTGGTAAGACTCAAAGTTACTTGCCCAAAGTGGTTTGAAACTGGGCTAGTGTCAAATCAGGGGAGCTCATGCATTTAGATATTTCCAGAACTGTCCTTGCAGAATACTGCCAAAATACATAGCCTATTACCCTGGAAAACAAAGGGCCACACTGGAACCAACTCCCAGCCCTCACTCTGAATCAAGCACCAGGTTGCCTCCATGCAACAATTTCCAAACACACTGATGATCACAATAATTGTAGCAAGAAAAAAAGACTAGGGGGTAGAAAGAGGAGAAGAGCTGAATGTGATGGTCATCTGTCCCAGAAAGTAGTAAGCTGTTTGCAGCATAAACATCAGCATGAAACACAATGCACCTGCAAACGTCTCCCACTATGACAGTGAGAAGTAAGGACATCTGGAAAAAGAACCTTTGTGCAGAAGTGTATTTTATGGCACCATACCTAATAGACCATAGGGATACCTATGTTTCAACCTGAGCCATCCTTACAACTTGTCACGAGTCAATGAACCTACCTACTGCACGCTGAATCAGAAGTTCTCATCCTTTTGAGATTCAAGGCACCCCCTGTTAAACTAAAGGAATCCCTTGGAAAATGCCAGCTCTTATTTTTCCTCATTTTTTTGAGTTGAAAAATAATAGAGCAATTCTTCTGTTGTAAAGAAGGCAGAAAGACATCAACAGCTTAGACTGTTTCTGACACTTTGGAGTCCTAGATGAAATATTTGGCTGGGTCCAGATGAATGCAGCCATACAGTATGCAGTGCTGAAGACATGTCTGCGGCACCACACATTCAGTTGCTCTCTGCACTGGGTTTTTCTGACCCCTGGGATATCCAGGGGTCCAAAAAAAAGCAGAGTGGCGTGGAGCAGCATGCGCCGCCCAAAACTGGAGCCTGGCTGGCTAGAACCACATTCTGGCTGTGGGCCAGGCTCTGAGCAGCAGGATCACCACTGCTGCAGCCCTAGGAGGCCCCCAAGACCTTGAGTAAGTCTGCTGGGGCCAGCCTGATGCTGGCCCCAGCCTCTCCTACCCCACCTGGGGTAAATGTCCATGTTTGTGTGGATGCAGCCTTTGAGTTTATCTTTTGAATCACCTGCAAGTGTGATTCAAATAGTGCTGATTCAGCAGTACCCCATGGCACCCTCAAAAAGATGCTGTGGCACCCTGGTTGAGAATCACTATAGTGACTAAATCAGATTAAAGCTCATTTATGACTGAGAAGCAGCCTGCACATGCTATCAGCATGCAATTACAGTGGCCACCCTTCACACTAAAAGCAAAGGAAGCTGCAAGCTGCACTATAGATCTGGTCATAGCTGACCAACCCTTAACACAACAAATATTACTGTACATCACTTGTATTTCTTGTCACCCTCACCTACCTGAAACCAGATGGCATTGACAACTTTACTGAGCACGAAGAGAGGAAGAACCCAAAGGGCACTGAAAATGGAGGTGAGGATAAACTCCAGCCAGGACCAAACATCACCGTGTAATGAGGGATCACCTTCAAAAGAATAATTCAGGCCCTATTAGACAGGCACATAGGATTCTCTTCATTTCAGACTGCATACCTAAAATTACCACAGAAAAATACCTAGCAACAGCTTCCTTTGTACACGTGATATTCTGCCTGACTATAAAAAAAAAAAAAAAAAGGAGATCAGTAAAAGCAAAATTTTTCCCAGTGTGCTTGGAACCCAGATATTTTTCATGGTCAGAAGAGAAGACGGAGGTCTGCAATGTATCTTCCTGTGTTAAGAGCCACAGCAAACAGCTCCAGAGGACTGACAAGGTATAGGTGTACCAGCTGTTTGCTGCAGCTTTTATTTAAAAAAACATCATTTTTCTCTGATCAGCTGTGGACCATGACTGTTCTCCACATGATAGAGAAGCAGAATCCTTTGAAGTGAAAGAATGAGCAGCTTGTTTTTAATTAGGCAACCTGCAGCAAACTGAAAGGGTTGTGAACCATCCCTATAAAAAAGCTTCAGGTTCTGCTGTACCTTCTGCACCCATTTTCACCCACTTGATCTTCATTTACTGCCAAAAATATCCTAGCACCTGTGTTTCCACAGGGAAACAATGGCTGATTCTAGGAAATATGTACTCTGTGATATCAAAAGCAATGGCTTTCAATTTTTCATAGTACGAGTAAGAACACAGTTTCTTCTTCTGTCATTAACGATAAACATCTGGGGTTGACATTTATTTTCTGAAAACACTAGCAGTATACCCAATATGGGGGAAAAAAAAGAAGAGCAACATTTAAAGGAACAGTTCAGAATACAAATGCAGATAGGGCGAGTACATGCAGCAACTGGAAGAAAGGGATAAATGAAAAAAGACAGAATACATGAATGGAAAGAGAGAAAAGTAGAAAGTGGCAGAAAAAAAGAAATATGATCACAAACTGCTGGAAGACTGTTTTACACTGGAGATAAAGAAGAACTTCTTTACCATCCAAGCCTGCAGAATCTGGAACAGACTCTCCCCAGAAGTGGTGCAAGCACCAACTCTGGATACCTTTAAGAAATGCTTTTATCTTGCTGGGGTGATCTGGGAGCCAGCTGAATTCCTGCCCCTTGGGCAGGGGGCAGGACCCCTTCCAGCCCTGATGTCTATGAAATTTATGGTGGGCAGAGACACGTAGTAGGAGGGCAAGAGAAAAGACTGCAGAGGAAAGCAGAGAAAGAGAAACAGTGACTAAAGAAATTGCTGGTTAGAAGCATGAGAGGCAGACAGGCAAAAAGACAGTGAAGCAGCTAGTGTCTTTAACATTTAGTATTTTAGTGCTGGGAAGCCTGCCAAGAATTACAGTCAATTCCACTCACTCTATCGTCCCCCCCACAACAGCTAGGAGCAAATTACTGAAACAGACTGCTGAAGATTCAAATGTGCACATTTATACAAGAGAAGAACTTACTGAGGAACAGATTAATCAAAGTGAATTCTTCATGATTTTTCAGTGTTCTCCAAGCCCAAACACATTGGGGACTTGCCTATATTGAGGCAAGGCAGAACTATTTACCCAGCTTGCTTGTAGGAGTTCTGGATCTATGCTGAAGTTCCTTTTCACATGAGAGAGAGCTGAAAAAGCCTATTGTTTACTGATATCCTTGGAAGAGATCTTCCCTTCCAAGAAGCATGTGACTCACTGCTAACAGACAGTTTCCAGCAACCTGAAGAAAACTCCCCCTAATTCCTACTGGCAGTCAATCCCTAAAGCTCATATATTTTCTTATTCCCATCTGTTCGCTTTTTAACACATTGGAAGGAAGCCTTAATATTGAAAGCAAATATCAAATTCAATGATTTTAAGAACTTGAGGATCCTGAAGATGCATGGAGATATTCACTGAACTTCTAACCACTTTACATTTGTGAGACTTCCCAGGGAAACTGTAGAACAGTGGTCACCAACCTGGGGATCCTGATCTACAGGTAGATCCCAGAGCCTCTTTGGATAGGGGGGACGGCATGCACACACCCACCGCCCCAGCCCCAGCAAGTCAATCTGTGGGAGAGGGAAGGGGCAGGAGCCAGATCAAGATCCCCATAGCGAGTGACTGACTGTGTGCAGCTGAGCCAGGAGCAGGGGAAGATTAGAGAGGCCCCAGCCCCACTGGGTGGTGGGAGGATTGGAGCCCGGGGCCGCCCTATCTCTCCACCATAAAAAAGCTGGAGATCACTGTTGTACAATCTTCTTCAGTAGAGGTTTTCAAAAGGAGGCTACATGGGCAGAGATCGTTTAGGAAGAGCGTTTCTGCATTCATGCAGCAGCCTAGACAAGATAACCCCTAAGGTCCCTATGATTTTATAAATTAGGAATCTTTCAAAATATAAAATTAATTGTCAGGAATAATATATGCTAACAGTTTTAGATCTTACTTGTTCCTAAGAGTGTGTAGCAATGAAAAACTCCTTCAAAGTGTAAATTCTTATGTTACATATTGTAAACTATTTGGAAACTAGGTCTCAGTAAAAGGAAGGATGGATAGTATGTGATGAGATTCACTATAAATATTTTTAAATAACACAGAATTACATGTTGGAGCAGGATTCCCACACAGATTGAAAACAACTAGCTCAATACTAAACAGAATTCATGAAAAAAACCTCTTTCCCCTTTCCAGTCTGTTAGCAGCAAAACTACCCATCTGCCTGGTTTTTTGTTTAATACAAAACAATGTTAATAGATTCACTGTAATACAGTTCAATGTTGTTTAGTATGATAAGATTGGCACACACATTTTCACAGCAGAGAAATAAAAGGAAAGAAAAGTTTAGCTAAGATTCTCAGAGCTGCCCAAGGAATCTGGCTAACCAATTCCCATTAATGTTATCGAAAACCAAACACACAAATTCCTTAGGTACTGAAAATCTCAACCAGCGTGTCAGTTCACTCAAAAGGATAAAGCAACATCATCACACAAAACCAAGCGGAAAAGGAGAGCATACTACAATGGCTAAGCCAAATACTGAGATGTGCTAGACAGTCACATTCCTCTCTCAAGTCCATAGGAGTTGTAGAGGCTCAACCTCTAAGGATTTTTCCCCAAGAGAGGAAAATAATCCAAAGCAGAGACAAGCATGAGGTGACATGGTGACATGGCCTCTTCTGCTGACTATGCAGATACCAGAGAATCGTTTACCCAGAAGTGGGCTGTTACGCTAGCAATTTTTAAAGAAGAAGCTATGTACTTACCAATTATTTGTGCTGTAACTGACTGAAGTACAGGTATAAATACTCGGTAAAACAGAAGGAGACTAAGCTACAGAAAAAAAGACAACATGGAAAACAAAAAAAAAGCTTTTAGTACTAGTGATCATATATTCATTTCTATTACTACTATATCTACTCATCAACCCCATCTGTTCCAGAAAGATTAAATATGGGATGCTGGAAGCATCTGTTGCATGCAGGACGCTGTCTGAAGGCACCCTCTTGCCTCATTTCACTGACATTTCCAAAACCATTCAGTATGACCAACAGAAAGTCTACTTTGTATCTGACATGTAAATACCTCACCCTCAAACAGGGTCAATAACTTTGATATATTGGCAGAGAGATTTGTAAACACAGATTTAAGGCAAATTTCATGCAGATATTTCATTCTGCTTAATGGCAGTGTCTGCATGCTATGTATTAAATATTAAACATAATTATTCATCAGTGCAGAGCACCAAAAAACTGCTGCTCTACTTAAATACAACCAAAATATATAATTGAACAGTTTCCTATCAATATTTCCACACTGATTCCTCTCATATCATGACAAAGTCTAACAGAAGATGAAAACAGAAAAGCAATTTAATTAAACTGAAAACATCCACTACAGTGATGAATAAACCCCCACCAACACATTAATACTTATTGGGAGAAAAGAGCCGAGGAAATGTAATATTGACTTCATTGGAGTAGCATAGTAGCATGATCACTTTGGAACAAAGAAAGGGACTTAAAAAACAGACTCCAGGTTAACAATCTGGTCTGTTTAAGGGGTATAAGAGCTCCTTTAAGTATCCTAAGTAGGGTCCCTTCAGATAAAAAAACTCACTGGTTTCCCTCACAATTCGTAATGCCTTCCAATTTGGCAGGGCAGCCAAGCCAACATAGGACCCTTGAAATCACCAAAGCACTGAAACAGTGCACTGGATTTAACTAGTGCTTACATTTTTAAGTTGGGTACTAACAAAAAGAAGTACTTACCCAAAATACACCTCCATTCCATGCACAACACTGAAAAATTCGGCTTACTATCCGAGGTTCACTGGAGAACAATAAGACAGACATACGTGAGATTTGTACAACTCTAGCTGCTTTTCTTAAAAAAATAAATCATCATGTAATGATACATCATGTATTATTGAAATCATGAAATACAGTATCATATATTATTGAAATTCCTTCTCTCATACTTTAGATACATATTTCCAAGTTGTCTACTTCATTAGTAAGTTTCCAACTTAATTCCAGTAAAAGAATTTAAGTCTGAAGCACTGTAATTTTAGAGGGTGTGTATCTGTGTGCATACTCATAATATATGCTCAATCAAATATACCGGTAAATTTCCCACAGAAGGAAGAAGATTAAGGCTGGATATCAGAAAGATCATGTAACTAATCCCAATTTCCAAACAAGTGGAAAATGGGATTAGAGTTTGTAGCTGTAATTCTGGATAAAAGAATGTACAGGACTCTTCTAATTATCTCAAAAAACAAGAATCAGAAACCCCAGCAGTTCGAAGTTAAAGTTACACTTAAAATCAGAACAAGTGTGGAAATACACAGCAACAACACGTATTAGTTATAATATTTGTAATCTCAGGACAGACTATTTAATCGCATTAAGATGTAAACCTTTTTTTGCACATGCTAAAACTAGGGGGGAAAAAAACCTTTCAAAAAAGCCAATCCATGACATTTCAGAGATCTTTAACTTTTGCAATCATTCCAGACAAAAAAAGTGTCTCACACAAGGTGCTAAACATGTCTCTAGACATTAATTTAAAATCAGCTTCAACTAACTGATCTAAGATGTTAACTCTGTTTTAGTGCAAAAATAAATTCAATATTAATTAGCACACTGAGACAAATACTGTCATAATTTGGGGCTATGGTTCTATTTTGATCTCCAGTGGAAATATGTTTATTGATATCCTTTTAGTCTTCAGTAGATATTTTCCCAGATCCTTGAACAGGATATGACTGGGAAATAACTGCTGTTATAGATGCTCTACACAGGACTGCAAGAGGCCCGCAGATCAGATTAGAAGTATGAGGGCAAAGCTGTATAGGGAGAGCTTTTTTTCCCAGATCCCATAACAACAGCCAGAGAAGAAAAGAATTACAAAACTGGATCAGGCTGGTAATCCATGTGCTCAGTATCCCGTCTCTACAAAGGGCCCATCCTAGAGGCTTCTGGTATCCATCACCTTAACAAACCTTCAAACTTTAGGATATGTGTCCCTCATTATCCATATACAATTGCTGAATCTCACTAAGCTCTTAGCCTCAATGAGACATTGTGGCAATCAGTTCCTTTAACAAATTTTATATCTATTGCTCTTAGATTTCAATGCAAGTTCACTAATAAATGCAGTTATACTTGTAAACTATTTTCAAACATATTTCAGAGATTTACTGGCTTTCAGATTACAGGTTCTTAAAGATATGGGCATAGTTTCATAGTAGGCAGGGTCAGAAGGGACCTGAGCAGATCATAGTATCATAGTACCTAGGGTCAGAAGGGGCCTAGAGCAGGCCATCTAGTCTGACCACCCCGCCAATGGCAGGAAACGAGTGCCAGGGTCACAGGACCCCAGCCAAGTACCTATCTAATCTACTCTTCAAGATGCCCAAGGTAGGAGCAAGAACAACTTCCCTAGGAAGCTGG
>JAGPOW010001661.1:10744367-10886216 GCA_030014935.1 Caiman crocodilus | reverse complement strand
CTAACTGTGAAGTAGTGCCTCCTAATGTCCAACCTGAACCTGCTCTCCAGTAACTTGTGACCATTGGTCCTAGTTACCCCTGGTGGTGCCCAGGAAAAAGATCATCAAGTCCAACCCCCTGCCATGGCAGGAAAGAGTACTGGAGTCAAGCGACCCCAGCTAGGTGATTATCCAGCCCCCTTTTGAAGACCCCCAGGGTAGGAGTGAGCACCACTTCCCTTGGAAGTTAGTTCCAGATCCCAGCCGCCCTGACAGTGAAGTAGTGCTTCCGGATGTCCAGTCTGAATCTACTCTCAGTCAACTTATGGCTGTTATTCCTACTTACTCCTGGTAGTGCTCAGGGGAACAGGGTCTTTCCCAAATTTTGGGGGGTATTTCATTTGGGTATTTTTACCCAAATGCATGAAAATTTTCACATTTGTAGACAAAAGTAGAAGTCTACTCGCCTTAAATCTTCACTTATCTCAAATTACCTCTTACCTGGACTCAACTGAAATAATGCACATTTATGGGGGAAAAAAAACTGCCTTGCAACTACATTGTTCCAAGTTTCATGCAGACTTCAAAGTTTTTCCACTCATCTGAGACCTCTGATGGTAGAAATAGATTAACTGGGTAAAATGCACATCACCCCTTGTCCCACCCTTGGTGGTGTGGGACAAAGGGTGGTGTGATCTCCTTCTCCACTTTCCCCACACCATGAGTCTGGAGCAGCAGGGAAAGCTGGGTGTTCTGCTACCCAGCATGGGTCTGGGCCAGAGGGGAACATCAGGTGTTCTCTTTGCCCAGCCAGCCTGGGGCTCGCTGCATAGGGAAGCACTTTTCCTCCTACCACAGTGCAGGTTTGGGACAGCTGGGAAAGTGCCACAGGGTGACAGACGACTGCTGCAATAAAGTGGCAGAGACCTTTCGTTGTGCCCCTGATTTCCCTGCCACGTGAAAATTTTTAAGGAAGGCAGCACAAATGAGAAATCAGATGATGTCTGTTGCCACCTGAGATCCAAATCACTAAGTTTCTAAATGATTTTCTGTCCTCTGTAGGTGGCAGACAGAGTCCACAAGCAAATTCTCAAGCATTTGACACTCAAGTTCATGTACTCACTTCTCCTGCTTTTTCTCATCACTCTGTGCTCTCCGCTGGGCAAGTGCACTGCTCGCTCTCTTTTTTCTCTGCTCTTCCCTTTTCTGCTGGATCCGGGCATCCAGCTTAGAGATTGTGCAGATCCCCCAGATGGAGTCCTTAATTCCCTGCAAC
This sequence comes from Caiman crocodilus, assembly GCA_030014935.1. NCBI lineage: Eukaryota > Metazoa > Chordata > Crocodylia > Alligatoridae > Caiman > Caiman crocodilus. The sequence continues at coordinate 10,884,961 of JAGPOW010001661.1, read as the reverse complement.
ACATATCACCTCAACTTACTTCAAAAGGAAATGTTAAAATGACTGCTGTCACTTTAAAAACCATCTTTATGCAAGTTATCTGTATTATTAGTAAGTTAGCTGTATTATTGGTAGAATTCTGGATAATGGAAACTGAAGGAATTTTACAAATCTGTTTCTGTACAATTCATTCAGTTGGGAACAGTGAAAACAGCGGGATTGTTTTTCTGATAATACACATAATACTAAAATGATGCTCTAGGCTACTAATTCTGCAGGGCAAAGTATGAATTACAAAATAAATTGAAATGCAATGACAATGAATTCTAGGTAAACATTTCTTGAATTGGCAGCCTTTGGAAAAATAACAAAAATCTTCATTTTAGAGAACTAAGCTGTCTGGTACTCCCTTGCAGTGTAAATCTCTCTACTTAAGATAGGTTCGAGAAAAGACAGCTGCAAAACACTGCAGATATGCATGATGGTTTAAGAATGTAAGACAGTATGGGCATGCTCCAGGAGGCGGGGGGGAGCGAGTATGCTTTAATTAGCACAGCTCCAAGAGCCATGCTAATTAAAAGTGCCCAGAGTGTCATGTGTATCACTGTCCCCGTGCTGAAAAATGGCAGCGGGACACTTTGAACAAAAGCGTGAATAAACTTGAGTTTAAAGCACCCCACCACCATTTTTCAGTGCAGGGACACGGACACCATAACACTGGAGTGTGCTGGAGCGCGGTAATCACCACACTCCAGCAGACTCGATTACTGGAATTCCAGCACGTCAGAGTGGCCTCCCCGCAGGTGTACAGGGGGAGCCTTGTGGTTCCTTTGCCAAGGAGCTTATGGTCTCGTATAGACAGATAATTTTGGGAAGAAAGCATATTGCAGTAATGGGATAAATAAACAAGCAAGTGGGGGAATGCTCCTGGGACAGTCATTTTGCCACATAGTAAAAATAAATGCTTTGCTTCTATAGTACTCCAGTTTTAAATGCAACTTTGACCAGGTTCAACAGTGGGAACAGAGTGCCGTTAGAGAGACTGATGGTGGAATAAGAGGTTACAGTTGTGAGTGAGGTAGAAAATAGAATTAGAAACAGAAACGGCATAGGTCAGAGTTCAACCCCCTGGCTGTTGCTGACCCTGTGTTATATAATCCTTTTACAAACTAATCAAGCTCTACCTTAACGCTAGTTCGGTTTTCTTGTCCTCGCTACATTTATCGTAAAGCTGTTCCAAAACACCATTCTCTTAATGGTTAGAAACCTCGTAATTCCCAGCCTAATTTTATTCATCATCACCTTATCCCCTCTACTTCTTGTGTCAGCACTGTCCTTTAGCTTAATTCGTTCTTTCAAGAACTTGATTTCAAAGGAAGACAGTGAAGTTGCCAGGCACATCTTGGCCTCCTGTCCTATGTTCCCTTTAACTCCCACCGTTCTCTCACACGGGCACTTGGGTGATGGCCAATGATGCTCCTCAGGCAGGAAAGGAAGCCAATGCTGTCGGCTTCAGCCAAAGTTCAAATACATCATCACACCTCATTTCCGTGCCCCAGTGACCTAAAAAAATGAGTATTTCTGACATCTTAAAAGGGATGTTAAAGAGCAAGTTGTCTTTCCGTCTTATTGTTGATTTCCCATTATTTACAAACCATTCCCATTTTTTCTTTGTCCATTTTCTCTTATTTGCAAACATAAAAAAAAAATTTCAGTCCTTCTATTTTTTTAATGAATTAAGTCCACACTACATATAAGGCCAATAAAATAATTACTAACAAAAATTTAGGATGCGCAAGGCATTTGTGGCCTGACAGAAATTGGGATTTGGGGTTTATACTACTTGATAGCATCACCTACATGTTCCCCTCGCTTTCTGCAGGTTCTGTATATGCAAATTTGCTCTTATGAGATGATCCTTTTTATACCCCAAATTCATTATACACAAGATAAATTCACTCTTATATGATCAGCAGCAGGTAAGTCTGTGGGGAGAGGGGAAAGGCCGGGATGGGGGGGAAACCAAGGCCCCAGCAGTGAGGGAGGGAGCAGGGCACAGGCAGGAGCAGAGGCTGGGGCAAATGGGGCCTTGATCTGCTCCCCCGCTGATGGTGAGGGAGGGAGTGGGGCTGGGGCCAGGGGCTGTGCTGAGCTCTTCTGGGCAGGGAGCAGTGGCAGCGGCACTAGAAAGGGGGGGCTGGGGACTTGCAGCTACCCCAAAATTTGCTGTAGCCCCACAACCACCCTCTCAGCACCGCCACCCACCCTGAGCGCAGCCTGGACCAGCCCCCTGCCGGGAAGAGCCTGGCACCACCCTGACCTCAGCAGACTTACCTGCTGCAAATACGGTCAAGGTCTTGGAACGTATTCCTATTTGTTACCTTGAAGTGGTAACAAATTTATTCGAATTTGAGTTATACACAGTTTTTCAGGAACGCACCTACTGCATAAAGCGAGGGGAACCGGTAGTTACAAAGCTAATGCAGCAGCATCACCTCCTCATTAGCCAAACCCACATCTACTAGGAGGAGGGCAGCAAAGAGTGGGGCAGTCAGTGGGACCTGCTGCATGGAGTATCTGCAGCAGAATGCCTGACCTTTTTTGACAGACAATTTCCCTTCACGTCTTGCAAAATATCCATCTCTGGTATTCTATTCTTAAACGATTACTGCTGCCTAAAGGGGGGCTTCTTTTTATTAACTTTATAGATAATGTAAAAGAGCATTAACACCTACAATATAATGAAAGAGGTAGCTCAATCAACTGGAACCCGTCGTTCTTTAGAGTATGGTTTATGCACTGGTAAGTTCTTAGAGGGTTGCTGAGTCCGATCTGCAAGTGACAGTCCTGCCCACAGGCAGAGCACACCTATGCACTAGCAATGCTCTGAATCTGAGCCACAGATTCTTTCCTCCTCTGACAGTCATCACAAAACTTGATCCAGTCCACCCCGCAGCGCTTCACTGCATCTGCAAGCCGACTCTGCCAACCAAAGTGGCACTCCTTTCCCAATCATCCACAGAGATTCCAAAGGATGCCAAGTCATCTTTGCAAGCGCCCCAAAATCTCTGCAGCAGTCTGCCTCTTTCTAGGCCCTTCGCAAGCTTCGGAGTAAGCACATTCTTGAGGATTCCGTGATCCGGCATTTGCTTGACATGACCAAGCCACCCGAGTCTTTTCTTACTAATCAATGTTCCCATGAATGACATACCAGCAGAACGTAACACTTTCACATTTGTCACCTGGTCTTGCCATCTTATTTGAAGAATTTTATGCAGGCAGCTGATATGAAAGCTGTTTAGTCTTTTGGTATGTTTGAGGTAGGTCATTTATGTTTCTAAGCCATACAGAAGACTGGATAAAACACATCTCAAAAATATGGATTTTCACTTTAGTTGACAGGTTGTTATTGTTTCAGGCTCTGTCTTGCAAAAGACCAAAGTTTTTGGCTGCTTTGCCAATTCTACTAGCAAACTCAGCACCAAGATCTACATTGCTGGTAACAGTAAAGCCAAAGTGAAAAAACTGGTCAACAACATTCAGACGACTACCATCTTTAAGGTGATCTTTGGAACTGGTTCTAAAGAGCTTTGGTGCATGGTAACAGTCTTCTTCAAGCTTATTACTAGCCCATAGATTTTACACGAGTCAGAGAACTTGGTAATGAGATGTTGTAGGGTGTGGCAGAGCACTTGCAGTGCCTGCCACGTTAAGGGTTGAGTCAAGCAGCGGGTAGGTGCTTGATTGCAGCAGCCGTTTGAAAACACTGGCTGCCTATATAAATACAGCAGTTTGCAGAAGGCAGAAACATCACCTAGCTGAGCTGCAGCAGGAACAACCAGGAGGTAAGGGCAAGAGCTAATGGGGATGGCTAGGAGTCTCTTGGTTCTGGGCACAACCTAAAACCACATCTTGCTGGGGATGGGTGGCCTGGTGGGGCTCCTAGTGGCATGGGAGGACCCCAGAAATGCCAGGCCCAGTTACCACCCCAGTGAAAGGCGGGTCAGGGCACCTTAATAACCCCAGCTCCCACAACCAGATGGATAACCCGTAGTAGACCCCGAGAAGGTGGACCCAGGTGAGAGAGTGGGCTAGATGCTCAAGAAGCCTGACCCGAGGCACTCTCAATTGGTCAACACTGCGGCCAAGACCAGAAGGGTAAAAAGGGCCAGGAGCCCACCGTGAGGGATGCCCAGAGCTGAGGGCCTGTGGTTCCGACTAGCCTTGGAGGCAAGGCCAGGGTCTGTGTGGCCAAAGGTCCTGGGGGAGGCCACACTCAGGGGGGAGAAGAGTGCAGGGAGCTAGGCAGCCCATAATGAGGGCGGAATAGGCTGCCTGATTGGAGGGATCCAGTTGAGGTCCAGACTGGAAGATTATGGGGCCCAGTGTGGGGCCGGATTTGCTAAGAACTGTGATGCCATCTGCAAGGCATGGGCTGCGGTGTAAGAGAGGTTCAAAGCTGCAGATTGCCCATTCCATGCCGTGGTGCCAGGGGGTGCCGTCTCCCACATTTTACCACCAATTTTGAAAACACCAAAATCATGGCAGGCAAGACTAGGCAGACTGCCCCATAGACAGGTGGGTGAGCTGGCATCAGACGTGGCGTCCAGAACTGTCCCATCACATAGGGCATCAACAGTGAGCCACAAGCACTGCATCATCCGCAAATGACAGCTCCCTTATGATCACCTTCACCTTGGCTCTGAACCTTGCAAGACCTCCATCATGTCTAGTGCTGAGCTGGATACCCTCTCAAACATCAGAGAATGCATGTTGAAGCAGGAATGAAAAATAAAAGTTAAACAATGTGGGAGCCAGTATGCAGCCCTGTTCACTCCACTGTTAATGTTGAACAAGTCAGACTCTTCGTTTTTATACGTTACCGCTGCCTTCATGCAATCACGTAAGGATTTCTCATGGTTTAGCAGTATAGGTGGGCAACCAAACTTCTTCAGCACAGTGTAAAGCCCTTGTGGGAGCCTGGGTCCCAGCTTCCCAAGGATCCCAGGCAAGGGAAGCCCCTGGGAAGCATCCTGGACCACCAAGGAAAAGCAGGTTGGCCCAATAAGGGCTGGAGGTGTTCCCTATATACCCGTAGAAATACGGGCAGCAGCAGTGGAGCAGCAGGGGCGGCAGCAGATGCAGCAGCAGCCATGCTTTTGAAGTGCGTGCTCACTGCACACAGGTGAACACACCATGGCATCAAGTATAACCGGATGTCCACCACTGGCTGGAGAGGAATGGCGCAGCATGTAGACAGCACAGCATGGGTGCAGAGCTGAAGTTGCTTCACAAACAGGACACCCAGCTGATCCCCGTCACGCTGGCCAGGGAGAGGGCCTGAAGTCCGGGAGCTCAGAGGAGCACCTGACACCTAGTGCCCAGAGCTGTGAGAAGCCAACAGTGATATTCCTCTGTGAGGGGTGCAATACTAATGAATGAAGAGGCCCCAGTAGTCCCTCAATGGGGCCAGCATGTGAGTCATGGAGCCTGTAAGACTCCAATTGATTTATTTCTCCTTATTTTCCTTGTTGATCTTGAGTTAAGCTGGTGACAGCATTGAGTACTAATTGCCTGGTGGGACTGAGCTGATGAATTGCTAGCAGACTGCCTGAGGGACCATTGAGCCTGATCTAGAGGCCAACAGGATTTTTTCATGTAATGTGAGGACTGTTAATTAGCAAGCTGTGATGCAAGCCAGCACAGCAGCTGTGAGCTGAAGACCCTGAGACTTGAAACCAGGACTGAAGGACCACCCTGGTGGCCCCTGACCCAGTGTCAAGCACACAGGTTCTTTTCTTTTCCCTTTTCAGCTAAGATCACCTCTGAGGCCTTAAAACATCAGGACTGGCATGTGGGCAGGGTGAAGGGAAGGCAGGAGCCCTGTAAAGAGCATCCATCTTCCCCACACACAGAGCCCCATTACCACCAGGAGCCTTCTGCTTACTCAGTAAACTCAGGACATGGCAGGAAAGAACAGGAGGACGGCTCACAGATGTGTGTACATACTAAGGCCAAGCTGTCAGCCTACATGCACAGGTTTTTAGAGGGCTCAGACTTTCAAGCCTGGCAATACCAGACATATCTCCAGAATCGGGTACACCCCTGACTAACTAAGAGTGTCAAAAGCTTTTGTTAAATCCATAAAAGCCACGTATAGTGGGATAGGCTTCCTCTGCACTTTTTCTGTAGTTGTCTGACACAGGAGACCGTATCTACGATGGACCTGTCCAAGCAGAAGCCACCCTGGCTCTCAGGACACATTCTCTCAGCTAATGTCTGTAGCCTAGGTAAAAGAATACAGCTTAACGTTTTTCCCATGATGTTGAGAAGAGAGATACCTCTGTGGTTATTGAAGTCACTTCTGTCTCCTTTGTTTTTATAAAGTTGGATGAAACAAGCATCCTTGAAATCTTGCGGCACAGTTTCTTCCTATCGGAGTAGGAGTACCTTGTACAATCTTTGCAGAAAGTCTTTGTTTGTACATTCCCAAATTTCAGCAGGTGAAGTCAGATCCTGAAGCTTTGTTATTAGGAATTTTTTTGATGCATTGTTCAAATTCCTTTAGTGTAGGTTTGGCATCCAATGAAGAAATAGCTTCAAACCCAGGCAATTCATCTAGCACAGGCTGGTCTACTATGGACTCTTTTGAGTATATCATTCCATAGTGTTCAATCCACCTCTCCAGCTGCTTCCCTTTATCCAGGGGTAGGCAATTATTTCAGCTGGAGGACTGCTTAACAAGTTGTGGTTAGCTGTTGAGGGCCGCAAGGGTAGCCTCGCCCCCGACATGTGCCTTGCCCCTTGGTTACAGTCTTGGGATTCAAAGTCCTACCCCTAATTCCTGACCTGTGCCACCAGAAATCCCTCCCCTTGCCCCCAGAAGTACTCCTTTTGGGAAAGGAGTTTGCCATCTTGGAACCAGAAAAAAACAAACTATATACTAAAAACCAAACATCTACTATACCATATTTTCATTTTATTTCAAAAAAAAATGTTGTCCTGGTGTGTGTGTGCTTCCATAGTGTATATAGAGGTGATTGCATAATAGCTCAAAATGAAGTTTTGCCCTTGTATATTGGGGGGGGGGCCAGGTGCGGAGGAGGGAGTATAGGGTTTGTGTGGGACTGTGGGGATGTGTGTGTATGTGGGGTGTGGAGTTTTGGGGAGGTATGGGGAGATGCGGGAGGATTGGGTGCGTGGAGGGGGAGAGTCTGTGTGGGGGGTGGGTGCGTGTGTATAGTGGGGTGTGCATGTGGGCCCGTCACTCCATACGTCCCTCCACTGCGCACAGCCCCTACTGCCAAAAGATAGCAGGCCCTCAGGGCACTCAAAGCCCACAGCAGGAGGAGCTCCCTGGCAGTACGCAAGTCCCAGGACTGAACATGACTGCGCTGCCAGCTCCATTGCGTGGGGCTTACATGCAGTTCCTGAGTTCTCTGCCCAAGCCCCGTGCCGCCAGGAGGAGCTCCACGTAATGAAGCTGGCAGCGCAGGTCATGGGGCTTGGCCAGGGCAGCAGGAAGGGAGAAGGAGCCAGCCCAGCTACGTAGCACAGAGCTTCCCGCTGTTCCCCAAAACCTGCACATGGCACTAAGCAGAGCCAGGCCGCTGGCTCCAACACACAGAGTTCCCCCTGGAAGACAGCAGGTCGAGCTCCCCCCAGAGGAGAGCAGCTTGGGCAGAAAACCTGGGAACCATACATCAGTCCTGGGAAGCCCCGCATGATGAAGCCTGGTGGACCCTGCACCCATCTGCCTGGGCTCTGCGCTTCTGCCGCCATGCCCTGGGCCCCCACTGGCCCCGGCCCCGGGATACCAGCACAAGCCCTGTGCTCCCGCCCAGCTGTTGCTTCCCTCCCATCTGCCCAACTTGCTGCCATTTCTCCCTTACTCCACCCATCACTGCCATTTCCTTACCTGCAGGACAGAGTCAGGGCCTTCCTGTGGGTGAAGGTGGGAGCAGGTAGACTGTCCCAGTGGGAGTGAGCAGGGCTCAGCCCCATGCTAACACTACAGGAGCAGCCTGGGGCCGGGCCAGATAGAGTGAATTTATAGGCACCTGCCTGGTGGGCTGCATCTGGCCTGTAGGCTGTATTTTACCTGCTCCTATCATACACCCTCAGTAGTGATGCAATCATGTTAAATTCACTAATGTTTATGAAACACATGGAGAGTGTCAAAGGAAAGGTACCAAATGTAAAAGTATTACATTTAAGCAAAGTGTTATTATAGTTTAAAAAAAATCAATTAGTGGACTCATTAAGAGCACATTAATAGACTGTATAATGTTAATTTTTGTCAAAGGGGAGTTTGCTGTGGTTTCATTAGTGCTACAGTTCAATAAAAAACCTGCACACTTTATAGTGACTGTGCCTATGGGACCCCCAATTCAGAATACAACTAAATTACAACCTATGCCAGGATTGCGACGGCTTCTACTATCCCAACTATCCCAACGACAAATTGATTCTCTTTCCCATCAGCTTACATAGTAAAAATGCACCAATATATCAGTGCCATATTGGAACAGCACTGATAAAAGGAAAATTGACATTACTGGCTATCAGCATTTTTGGCTGGTGTAGCCATTAATGTCACCAATAAATATAATACACCTTCTGGCCCCTAGACATTACATGCATGTAGACAGCCACAACATCCGCATGGCTAGGAATCCAACTGGGCAGCATGGAGAGTAACACCTTGGAGGTAACTCTAAGGAGGGAAAGGAGTGCGAGGGAGGAAAGGAGCATGGGTGGGGGATAGATCGAGGCCCCCATAGTGGGGGCTGGGGAATGGGATCCTGGGGCCAGGGTGGGGAGCAGGACAGAGCCACAGGCAGCTAATCCAGGTGTGGGAGTCAGGGGGGCGACTCCCCATGGCTGCATGAACCCCCAGGAGAGTCATGGGGGTGCATGTGCCCCCCTAGATTTGTGCACAGGGCAGAGGCAGGCTGCCTGCTGTGGGCTCGGGGCTGCCTGACCTGCTGCCTTTGCCCTGGGAGCCGTGCGTCCCCTGCCAATCCAGTAGCAGTGGTGGCAGCAAGTTTTGCCTCCCAGTTCCAGATAGGCAGGGGACAGGTGGCCAACACGCAGCTCCCAGGGCAAAAGTAGCAGGGTGGAGAGCCCTGAGCCCACAACAAAAATCCTGCCTCCACCCTTGCCCTGCTCATCTCTGCTCCTAAAAGTGTCCCCATGCTTTAAAATGACGGTAGCAGCACTTGAAATAAAGTTCATTTGACAAGCTTTAATTCAAGCATCCCTGCCGCCATTTTAAAGCACCAGGATGAGCTGCCCGCAGCTCCGTCCTGCTCCGCACCCGGGGTTCCATTCACTGCCCTCACTAGGCAGCAGTGCCCTCACCGGGGGCCCCTGCCCCGCTCCCTCCCTCGGCCTCGATCTGCCCCACCACACCCCTTCCCTCCCCCAAGCCCATTCCCCTCCAGAGACTTACTTGCAGGAAACTGCCTTCCACACTGCACAGCTATCCTCCTGTAAATTGATTATCAGACCAATATTGGCCAATATGCCTGTTTAATTATCAGCTGGTTAATAATCTGCCAAGAAAATCTTTATTGATGCACCTCTATTACATAGCATTATTTTACTTGCCAAAATGCTAGCCTGTAAATACTTCCTTTGGGAGACTAAATAGACTATGCTAAGTGGACACAGAGTAATTCCAGGTTTAGGTCCCTTTCACATTGGAGAAGATACTACTACGTTAGGGAAATTTACCTGTCACACTGGTCTCTCAAAACAAAACCATTCAGACTTGCAATGCATGTAGGACCCAGCATTCCCCACTATTCTACACCCTTTCAGAAAAGTAGCACAGTATAAAAGCAGGTTACCTAAACTACAGGGCTTAACTACATTGGGGAACTGCAGTTCAAACAGTGATGTAACCACTAACCAGGTCTGTCAATACTATAGTCTCTGCTATATGTTTTGAATTCCTGCTGATAATCAAATCAAGATACTTCTGGAGCACCCTCACAACCCAATTCTTAATCCATTCTTGGATACCTGAAAAGGAAGAGATGAAGCCTATAAGAATAGGCTGTCATCCAACTATTCATAATAGAGGATATCGATGGAGCCTATGTCTGCTTTGCCTGTAAACACAATGTGCCACCTATGCAAAAGAACCTCAAACAAAAAAGAACCATGAAAATGATTTTGAACTCAAGAAACTGTATGACTTACCCTGACGAGATCATGAAGGAAGGTTTTTACACTGTCTGCCATCTCTACCGCAGCATCCCCTCCAATTCCAAAAATATCAACTACAGGGAGAAGGGAAGAGAAGAACCAAAATTGCTCTCATTGCGGAGAAGTAGGAGATCGACAGAACCTGACAGAGAGGGAAAAAACATTACCAGGGCTAATGTTAACAAAGATTTCCCAGTTTACACAGCTGTACGCAAAACAGAATTCAAAGTTAAACAGCAAAACAGAGGGTAGTATTTGCTCTCACTACTGGGGCATTTAACATTTTGCAGATGCATTGACAGTGAAAAAGTGGATACAGGGCCCCTAACATTTTAAAGATTGTAATATTCTGACTTAAAAGCTACTGAAATAAGTTTCCAGAGCACCTCCAGCCTTTGAGGAAGCCATATACCCTAAACAAGCTCCCTCTGGTATAAAGCACAGCTACCCTCTGGTTAGTAGCACAGATCACCATGAGCACGTCACCCTAATATTTTGTTCTCTGCTGTGAATCACCATCAGATACACACTCCAATTCATAAACTCTACCCCAGTACATGAAACTTTCCGTGGGGCTGGCCTCTTTCTTACTGAGCAAATTATTTTTGTCTGGAAGGTAAGGATGTGAAAGGTTAAATGTTTAAATGAAAAGTATATTTATACTGGTAATGCATTATTGGTTAACATTTAGCATAGGATGCAGTCTGGCAGGGAAGGGAAGCAATGCGGAGGAAAGCAGCAGGGCAGGCAGGGAGAAGCGAGAAGCAGGGGAGGGGAAGGGGAACAGGGACTAGCACACATAGCTAGTCTGCTCCTTCCTTCCCAGCCCCCAGTGACTGCAGTGGGCTGGGAAAGCTCCCCCCATGGTTTCATGTAGGCTGTTGTCTGGTGGAGTTTGCCGCCACCGCCTCCCCCACCCTGGAAGTGGCTCTTAGCAGCAGCAGCTGTCCCACCAGGTCTGTATGCAGCCCTTGGCTCCCTGCACTAACCTGGGCAGGTGGCTGCAGCCCCTCCACAGCAGCAGGGCAGCACGGGGCATGTGCCTGCCTGGGATACCACACCTCCACCCCAGCTGGGACTAGATACATATTATCAGTTAACCATTAACCGATATAATTAGATGAGATTGAGCAGATACATATTTTTATCAATATTTACATCCCTATTGGAAAGCTCTTGTCCACCAGAACAAACTACTGTCAACCAACAGGGGAAATCTACTGAGCTGGAAGGACAACCTATCACTAAAGCTGGACCTAGGCAAGGATATTCATTTCCACAAGAGAGAACGATTGTGGGCTTCTCCACATGCAGAACTGAACAGAAACATCCAAATCGGCATGAAAAAAAGTTATGTGAAAATCAACAAATCTTGACCAAAAATCTATATACAGTGTAAGTGACAGTATTTATGCAAGGGTGAAGAGTAAAACGGGACAACAAAACCCAAGTCAGAGAAAAGGATGCATTTGACAAGAGTTCAGTTGAGGATCATGGCCTATTTTCCAATATTTTTTAAATCTAAGTTTCTCCTTATACCAGGGGTTGTCAGCTCGGGTTACAAGTAGCCCCAGGGTGTGTACCTGGTGGGGCACGGCAGCAACGTCTCCCCTGGTGCGTTCCCACATTTCTCCCCTTACCCGGGGGAGGAGGAGGGACGTGCTGGGCTCCCCACGCCCCACTCCAGCTCACTCTCCTAACTGTCCAGGAGGCAGGGTCAGCCCAAGAGCAGCAGCCTGCCCTCCTCCCCCCATCCATACAACAAACCCCAGTCCCCTAACACCACGGGTGCAGAGCCATCCCAGGAGCGGGGCAGGCAGGGAGAGAGGCCGGATTGCAGTGTTGTGTGGGCCCGGGGCTGCCCAGGAAAGGGGTGGCTCTAGGAGCCAGGAGGTGCACTGGGCGCTCTGCTGTCACCCCCCCCACTTATTAAAAGGAAGCGTTTCACTGGGGGGGCTGGGCTGGGCTGGGCCCATCTGGCAGCTCTGGGCCCTGCGGAAAGCCAGGATGTGCCTTAACCCTGCGAGGGGCTGTCCCCAGCAGCACAGCTGCATGCTGGCCTGGCAGTGCCCCGTGGCCCTGGCCCCAGAGGGGTGGGCAGGCAGCAGCAAAGGCGCAGTTCCTGAGCCAGGCCCTGGAGGCGCCCCAGCTAGAGTGCAGCATTGCTGTCCAGCAGCGCCCATGCCCGCAGCCCGGCCCAGACACACCACGGGCACGGGGCAGGGCAGAGCCACACTGTCCCTCAGGGGTCGAGGCGCTCACTGACTTTCTTCCTCTTGCACTTGAGCAACTTCTCTCTTTGCTGCCGAGCCCCGCTCAGCCCTCACTCCCAGGCCCACAAAGCCTCTGCCTAAGGCCGTGTGGTCAGGACTCCCTGAGGACCTCCTGGGACCCGCTGTGGCGGATGGGTCGGTAGCCAGGCAGCCCCTGCCAGATGTGACCCAGGACACCATTCAGCCCTGTCTGATGTGTGCAGCCAGCTGTGCCTGGGGGCAACCAGGGGTGCTGCAGCATTATTACCCCAGCCCAGCAAACAACGGCTGCAGCTGGTTCCCCTCATGCCATGGAGGCCCATGTGGCTGCCCCACGCTGAGGGGGCTCTGTGTGCTCCTGCTGGTAATATTAAAAACAAGAACAAAATATAAAGAGGTACATAAGCTGAAACTTCCCTGCCTTATACCATTACCTAGGGTCCTTTCCCCAAAGAGACCTAATCTAGCTCACATTTAAAAAAATCCAGGTACTACAGGAGGTAAAGTGCAAGCCACAAATGACAGAGTGGTAAAGTGCTAGCCTGCATTATGGATTTGTGAAGTGGTGTTTAGGGAGGCAGATACAGGGGAATAAAGCCTAACACAGATATGCTGCACCAATTACAAAAGGGGCTTGTACACACAAGATATGCTCTGACTTTAAGGTACATTGTAACTTATATTATGGACTACTACTAAAGAAAAGCGAAGCTGAAGACATAAATCCAGACCACACTGTACCATGAGAGTACCATACAAACAAGAAGGGAGCTGTGCGAACCTGTGAGAATTAAGCAGCGTATGCCCTCGCAGGCAAGCCCGTGTCCTAAGTTCACACTTTTTTTAAAAAACAGAGAGAGCTTGACTTGCCACTGGACAAGCCATTCATGCATCTCTGGTCTTAATATTATACCTCATCACAGCAGCTTCAACATTTTAGTTGAGGAACATGGTGACTCTTTTAAAAGATTTATCTTGTGGGATAGTTAAAGATTGATTAATAAAAATGATGACATTTTGACCAAAAAAACCCTTGGTGACAAATCTTAGTGTAAAATAGTTGAAGGGATCTAGTCCTGGAATTAAAGCTTCTGGGCAGAAACAAAGCCCCCTACTGAGGAACCAATACGGCATTTTCCTCTTTAGCATGCACAGTCCAAAACAGCAACTCTGAAGTCTAGCCGCAAGCAATTAAACATCAAGTCACCAATGATCAACTGAACTCAGAATATTAAAACACTGAAACTATAAGTGGAATATGATGACCACCGTTCTCCAGAAGCATGACCTCTACTTGAGACAGACAGTAAACTCCTTGGAACAGTGTCTCCTTGGAACTGAAAACATTGAAAGCAACTAAGTAACACTTCATCAACACTAAATACAGTTTTTACTTTTTCATCCCTTCAGGACCACCAAGATGTACAGCCATAGAAGTGAACCCCTCTCACAATCCTACAATCTCGAGGGGTGCATACACAATTTTAGAAGCAGTCTCAACAAACAGCAGTCCTCAACCAACACACTGCTATCAGTCAAGTGATCCAAACCCTGCCTTCTCTCACAACACGCAGGTTTATCCATAGCAGACAAATCACAGACCCTGGATGCATCAATCCAAAACTGTTATTGCAAAAAGCAATCTGAAGGCATCTTATGTAGCTAGCATTAAGCTACCTAGCTGGAGAACAGTCTAACCACAGAAACATGGACTTCAATGTGCCCTGCAGAGACTGGGATAAATAACTGGAAGCTGAAGCTTGCGCTGCTGCAGCTGCACTACTGCTGGTGCCTGAGCTAGCAGGTTTGAACCTAGCTTCGGTGAGCTTATGTAAACTGTAATCGCACTTTTGGATGACGGCATAAACATTCTTACTGCAGTGAACCAAACAACCATGATGATGATATTGTGTCCATATTTCTGAGTGTCAAAACTCAGCAACTCTAACAAGAGTAGAAGGTGAAAAGCAGATGACGACTAGGCCATAATAAGGAGAGAGGTTTCAGAGAGGGTATACCAGACCCCAAGTGATGATAACAGATGTCTGTTGGTATAAACATTTAACCAAACAAAGATCTGAAAAAATACTGTGTATGCAAAATAGTGCCATTACAGATCAGGGAGTCTGTCATCTCAGCATAAAGCAAGAGATCTCAGCAGAGGCTAAAGGACAGTTATGAAACATATAAGGACAATTCATGCAGTGGTTGGGAAATCAAACTATATACTCTCTCTCCCTCTAATGAAATACACAAGCTAAAAAGTGACAATATGACAAATATACACATTTTACTCCAAAAATATACTGTATCCTAAATAGTTGGCCTCTGTCCCACTCAGCAATTTTAACAGCACAGGTAAAAAGGAAGCATGCTGGATTTCTGACCTGTCCAAAAAAAGTCTATGTTACATATGGTTTTACAACAAGCTTCCAAGCAAAATGTGTCATCAGTATTAGGAGTCTGAGTACGCCATCTCTGCTTCCAGCTGGATAACAATCCACAGGTGACTATATGCAAGAGTCCACAGACGCAAATTTATCATAAACTCATAAAAGCTGACATCAGAACTGTGTTTTAAATACTCAAAATATTTTCTTTTAGGTCATAGGCTGTTAGTAGCACATGAAAAAACCAGTGTGGCCCAACAGCTATGGCAACGAATTGAGAGTCAGAGCTCTATTCCATTCCCATCTGTTACCAACTTGGTGCATAACCCAGGATAAAATTCTTCAAAACTGTCTCAGTTTCCTTGTGTGTAACATGTTAATGCAGGGGTGGGCAAAATACAGCCCACTTTGGTCCAGCCCCCAGTGGGTCCTTTGGCCCCACTAGGTGGCACTGGGGCACCAGTTTTGCGCCAGCCCGCAGCTCATCTTAGGATGTCTTGCCAACTCAGCATGGGACAGAGAAGCGTAGGGTACAAGAGTGCAGGGTAGCAGCAATGGCAGGAGTCCTGCTGAAGATGCTGCATCCAGGGCCAGGGAGACCATGCGTGGCCAGGTAGGGAGCTGCATCTGGGGCTAGGGGTCAGTCTCTATAGAGAATGGCCCCCAGCCCTGGACACAGCACCCTCACTGGGACTTCTGCCTCCTCACAGCTCTGCACCACTCTGCCCTACACCTAGGTAGCAGGATTGGTGGCTGCCACCACCCACCTGAGGGCTGCATGCCCTAGGCCAGGAGAGGGGACAGGCGAGGGGAGGGAAGCTGAGTTCCTCCACAGCCTTCGAGTCTCCTCTGCAGGACTCATAGCCCTCCTTTCCCCTTCGTGGATGCTGTGGCTCCCCAACAAGGCCTAGTGGTGGCTTCCACCTCTAGCCCAGGCCCATGCTGTCACTGCCCCAAGATCCCAGCCCCAGCCCCAGACACTGCCCCAAGATCCCGGCCCCAGCTCTGGGGAGCCATGTGGGCAGGGAGCTACATCTGGGGCCAGGATCATGGAGCCCTGACAGCCACACGGAAACTGTCCTGTTGCAGGAGCGTGCGGGCAGCGGGTAGTGGCTCTGACCTGGCCCTGCGCTGTCATTGCCCCCTGCCCCTGCCCTGTGATCCCAGCCTCACCTGCCCCTCCCGCTCCTGGACACGCAGCCCAGGGCTGCAGCCCACGCAGGGAGCTCTGGCGAGTTGTTGTGAGGCGGGCAGCGATGCTGACTTGACCAGCAACAGCTCACCCAAACAGCCCATGCGACCCCTGGGCCCAACTGGGTCCAGCCCTGAGCTAATGACCCGTTCCTTCAAGAACTGCAAGCACTACAAATGAAAAACACAACACTAAGTTGAGCTCCCATGTAGGGTCTAACGACTCCTGTGCTAACATCACTAATTGCACCGAATATTCCTGTGCCACCATCAAGCTGGCAGCCTTGCGTTTCTCTTAGGGCAGGGGTTGTCACCCAGGGGTACGCATACCCCGGGGGTCCTCTGGAAAGCCCCAGGGCTACGCAGCCAGCGTGGAGTGGCACGTCCGGTTTTGCTAGCGTGCAGGGCCCCCCCGCACTGCTCGTCCAGCCACCAGGGCCCACCGACCAGGAAAGGTTGAAAACTGTCTCAGAGTATTCAATGGGTCTTGGTCCAGCAAACTAACTTGGACCAGACCGTCCCAAACATCAACCCGCTGCAGCGAAGCCATCTCCCTGGACAAGCTGCCGCCCGGCTCAGACTAGCAGCGCCCGGCAGTGACCCCGCGCGGGGCGCGGCATCGGCACCATCCCGGCTGCGGCGTCCGGGACCGCGCGGGGCGCCGCCAGCTCCTGCTCCACAGCCGGGCTCCGGCACCGCCGCTGCCGCCGGGGCATGATGTGGCCGGCGGGGGCAGGCCGAGCCCGGCGCGGCGGCCGACTGCGGGTCCTCCGCCGGGCACGAGCCGCTCGCAGGACACCGCAGCAGCCCCGGGCGGGCTCCGCTGTCCCGGGCCCTCCTCCCGCACACGGGGCCACCGGCCTCCCGCCGCCCCGCGCGGGTCGCACCTGGACGGAGGCCGAGAAGGGGGGGACGGAGGCCGCCTGTCGGGCAGTCGCTGCCGCGCTCCCCGGGACGCGGCGGTGGCCGGAGGGCGGCGCTTGCTCCACCCCCGTGCGCAGGCGCCGCCCCCCCCCCCCCCCGAGGTAGCCGCCAGGGGGCGCCCCGCCGGCACAACGCATACGAGGCGTTCGCTGCACCCCCGGGCAGGAACCGCGCATGTGCCTGCCGCCCGCGGAGGAGGGGCGGGGCGCTAGCAGGCCCCGCCTCACTCGTCATCACCCGCCCCGCCCCGCAAACATCCTGTCCTGCTGGTTGCCGGTGGCGGCGCGGGGTGTCGGTGGGGCCGGCCCGGGCTAGGCCTCTGCCGGAGCCCGGGCGGGCACTGCGCCCTGACGCGCAGCAGCGCCGCCTCCTGGCGCCACCCGCGCCCCGGGCCAAGAGGTCGTGACCGGCGGGTGTGCTGGTCTGCGCTGAACTGCTCTCCCGGAGCGGCCAGTCAGTGTCATGAGCCCGAGCGGTCTGCATCCAACGCACCCGTCCTCTCTCCGGATCGTGCAGTGCAGTACTGATCACTTGAAGTCGCTGCTGTTCCCCAACAGCTCGGCCGTGCGCCGCACTGAACCCTAGGACAGACCTCTTCTTCGTAAAATAGGACATGCCAGCCCCGGCCTGCGGTGGGGCAGGGTGGTGCCTGCCCTCGATCCAGCGGAAGGAGGTGGGGTGACTGGCCTCCCCGGTAAACCAAAAGTCATTGCGACCAACCCATCCACCACAGCAAGTCGGAGCTTCCCCCAGTTTGAGTCCATGTCCCGCTACCCCTTGGTAGCAGGCAGCTCTGCCTTCTCCAGCACACCATCAAATGCCACCGCACCAGCTGCGAAAGCGTCAAAAAGGAGATGCCGAGCAAAGGTTTGGGGCTGCATTTGGGGATTCAAGGAACATGATGCAAACACAACTCAAGTAGAAACAAGCTCTCTCCAGCAGTGTGGCAGGAACCTACCGAGCAGGGTCAGCCCAGCCCTGTTATTGGTGTCATCCTCGGATGGGCACTTTAGGCATAGTCAACATCAAGTTACATACAGCCTGTGCAGTAAGACCCGTTTCAACTTCTGGGGCTGTGGACAAATGTACGCTCCAAGCACCCACCCTTTTGAAAGAGTTCAGCGTTACATCAGCCAATTTGATGCAACTGTTTCATCCATCCATTCCTAGTCCCTGGTAAGTGAAGCTAATCATAATGCCCTGAATGAAACAGGTAATCAAATATTGTGTAATCAAATATATTAGCTTCCACTTACTTGGGAAAAAGCAGACAGATTGAACATAGTGGATCAGTTGTAAAGTGTTATAATTTTAATGTGTTTTCAATGTCCACACAGCCTGCATATTTCAAATCTAATAGGTAGCGGACACCTCCAGTGCCCTAGTTATACAATTTTATCTGCATAACCACATGCCAATAGAGTCCCACTGAATTTAAACAGGCTCAGTAGTGCCAAAGATGTCAAAGATGCAATTACAGAACATGGACCCAAATTTGGAACAAATTACCAAAACATATACAAGTCATTTTGGTTGTTTACCCCCCCCACCCCTATCCCCACACCTCCAGGAGGCAGCTGGCCACAAAACTGAACTTATAAATACAAATATTAGCTCTACCAAAGTTTCTGCATTGCAGCTCAACTTGAAACTACTGCGAAAGGTGGTCTAATATGTGATTACTGGTTTTACATATTTTGAGAAAAAATTAAAAAACAAGTTGGGGATTTTTTTTCAGGGTTTTTTCCTGTGACTCTTAAGTCCAGCTGCAAGGCTGGAGTCAGCTACAAAGCCAGTGTTAATTTGGCTGAGCAAAATGCAGTGAGGAACCAATTTGCTATCAGCTTCCCTCTCAGCTTGATCAGCTGCTTTACAACAAACAACAAACTAGAGCCACAGCAAGCAGCCTGTACGTTATACTTGACAAATATTTTCTCTCCTGTATGGTGCTCACAGATCCCAGGGCTGTTTGAATAGGACAGCAATAAGCACTTGCAAAATTTAGCTAAAATATTCCACATGCCTTCTCAGAGGTCCCTAATCTAGTGGTTTTCCCAGGCAATGTACTTTAGAGCTTTACAACTAATTCGGTTTTATCAGCTGTGCAGCGTTCACCCCAAAGAAGGGGGAAGTACAGACATTCTTTGGCAGGATTGTAGCTATTAAGAGCTCTGTAACATGGACAGAATGAATGGTTTGTCAGCCAGAAGTCCAGTATGTATATATTTTATATAATGTCTGAAATGGGACCTTTACCTATTGTAAACTTTTATTACCACAACACTGAAAGAAACTGTCCTGCTGATTGTTCCCTATGGTGGACAAAGTGATACACAAAACAGCATCTGAGCTCAGTCATGACACAACTCTTGCCTGTGTAATGGGGAAAGATCATTGCTGTCCTCTGACACTTACAAAGGACAAATACTCTGTGTCCAACTTGACACACAGACATGGGCAAAATCAGCTTGTGCCCCATCCAGCACCTGCTTCTATGCAGAGGGACCGGTCTTCTGATATACTTCCAAGGCACTGACACCATGTGCCCTTGCTCTGCCTATCACACAGCCAGGCTATTCCGTCTCCACCAGCGCCCTAGCATTTCCAGCAGCCAGAACCCGGCACCACCCAGCCCAGTATAAACAAGCTCCTAAGTCATGCCTCCCCTCCTCTGGAGTATAACTTACCTCCCGGAGCCCTTCTGCCAACCTTTGCTGGGGTATCCAGAGCCGTAAGTCTTTGTTTTTTAGTGCTCGATTAATGTTTTGCTCAGCTCCACAACAGAGCAGCCCTCCAGTGCCAGGCCTTGAACATCTCCACACAGAGCATGTCTATGAGGAGCACACTGGGAAGTGTAGTCCCTAACCTATCCTGAATCATTACAAGGGAAGCATGAGTTGACTAGAGAGCAGTCTGGGAAATGTAGTTCTGGGTCAAGATGAACAGGTCTTCCCAGCCTCCCTTGAGTTACTAAATTGACTTTATTGTGCAATTAAAATTAATAGTGATGGATGATATTTTCAAAGTACAAATTATCTGCTTCTAAAGTTTGCATAAAAGGCTATTGCCAAACACCCTACCAACCTGATTTGGAGATCAACATTTAAACTGTAATAGTAGACTAGTAGAAATGTTGACAGGTTTTGATTTATATAAAATGGAAGCAACTGTTTTTAAACAAGTAGTCCTTTCCAGCTCATGTTGCAGTACCCAGAACCTGTCAATGAATCTAATTCTAAACAGAACAGTGAAACAGTCTGTCGGCTTCCACTGTCTCAGCAGAAAAACATCCAACAAGTAAATAGACAGCACAAGTGGAAAACACATGGTAGGTTTTTCAAATGGTTTAACTTCTGATCAGGCATGGCTATCCAGCTTCTGAGCAGCCAGGGGCCACACACAGTGCCAGCCACAGTGCCAGAGACCACTTACCACACACTTGGCCACCCCACCTTCAGCTCTCTCCTACCACAAGGGCAGCCCAATGTACCCCTTGCCAGGCTCCCTTCCCCCCTTCCCTGGCTATGTGGGCAGCCTAGCTCACCTCCACTGCACCAGCAGCATCCCTCTTCCCTCCCCTTGCCTCCCAGCCCCACATGCTGCCCATCTGCAGTGCAGACAACCAGCTCCTGCCTTTGTCATGTACAGCATGGGCACCCTTCCTGTGCTGTGCTGCCACACTCCCAGGGCCCAGGGGAGGAAGTAGAAGCCAGAGGAGGGAAGGCCAGCCTGAAGAATCCAGTGGCAGGAACAACAGTAGAGGAAGAGGGGAGAGATAGTGGGCCTGACAGGAGCCCACAGACCATATGCTATTCTTTTAGGGGCCACACGTAACCCATGGGCCACCAGTTGGGTAGCCCTAATTTAGTGTGATGTTATTAGCATAAATTCACGAGGAAGTATGCCTCACCTGGCTGAGACTATCATTTTTTACAGCCTAAGTTTTTCAATCAACAATGCCCTTCTTAAAACATAAGAAAATAAATGTGGGATTGGGAAAGACAGGCTGGAGGCAGGCCAGCACTACTGACCCAGTCACTACTAGTGCTGCTGCCACTCCACCCCCTGTGTTTGACTGCAGGGTAGACAAAGCCCCATGCTACCAAAATCCTCTGGTCCTATGCACTGGATCTGATGACTCCATGGGCCAAATCCAGCATGCAGGTTGCTGATCCCCAGTCTACCCCTCTGCTGTCTCCCCAGCCTGCCCATCAGCCTCCAGCTATGAGAATGTACACAACATCCTCTGGAGGTAAGGTTTCATAGGGGCATTTGCCATAAAAACTACTATAAACTTGCTATTTTGGAGTGCAAAGAACAAGTTTTAGTGAAAGATGCCATTTACACACCTGAGGTCTTTGGAACAATCCGGTCTCACACTCTAGAGGCTTCTGCCATTGCATGAGTAACATCACTTTCAATCTTCCAGCTTACTGTTTAGTTTCACTTTAACAGTGAGCTGCAATTTTAAATCAGGCACAAGTTTCCTAAGACAGGCTGAGAGAGATTCTTTTCTAAGAGCTCTTGAGGAAAGCCTTGTACTGGCTTCCAGTACTTAGACTGGCTCTACCTCAGGAAGACAGAGAGACCAGGCTAGGAAAGCTAGTGATTGGCTATAGAAAGTGAAGATGCAGCAAGAAACCTGGTGCCATGGATTGCAGTCGGCAAAAGTGTCTCATCTAAGTACAGTATTTGTTGTAATTCACACTTACAAGTATTTCATCCCATTTCCTGTTCAATCTACACTCCAGGTTAATGCAAAAGTAAGTAGAGTCTAGTCCTGCCCTTGTATTCCAGTTGAAAAAACTAGATCCGATTCTTTTTTTCATATTGGCAAAATCCAAAGTACATCCACTGACATCTATGGAGAAACAGTGGAGAAAGACAATCTGATGTCAAAAGAAACAAAATAGAAGTATTTTGACCTAACTGTGACAATAACATATTTGCAGTTCTCAAAAGCCTCTCTCTGAAGATCACAAAACATGAGTTTGGCATCCCAGGAAGGAAGTACTGCTACAAATCTGTGGTAGTCAAGGACTTCGTTGTGCACAAGTGCAAAAAACTGCAGTTAGGCTGGAACAATCAAATACACAAATACTAATTCGGGAACGGTTGGGTAGACTGCCATGCTGTAAGGCCAAATGTTGACTCTGCAGCTTAATATGGAATGATAATGTCATTTGACTGGAAAAGAGCACTACAGCCTGTCAAGTAGTCACCTGGTATGGTCTGGGTCTGTATTTCTGTAGGGTCCAGTGTGTACATGCCACCGGGAAGGTGTCCCCTGTGATGTGGCTGTCCACAGTTTCCTGCCATGACTTCATGGGGTGGTTCGCATGTTGGGAGCTGGAGTGTGCTGACAGTTGCCTTCCAAGTGTTCTACTCCAGATATTAAAGGGGCTCCTCCTTTCCTTGCACCCCTGCCCTTACCACATCAGTTAACAACAAGAAGTGAAAAGTCACTGCTGGCGAACGAATTAGGTTGTTATGTGGCTGATAAATCAGGCTTGCCCTGGTTCCGCCCATACAGGGCTGTTGCCACTTGATGAAGCCAGCTACTTCTGGCCCCCAGCTGGTTTTCTGTTTTGTTGTGGACCCATCACAATGGAAGGCAACCCTGGAGCTGCCACAGTGGAGCTAGAACCACTTACACCCATCGGGACATCCAGGAGTGAACCAGCCCTGGCCCCAGATGTGAGGGAAGTCAGCAGGCTGACAGATTGGTAGGAAAAACAAAAGAAAGATGCTGACATCAAAAAACAGACATGGTGGAAGAAGCTCAATAGCGGGGATTTTCCTGAAGAAGGGCAACATCATCCTCACTTAAAGCAATACAGGAAGTGTGGCCCAAACTAAGCATTAGGCAAGGAGTCCCAGTGTGAAAGCTTCCTGGGTCTGCCCAAAGACCTGAGTGCATCCAACTAGTGGTACCAGAGCAGGAGATACTGACAATCCTGCAAGCCCTGCATGCTTCCAATACCAGAGGACATTTGGGCGTAGAGAATGTCTCTCGTAAAGTCCAGGCCTAGTATTTCTGGTTAGGCTGAACGCAATTTGTAGTGGACTGGTGCAGATTATGTGAGGTGTGTGGCATGCACAAAGGGACAAGGAGTCCCCCATGGTTTTCACGCAGGCTAAATGACCCCTGGAGAGAATAGCGATGGATATCCTGGGCCCCCTTCCCACTACACTAAGTGAAAACAAGTATATCTTATTAGTGGCTGACTATTTCTCCAAGTGGGTGGAAGCCTCTCCTCTCCCTGATCAAGAGGCCCAGACAGTGGTGAAAATTTTAATCGAGAGATTTGTGTGCTACCATGGTACACCTTGATCCCTCCACACTGACTAGGGAGAAATTTTGAACCACAACTACTCCATCACATATATGACCTTTTGGAAATTAATAAAACCCACCCCACTCCCTATCACCCCCAGTCTGATGGACTAGTGGACTAGTCTGAGGTTTAACTGTACACTGGTTGACATGCTAAGCTCTCTGATTAAGGATAACCAGATGACATGGGCTGACTTACTCCCATATGTCATGATGACCTACTGGAGCAATGTGCAGTCATCCATAGGGTACACACCATACATGGTGGTGTTTGGGTGGGAGATTTGTCTGCCTGTTGATGTTGTCTTTGGGACAAATGTATTGGAAGAATTCAGCATCCTTCTGAATACATTACAGAAGTGGCAGGATACCTCAGCTCAGTTAGCCACACTGTCAAGACACAGACTACAGCTACACAAAAGCAAAAAGAGCACTATGACCTTGGGGTGACTGGACAGGTGTACAAGCCAGGGGAGCTGGTGTGGGTACAGAGCCAAACGAGGAGGCGGGGTCAGTGCTGGAAGCTCTGCAACAAGTTTAATGGCCCCTATACAGTCATCAAGAAATTGTCGGAGGTGCTATATGAGCTAGCGAACAGGACCAGCGGACAAACATTAGTAGTGCTCTATAGTCAGATGAAACCATCTACGTGCACATGGAACAAAGACTCTGGCCTTACAAGGGAGCTAGGAAGGCCTTTTCACAAACAACCAAGCCACTCCCAGAGGCCTGACTCTCACCCCTAGAACACTCAGTATAAAGTAATCCCTCATTGGCTATTGTGATTGTGCCTGACACTGCAGGGGTTTGTTACACTAGCATGCTGGTATAATGGCACACACTGAGCATGTCTACATGTGCAATTAATGCACACAAATAAACTCTGGAGTTTTTTGCTCCCTGGCATGGTGTTTGAATACATGCCCAGAAGCAGAAAACTCCAGAGCTTATTCATGTGCAACACATTGAGCCCTGTCAGAGCAGACCTGGTTGGCAGCAGCCTGGGGCTCAGTGTGCTGTGAGGGGCTGGCTGGGGCATGAGGGTATTTCAGTATGAGGCTAGCTGGGAGGCAGCCCCCACACTGAAGCACCCTCGTGCCCCAGTCAGCTGGTAGCATCTACATGTGTACTGGTTCACACCAAAAAACTCTGGAGCAGGTTAGTATTTACAGGTACTAGCCTGCTCCAGAGTTTATTAGTTTTGTGCGCCCTAATAGGGACTTATGCATAGTCACAGAGACCTTTACTGTGAAGCTAATTAGGCATCTTCACAGCAAACATCTCATGTAGATGCATCCATTGATCTGCTCCTCTCTTTCCAAGGTTAACTTCATGTAGAGGTTAAGCAACTTACACTGGTGAGAGGCAGTGTATTGTGTGTCCATTGCATTTTACTACAGAGTAAAGCAGATTTAGTCCACAATAATTATGTTGTGTGTCTTTACTCTTAACCAGTGTTGACACACCCAAAGAAAGATCACTGCTAAAAGAACAGCCAGCTTGTAGGAATCATCACTATCTCCATGATGAATGTAGCTGTTAAAGCAGGGTCTACTTGAAAAAACCCCCCATAAAAGCAGCCTGTGGCCTCAAAATATCCTAATTACCCTCTCCCAGGGAAGAGGTGAAGATCAGGAAAGAAAGCTGCTTTTATCCTTTTGCAGTGGGCTGATCCCATGAAGCCAAAAATTTGTAAGGCTCATGAAGCATCACTTGAAGTCTGTGAGAGGAGAATTTGGCCAGGAATTTTTAAGAGGGCCTTCGTTCTGGCTGGGTACTGCTTTGACACCAACGTTGACACGGCCCTAAATATGCCTTGAAGATCAGGTGACTGAGGTGTGGAACAAGGGAAGACTGGTTAAGGCCCTGGCTTATAAACCAGGTGCTTCTGACTCTGGCTTTCCTCAGCCTGATAAAGGGTGTTTGTGTGTGAAAGCTTGCTAAGAAGATTTTTTCCAACTATTTGAGTTGATCTAAGAAAAGATATCAGATTTACCCAGAGGACTTTGTCTGGCTCTGGCTGACCTCCTATGTGGCCTTGGACTAGTCACCTAGCATGGCTGTCTTTTCTTTCCTGGTCATACAAGTGGCCATTTTTTGGATGTGCAGAGGGAATTTTTGTTACTGCCATGTTCAGAGGTATTCCATTGTTCAATGTGTAGCCTTGTGTGCCTGGATAACGACATAGTCCCACCAACTGAGCATGCACAGTAGATGCCATAGACCTTTGTGCCCTTTGTGGGCATGTAGTGGACTTAGACACCTGAAAATGGAGTTGTCCAGAACCTGTGAATACCAGACAGCCTTAGGAACAGAAAGGAGAAGAGCTACATATGTGTGTTCCTCTTCTGCTCCTATAGTTCAGTGGCTAGGGCACTCACCTAGGAGTCCAGAGACCCTGGTCCCCCGCACCCACAGAGGACTTAAATGAGAGCTTCTTTTGTTTCCCAGCACAGGACTCCAAACACCACACCACAGGTCAGGCATTACTTACTCCTTGCTCTAGTGATCCTTTTGAAGCTGAGCCAGTAATGTAATTCTTGAAAAAAACTGGAGGGCAGTGCAGGCTTCAACTTCTGCCTCATTGAGAGCAAGGGGCCCAGCTACACTTCCCCCCACCCCTCCCTTTCCATGCTAGCAGCTACCTTATGAAGCCAACACCCTTTGGCTTGCCCTTGTGCCCTGTATTTCCTATATAGTTCCTTCTTGTGATTTGAAACTCATCCTGTGAGCAAAGGCACACCAGATACCTGTGCTGGGGTGATTAGAGCGCTGTGTGAGGAAGTCAGAAAGCTCCAGGTTTAAGCCCACTCCAGCTCCCCCATTTCTACCCCTTCTCCTTCCCCACCTGCCAGCTGTGTGCCTAGAAACAGAAGCCCCCTGGATGTACAAGTATAAAAAATGGCCATTTAGATGACTACAAAACAAAAGAACACAGGCAGGTCAAGCTCCCAGTTTTACAGCTGATGTTTAGCTAGAAACAGGTTTCTGCACAGTTTGGGCCAACAGAGCAGCAGTATGCTGGGTTCCCTGAGAAAAGTTGTTTGGATAAGGCAAACCTAGGAACTTAAAGCCAAATTCTGCTCACAGGTTGGACTTAATTCACCTCATGCTAAGCTAACCCCCCTGTTTCTCTGTAGATGTCAGTGGAGGTACTTTATGAAATATGAAAATAGAATCAGATCTAGTGATTTCAGCTGGAGCATGAAGTCAGGATTTGACTCTAATTAATTCTGCATTAAACTGGAGTATAGATTGAGCAGGAAATGGGATGAAATACTTGCAAGTGTGAACTACAAAAATTACCATACTTAGATGAGACACATTTGCCAACTGCAGTCCATGGCACCAGGTTTCTGGCTGCATCTTCACCTTCTACAGCCAATCACTAGGTTTCCTAACCTGAGCTCTCTGTCTTTCAGAGTCAGAGCCAGCTCTATACAAGGCTTTCCTCGAGAGCTCTTGGAAGTGAATGCCTCTCAGCCCGGCTTACGAAACTTGTGCCTGATTTAAAATTGCAGATCACTGTTAAAGTGAAACTAAACAGTAAGCTGGAAGCTTGAGAGTGATGTCACTCATGAAGTGGCAGAAGTCAAGCTTTTAGACTCCTGTGTGTAAAACTGATTTGTTCCCCAGCCCACAGGTGTATTAATGGCATCTTTCACTAAAACTTGTTCTCTGCACTCCAAAATGGAAAATTTATAGTAGTTTTTATGGCAAATGCCCCTATGAAACCTTACCTCCAGAGGATGCTGTGTACATCTTCACAGCTGGATGCTGATGATGAGGCTGGGGAGACAGCAAAGGGGTAGAAAATGAATCAGTAACAAATGGCCTGCATGCTGGAAGTGGCCCATGGGGTCATTAGATCCAGTGCATGGAGCTAGAGGACTTTGGTGGCATGGAGCTTTGTCAACTCTGCAGCCAGGCACTGGTGGGGAGTGGAAGCGGCATTGGCAGTGACTGAGGTCAGAGATGCTGGTTAGGCTATGCAAAGCTTCAGGTACTGATTCAATTCAGAGGTGATTCGGCTCAATTTGAAGACTGAATCTCCAAATTCAAATTGAATCAGGAGACCAGTTAAAAAGGTCTGAACTGATTTGAAGCTCTCTGAATTGAGTTGGAAAAGGTTCAGAGAGCTTTGGCAATTCAGGCAGTCCCCACTTGCTGCAGCAGGGAGCTGGACCTGGACTCCGTGTTGGTAAGTGCGGGGGGGGTAGGGGACTGGAGGAGGGAACCATGACGGAACCCATGCCAGGTCCCATCCCCTGCCTACTACCCCTGCCCCCCCCGCCCCTCTCCTAACCTCCCCATGGCTGCCCGCCCCAACCGCAGCTCCTGGATGTTTTAGAAAAAAGCCCGCACTCACCAGTTGCTGCCAATTGGGGGAGCAATCTCCACTGCCCCGCATTGCCCCATACTGCATGGGAGGATCTGTCATGAGCTCCCAGCCCCCGCCATAGCTGCCCTGCCCACCTCAGCTTTTTTTAAAAAAAAACAAAAACACCCCTTGGACACACCAGCTCCTGCAACGGCCTCTGGGGGCTTGTGGGAGAGACCCCCCCTTGCAGCATGGGGCAGTGGGAGGCAGCAGGGGTCACCCCCTGTCTGGTAGGAACCAGTGAGTGTGGGCTTTTTTTTTTTCAAAAAGCTGGGAGCTGGGGTGTGTGGGGCAGGGAAGGGGGCCTGTGTGATTCAGAGATTTGGCTGATTTAGCAGCAGCCAAATCTCTGAATCGATTCAGCCAAATCAGTTCAGGACCACCAAATCAAATCACTGTCCCCTGAATCGGCTAAATCCAAAGCAAATACTAGCCACTTCATGCAGACCTAATGCTGGCCTGCCTCCGGCCTGAGCTGGGTTGTTCTAGCCCACCACCTTAAAAAGTTGCCAGTCACTGTAGTAGATAGTATAGGGATCCTATGAACCCTCCTCCATAAGTGCTTTGGCCTTTTTCCCTGTGAGTTTTCCCCTGAGGTTGCAAGACGTGAATCAGCCCCATGAGTTTATCCTGAGCTCAGGATGTATCATACTGCCCCTGCCCCACACAGCTCTTACCAGCTGGTGCCACCATTTGATGCAATAAACATAACCATGGCTCCTACCTCAGCCAGGTAGATGGGATATCGCTACACAGACTGTTCAGGGGCTTTCCCAGAACTGTGCGCTCTGTCATCGGCCCCTCAAGGAAGCTGTAGCACAAGGTGGTGTCCTCCTGTAAAACAGGCAAGACAGTGCATTCTGGGAACAGCGAAGCAACATTGAGAAACCACTCAGCAAGACACCCTGAATCCTCCGGTCTCGCTCCTCTCACCTGTATGTTGAAGTTCTTGATTCTCTGGGCAACTTCAGTCAGGCCGGGCAGTGCAACCTTCTCCATCTTCGCAACAAAACACTTCCTCCTGTCCAGGACACAAAAGCCAATAAGACTCTGGGAGGCAATGCCGAGTGAGATTTACTGTACAAACCCCAGAACACTCAAATATTTGGTATATAAATGAATAGCAAGCCAGCAAATCCAGAATGCGTTGTTCCAAGCCCTGATTACAATGTGCCAAGGAGAACAGCTGGAGGCTTGTGTGTATTGAGTCATGGGGTTGACCGGTGCCTTATTTAGAGTTCAGCTTGTAATTACTGTCAACACATTTGTTAGTATTCGTAGGTTTGTAACTACTGCATTTTTAGTTTGTCTACTCACTTTAGAGTGAGTTCCTGCAGCTATGGTGTGTAAGGGAACTAAATTAATTAAAGAAATTTAGCAGCTAGCGAGGGTGTGCTTCTACACCTCAGGATGCAAAAAGCAGAACAGGGGTGGTACTAAAATGTAGTGGGAGTGGAAAAGGGGGTAGTCAAACAGAAGTATCTTAATCCTGGCTCAGCTCTTGACTGAAATCCCTCAGACCAAGCAGAGACTGCTAAAGTGAAAACAGAAGGTGCTTCTCCAAAATCTGCTTCGAAAATCACAATATTATATATGGACTCTGAGGTCTTCGCATCCTAGTTGCATTTAAAACTCAAACCAGACTGGGGTCCTAGCAAATTTAAGGTCATGCACATCAGTGTTGTAAGGATTTATCACCCCTTGCTTTCAGATTCATTTGCTGTTTGAGTGGAGTCTGAACTATCTCTGGACTCACATGTTTGTAGTTGTGAGGTTGAACAACCGAAGAGGTTTTGTTGCCTTGGATGTGAAAGGCAGCTACCATTTCCTGACTGCTCAACATCTCCATCTGCCAAATCACCTCCCCATTGCTTGTGCTGCTGGTGCGTTGAATGATCTGAGGGAAAACAGTGCATACAGTGAAAGGTTCTCAGAGGGATCTCTCCTACCTGAAATACCAGCTCTGCAGCTACAATTTCCAAGGGTAGGAATTTTGGAAAGTCCAGCCAATTATGTGGTTTACCAGCCTTGATGGTGCCTTTGGTGACAGATTTTTCACTCAAAAGCTTGTGGCTGAAGTTCAGGAAATTTCAATGCTCAGGGGATAAATATCCTGTTCTAAATTCAGGAGAATGGAACTGGAACACC
Source organism: Caiman crocodilus (assembly GCA_030014935.1). Lineage (NCBI taxonomy): Eukaryota > Metazoa > Chordata > Crocodylia > Alligatoridae > Caiman > Caiman crocodilus. The sequence goes on along the minus strand of JAGPOW010001661.1, from coordinate 10,855,144 downwards.
TGCCTTGAAATACACAGATAATGAAGATGGTCAAAAATCCATCCTAAGTCTCAGTGGTGCATTGGGCTGGCAGGGTTAGACATGCCACCTTCTGTAACGAAAAGCATACAGGGTAGTGATGTGGCTGGCTCCCCAGCCTGAGAAGTCCAATACACACTGAAAGCTGAGTTGATGGGGTGAACTTCAGTGCCAAGTGTGGAGCACAGCTCGTTCCTGTGGCTCTGTAGCAACATGCCTCTAGTTCTCCATTGCTGCACCACAGAGATGGAAAACAGATTCCTCATTAACCCATTTGAGTTTGTCTTCCAGTGCAATCTGCATACTAACCGCGGATGCTTCCTCAGCCTGACAAAGGGTATTTGTACCAAAAAGCTTACAAAGAAGAATTTTTCCAACTATTTGAGTTGGTCTAATAATCAGATTTACCCAAAGAACCTTGTCTGCCTGTGCCCTTAGACCAACATGGCTACAACCTATATCCTTGACTCTATATTCTCTTTTCTAATGCCTTGACCTTAGCAATGCTCTTCTGGGACATTAGGTAGAGCCCAAGGACACTGCCCAGTTGTGAACACCATGGTAATGAACAGTCTATGTTGGGCATGTCACGCAGATCGGACAAGGGTCATCAGCTGTCCTCTGAGTACTCTGCTTACCTTTTCAGGGTATTCCTGAGTGATATGGACTTCAATTGGAGTGGCTTCAATTAAGATAATGGCCAAGAGTATCACCACCACAGAAATCAGGACGGAGGACTTCTTGACTTTGTTAATCCTTGGCATGAAGTTGTAGGCAAGGGGAAGACACACATGAGAGTTTGATTCAATACCTAATGCTAAAGATCCTATTAAGCTCTAGCAGCTATTCCTGAACAAGGAGATCAGGGTTGCAAGGGCCATTTACCAGTTCACAGACACTAGTGACCCCTGCAAATTGAGGGAGCATGGGTGCAGAAGGCAGCTCTGGGTTTTCCAGTGAGTTGCTCATCTTTGGGGCTGTACCTTGGCCATGGTGAATCCTGGGGGCTTCACAGATAACCAGGTGTGACAGGGGTCCATCTCCAGGCCTGTGTAATGTAGGCTTGACCCTCTGTATCTGGGCTATCCACCCACCTATCTCATCTGCCATGCCTTGATAATAATGGTGTTACTCAGGTGAGAGGCTGCCCCAACTTTATGGGTCTCTATCCACCACTCCAGACCTCTCTTACATGGTGGCCCACGCCTCACGGATGTTATAAGGGTTGACCTGCACCTTAGGGCATTGGGTCGGCTCACTCCCTGTCACTGTACTCTTGGCACTGGGATCTGCCCCCTGTTTCTGTGCCTCCTGGCACTGTGCCCAGTGGTGCTGGGGTCTGATCACCTCCTGTTGTAGCGGCCCCAGCTGGTGTTGGGGCTTTGCACAGTAGTGTGCCCCAATGAGGAAGGAAGCTAGGATGGAGCAGGAAGAAGGTGGCCAGACATGCACATAGCCCCAGGCAGCCTGCACAGCAGCTCTGGGAGGTAAGCTGAGGGCAGGACTGCCCACCTGGGTGGGGTTTGGGACCTGGGGCCCAGGGCCTGGGGCTGCAATGCAGGCTGCAGAGTCCCAGCTGGGAGCAGGGGCAACTCATCCAGGGGAGAGAGGAGCAGGGAGGGAGGAGGGGAGGGATGGTTGGCTCCCCACTGCCAGGGGGGATCCACGCCCCACAGATCTATATTGGCTCAGGCTGTGGGCTCAGGCTCCCACCTTGCTTCCCTCCCCGGGGCCTCTGGAGCCTGGCAGGCATGACCCAGAGCAGGAGGGAAGAGCAGACTTTCCAGGGATCTCCGCACCACTGCTCACTCCTGCCGCTGCTCTGGTGATGCACCTACAGCACCTGCCACTGTTTTGCGGAGCACAGCCCTGTGTGCAGGGGGTATGTCATCAGGGCAGCAGGTGGGGAACAAGTGGAAAGAAGGTTCTCTGTGTGGCTCCTCTGCTGCCTGCCTCTCTGGGTCATGGGGGAGGGAAGCAGGGTGGCAGGGAAGAGTGGTGAGCAGGGGGCTGCTGTTCCCTGCCACCCTGCTCCCCCACCCCTCCCCTGCCATAGTTTCATAGTAGCTAGGGTCAGAAGGGACCTGAACAGATCATCTAGCCTGACCCCCTGCCACAGGCAGGAATGAATGCTCGGTTCACAAGAACCCAGACAGGTGTTCATCCAACCTCTTTCTGAATTTACTCAAGGTAGGGCCGAGGACCACTTCACGAGGAAGTTGGTTCCAGATTCTGGCCACCCTAACTGTAAAATATTGCCTCCTGATCTCCAACCTAAACCTATTGTGTAGCAGCTTATTACCATTGTTCCTCGTCGCCCCAGGTGGTGCTGGGGAGAATAGGGCTCTTTCTATTTGCTGATGATCTCCCCTGATGGGTTTGTAGGCAGCCCCCAAGACCCCCCTCAGCCTCCTCTTGCTGAGGCTGAACAGGTTCAGGTCCCTCAGTCTGTCCTCATATGGCCTGTCCTGCTGCCCTCTCACCAAATGGGTGGCCCTCCTCTGAACTCTCTCCAGGCTGGCCACATCCTTTTTCAAGTGCAGCGCCCAGTACTGGCCACAGTACTGCTCAGGCTGCAACTGGAATGTTGCATAGAGGGGAAGCATCACCTCTCTGGACCAGCTTGCGATGCATCTTTGGATGCATGACAAGGTATGACGGGTCTTGCTGGCTGCGGTCTGGCATTGGCAGCTCATGTTCATCTTGGAGTCAATAATGACTCCAAGATCCCTTTCCGCCTCTGTGCTTCCAAGAGAGGAACTCCCCAGCCTGTATGTATGCTGTGGATTCCTTCTCCCAAGGTACAGCACCCTGCATTTATCTACATTGAACCCCATCCTATTCTCATCTGCCCACTTTTGTAGTCTGTCTAAATCTAGTTACAGCCTCTCTCTCCCTTCAAGCGTGTCCACCTCGCCCCACATCTTAGTGTCATCAGCAAACTTGGACAGTGTGCTTTAAACCCCCTCATCCAAGTCACTGATTAAGATGTTAAACAGTGTGGGCCTGAGGACTTAGCCCTGGGGGACCCCACTGCTTACATCTCACCCGGTTTTCATAGATTTCCTAGATATTTGGGCTGGAAGGGACCCTGGAGGATCATAAAGTCTAGCCCCCTGCCCCAGGGGCAGGAAGTCAGCAGGGATCAAAGGATCCCAGCAAGATAAGCATCCAAATGTGTCTTGAAGGCATTCAGAGTAGGTGCTTGAACCGCCTCCAGCGGCAGTCTATTCCAAACCTTGGGGGCTCAGACAGTGAAGAAGTTCTTTCTTATGTCCAGCCTGAATTGGTCACAGTGGAGTTTGTGACCGTTCGATCTGGTCATCCCTTGGGGTGCTCTGGTGAACAGACGTTCCCCCAGATCCTGATGAGAACCCCTGATAAACTTATAGGTAGCCACTAGATCACCCCTGAGTCTGCGTTTTTCCAGGCTGAATAGCCCCATGGCTCTCAGTCTCTCATCATAAGGTCTGTTTTCCTGACCTCTAATCATGTGTGTGGCTCTCCTCTGCACCCTCTCAAGCTTCTCCACATCTTTTTTGAATGTGGAGCCCAAAAATGGAAGCAGTACTCCAGCTGTGGCCTCACCAAGGCCGAGTACAGGGGGAAAATGACATCCCGGGATTTGCTTGAGAAGCTTCTATGGATGCAAGCCAGCTCCCCGAGTACCCTTTTAGAGCCTCTCTGACAAGCCTCCTTAGCTTGTCTAAGTCAGCTTTCCTGATGTCAAGGACTTCTGTATTACTGATTGACTTGCCAGCTTTATGGCAGATGGTGAAGGTGATCAGTTCATGATCACTGTCACCCAGCTTCCCTTTGATCATTAGGTTGCTGATTAGGTCATCCCAAGTTGCCAGTATGAGGTCGAGCAATGCTTTACCTCTTGTTGGCCCGTAGACTTCCTGCGTTAGAGAGAGGTCATCCACACACAAGATAAAGCTTTGCAACTGCTCAGATTTGGCCGAGCGCTCTTCCCACAAGATGTCTGAGTAGTTAAAGTCTCCCATGACAACCACACACTGGGATTGTGCGGCCTCAGACAATTCCCTGGTAAACTCCTGGTCAAGGTCTTGACTCTGAGTAAGGGGTCTGTAGTAGACCCTCACCATAGTATCCATAGGTTCAATTCCATAAGTCGAATGACCCATCCACCACTACTCTCTGGGTGTGCCCCATCAGCCAGTTTTTTACCCATCCAACTGTGTAGGCATCAGTGTCATAGTTGCTTAATTTATTCATGAGAATGGGGTGAGAGACAGTGTCAAAGGCCTTCTTAAAGTCTAGAAAGACTACACCCATGGTGACACCATCATCCAAGGATTTAGTTACCTGGTCATAAAAGGCAACCAGGTTGGTCAGGCAGGACCTGCCATTGATGAACCCATGCTGATTGCCCCTGAGCATGATCTCCCCTGCAGGCCCCCACAGATGTGCTCCTTTATGATTTTCTCCAAGATCTTCCCGAGGACCAAGATGAGGCTTACAAGCCTATAGTTACTTGGCTCCTCCTTCCTCCCTTTCTTAAAAATGGGGACCACATTAGCTAGTTTCCAAGCCCCTGGCACCTGGCCAGATGACCATGAATACTCAGACAGCCGAGCCAAGGGCTCCACAATGACCCCTTCCAGCTCCCTCAACACCCCTGGGTGGAGGGCATCTGGACCTGCAGATTTAAAAATGTCCAGCCCTTCCAGAAGATCCCTAACTACATCTGCGCTGACCCAAGGCCTGTCAGAGCTATCACTGAGATTGTCCCTACCTCTGGCAGAAGTGATGTCCCAGTCCCTGTTCAAGAAAACAGAGGTAAAGAAACTGTTTAAAATATCGGCTCTCATCTGGCATAGCCATAAGGTTACCATTTGAGTCTTGCAGGAGCCCTACATTGCCTGGTGCCCTCTTCTTGCTCCCAATGTACTTGAAAAAGGACTTTTTGTTGTCCTTAATCCTGGATGCTAGTCTGAGTTCCATCTCTGTCTTGGCCTTCCTAATAGCCCTCCTACAATCATGGGCCAAGGAGGAGTACTCCTCCTTGGTGACAGCCCCTCCCTTCCACTGGTTGTACACCACCCTTTTAGTCCTCAGGCATTCCTGAATGCCCTTGCTGAGCCATGGGGTTTCAGAACACTCTTACCCACCTTGCTTCTCTCAGGGACTGGTACCCTTTGGGCCTGGAGGATCACCCCTTAAGGAGTCCATGAGGGATGGTCGTACCTATCTCCTCTACCTTCTGGGCCCTCAGTGCCTCCCCCACTAATTTCCAAAGCTCATTGAAGTTGGCACTTCTGAAGTCAAGGGCTTTAGTCTTGCTATAAGTCTCTCCTATGCATAGTGCAGCAGGGAGTGGAGGAGCCTGCAGAGAACCTCCTTGCCACTTCTCACCTCCCTGCTGCCCTGGTAACGTGCCTCCTGCACGCAGGGCTGTGGAGACCATAGGCAAACATTTCGACCATAGCCAGTCCAGCTGAGCTGACTTCCCATCCCCAGCACAAGATTCGGCTGGTGGCAGGAGGCAGCCCAGCTGGGCTGCTTCCCATTCCCCTACGCTACATCACACTGGGGGTGGGAGACAGCCCAGCTCTTCTGCTTCCTGGTCTCCCATGTTACATTGTGCCAGGGGCTGGAGGCAGCCCAGCTCTCCTGCTTCCCCATCCCCTGTGCTACATTGCGTAGGGGGTGGGTGGCAGCCCAGCTGGGCTGCTTGCCGTTCCCATGCACTACATTGCACCAGGGGTGGGTGGCACAATGTAGCACAGGGGATGGGAAAGCAGCCCAGCTGGTCTGCCTTCCCCCATGGTGCAGTGTAGTGCGGGGCACAGGATAGCAGCCCAGGTGGGCTACCTCCTACCCCTGGTGTGATCTAGCACTGGGGACAGGAAGTCAGCCCAGTTGTGCTGACTTTCCATCCCCAGTGAAACTCAAAACAGTGCTGAAACAGCCTTTCTTTTTCAACAGAATGGAATGGAATGTAACAGCTGTTTCAACTCAAAATGAAATTCAATACAAAACACTGTTCCATCGAACTGTCAAAACTCGAGATGAAATGGGATGGTGCTGTTTCGCACAACCCTAATTTCTATCAAGGTAGCCTTTAGGGCTGTGTGAAATTTCACCAGCTGTTTCATGTTGACACCGTTTCAATTCATTTTGAGCTGGAAACAATGAAATCAAAATGAAACAAAGGGCTTCAAAACAGCCTCAAAACAAAACGAGGGCAGTTGAAATGTTTTGAAAGTTTTGAAATGTTTTGAGATTCGAAGCAGCCAACCAGGTAGTGGGAGATAGGAAAACCAGGGTTACAATGGGGCTGGGGAAGGGAACTCAGCCTAGCTCAGTTACCCTCCCCAGTGCTGCCCCTTCCCAGCTCACGGCCTCCAAGAGCACACTTACTTGTCTACATACTAATACTAGGAGCCTGGTCCTTCTCCCAAATGGAAATGACTATGATTGTGTTGGGATAATGGAGACCTAGTGGGACTCTTCCTGTGACCAGACTATGGTCACACACATGTGGCTCTCCTCTGCACTCTCTCAAGCTTCTCCACATCCTTTTTGAATTGTAGAGCCCAAAACTGGATGCAGTACTCCAGCTGCTGCCTCACCAAGCCTGGATACAACAGGAGAATGACATCCTGGGATTTGCTTGTGAAACAGCTATGGATGTGTTGGCTACAAAGGACCAACTCACAGGATCATCATAAAATTCTAGTTTATTGGAGGGTTGCAAGTCAGACCATAAACCTTGGTGCTGATCCCCTCAAACACACACACATTCACGCGCGCGGACACACACACACACACACTCTCACAGTAGCTCGCTCTGAACACTAAGCACTGGTGTCAAGATATACCTATACCCAAGCACTGGAGTCTGCTGTTGATGGCCAGTCGAGGCTTCTTTCAGTGCAATGTTTTTGCAGAAGGGGGTCGCTGGCTGGTCCTTCTGGCTGGATAGGCAGGGTGCTGGTCAGGTCAAAGAGGGCACCATTGGGGTTCATTCTTTGCTGCCTTTTATCCCTTTCTGGCAGACTTGGGTGACTCTCCAATTCTTGGCTTTACCCAATCATGGGGTCATTGACCTTGAGGAACATCCCTCTTGGTAGCTGCTGGATGCATAGTGCAGCAGGGAGTGGAGGAGCCTGCAGAGAACCTCCTTGCCACTTGTCAGCCCCAGGCGTCACGTCCACACGTATGTGCAATCTCAGGAGTCCATTGATGAATTTTGATTGATTCACTGCTGTGATGAATAGAGCTCTGGAAGTGGTTGATCAGGGAATATTTCAGCCCCAAGGGTCTGTTTCCAGCATTGATTAGTTCAAACCAGGGCTTCCACACCTTTAACAGTGAAGTTTACAGGAATTCTTGGCTCTATTGATTCTTTCCTCTTCTTGGTCTGTAGTTTTGTAGGTGTTAATTGTCACTCATTAACATGCTTATCCAGACTAGCTACTGTATTACACAAGCAACCATGATTCATTCAGGGACCTGCTCCATACAGAGATTCCTGCTCTTGCTAACATTATTACATGGTACAACTTACTTTAAAACTTAAAGTATATTTGTAAAAGTATCTACAAGCTCTTTTTTCATTACAAATACACCTTATATAAAAATAATAATGATATAATAAAAGAAAGAGAAGAAGGAAGAAAAGGTAGAAAAGATAAAGCATCCCCAAAAAGGGGGTAAATACTAAAAGAGGGGCTTTTGCCATATGGAGGAGCTTCATGTTTGGGAGGAGAGCGGGGCAGACAAAAGAGTTTTTTGCTACAGACACAAGCCAGCATTTTGCTCGCTTTACTAGCTGCAGCATCACATTGAAGGCTTATGTTCATCTTGTGGTCAATCAATGACCCCCAAGTCCCTTTCATCTGTAGTGCTAGCCAGCATAGCACTGCTAAGCCTATAAGCGTGATGCAAGTTTTTCTTCCCAAGGTGGAGAACCTTGCATTTCTCACTGTTAAACACCATCAGGTTCTGCCCATTTCCTAAGCCTGTCAAGGTCAGTCTGGATTGCCGTCCTGTCCTCAGGTATGGACACTTTACCCAGTTTGGTGTCATCAGCGAACTTGGCCAGTTTGCTTCTGACACCAATGTCCACATCATTAATGAAGATGTTGAATAATGTAGGCCCAAGAACAGAGCCTTGAGGGATCCCACTGGTCACAGGGCACCACAGCGATCGACTTCCTTCAACCACCACCCTCTGGGTCTGACCACAGAGCCAATTCCCCAGCCAGCGGACTGTGGTGAAGCTGAGGCTACAGGTGGCCAGTTTTGTCAAGAGGTAATCGTGGGATACCAGATCGAAGGCTTTTTTGAAGTCAAAATATATGACATCAATTTGTTCTCCCTTGTTCAGGTGATAGGTCACGTGGTCATAAAAGGAAATAAGGTTGGTCAAGCAAGACCTACCTGCAACAAACCCATGCTGGCTATTCCTCAAGATGTTGCCATCAGCCAGTCTGTTAACAATGGTCTCTTTGATAATCTTTTCTAAGACCTTCCCCAGGATAGAGGTCAGGCTGATGGGCCTGTAGTTTGCTGGATCCACTTTCCTCCCCTTCTTGAAGATAGGTACCACATTGGCCTTCTTCCAATCTTAGGGCACTACACCAGAGCACCAGGAGTTCTTGAAGATCTGTGCCAGGGGCTAAGCTATGATGCTTGCCAGCTCCTTGAGTACCCTGGGGTGTAAACTGTCAGGGTTGGCTGCCTTGAAGGTATCCAGCCTCTTAAGGTGTTCCTTCATGAGGTCTCTCTTTCCCGGACCTCCCTGTCCCATAATGGACAGGCGCGTCTCATGGGACTGGTGAAAGACTGATGCAAAGTGCCCATTTAGCAAGTTGGCTTTTTCCTGGGTATTGGTTGTCAGTTGTCCCATCTGGTTTAGCAGGGATCCAATGTTGCCTTTGCTTTTCCTCTGAATCCCCACATCTCTAAAAAAGGACTTTTTATTGTCCTTGATACTTGTAACTAGTTGGAGTTGTCGCAGCCTTGGCTTTCCTGGTTCGTTCCCTGCAAGTCTGTACCAGTGCAGTGTATTCCTCCTGGGAGATGGATCCAGTCCTCTATCCTTTGTAGGTCTTTCTTTTTAGAAACAGGAGCCCTGCTAGTTCCCTGGAGAGCCATATGGGCTGCTGTGCCTTTTTGCTGCCTTTTCTCCAAGATGGAATAGACTTTGCTTGTGTATCCAGGATTGCTTCTTTGAGGAGCAACTACTTGTCCTGAACTCATGTCTCCTTGGGGCTGTGGTCACTTAGGGCCTCACTGACAAGCCTCCTGAGCTTGTCAAAGTCAGCTTTCCTGCATGTCAGAAGCAGACTGGCCGAGTTTGCTAATGACACCAAACTTTGGGGAAGAGTGTCCACACTTGAGGATAGGCTGGTGATCCAGGCCGGCCTTAATAGGCTTGCAAGGTGGGCAGATGAAAACCTGATAGTATTCAATACAGAGAAATGCAAGTGCTCTACCAGGGGAAAAAAAAAAGTATCACACTTATAGGTTCTGTGGTGCCATACTTGCTACCACTATAGCCGAAAGGGACTTGTGGGTCATGATTGACCACAAGATGAACATGAACCACCAATGCAATACCACAGCTGTCAAAGCCATTCAAAACTCCGCCTTGCATTAACAGATGCATATCAAGCAAGACTCAGGATGTCATCCTCCTGCTATACTCAGCCCTGGTGAGGCCGCAGCTAGAGTACTGCATCCAGTTCTGGGCTCTACAGTTCAGAAAGGATGTGGAGAAGCTTGGAAGAGTCCCGAGGAGAGCCACGCATATGATCAGAGGGGTAGAGAACAGGACTTATAAAGAGAGGCTGTGAGCCATGGAACTCTGCAGCCTGGAAAATCACAGGCTCAGAGGTGACATGGTGGCAGCCTATAAGTACATAAGGGGTGTCCATCAGGATCTGGGGGAACACCTGTTCACCAGAGGACCCCAGGGGATGACAAGGTCAAATGGTCACAAACTCCTACATGACCATTTTAGACTGGACATAAGGAAGAATTCTTTACTGTCTGGCCTCCAAAGCCTGAAATAGCCTCCCCCCAGAAGTGATGCAAGTGGTTACTCTGGCCATTTTTAAAGGAACATTTGGATGCTTATCTTGCTGGGATCCTTTGACCCCAGCTGACCTCTTGCCCCTTGGGTGGGAGATGGACCTGATGGTCTTACGAGGTCTCTTCCAGCCATTATATCTATGAGTCTATTAATCTAATAGCTGCTGAGGCATATTACCATCCTGAATGCAGGTGGGAGGAAAAATGGGAGCAACAAGTCTCTTGTTCCCATTCACATGTGGAGATAGAAGAATATTTTCTTGAGCATTCTGCTGGGGTGAAACCATGGCATCAAAGGATTAATGAAATAGATGCCGGCTTTGTGTAGAAAAATCTGTACAGCCTGAAAAATATACTTGAAAGATATTGCAATTTAGTAGATGAAGGTGGTGAACATCCTCTGACCTTACTGGAGCAAATGAAGCAAAAACTTCAGATTTACTTCAAGACAGCCATTCAGTTTCAGCACCAAAGAAATGCAGACCTTCAACTTCTGAAGTTGTAACTTCACATATAAATGATGAGGAAACCATTGGCCAGAAGTTCAGAGAAGAGTTCTCAGATACATGAAACTTGTATTGTGCTCATCTCAAGATCAAAGCAGACTTGAAATTTATAGCTGGCATGAAGGGATACAGCAATAATTAATTACACAATAAACATGTAGACACATCCAGTAGGGGAGGAAGACAATTAGCTGTATGAACACCTTATGGAGGTATTGCATCTCTGCAGGGATTGCACTGATATATTTGTCTTAAGAGCTGACCCATTGTGTGGTTGTCCAGTTAAGCAAAAGATTAGATTATATAACTGACCAACTTTCCAGTGGCATAGTTGTTGCATTCAGAAATGATGACTGTGAAGCAGGAAGGAAAGCAGTGAGAGAACTATTAGTGTATCTGCCAACAATTGTCACTCTGCTTCATGAATTTGTAGAAAAACACTCCCATCAAGGTATGTTCAAGTACTGAAAGAACTCTTTGGAAATAGTCAATAGTGTCTTGTGCTTCATTAGGGCTGAATGTGAAAGAAAGCGGCATGAGCATTTACATGCCTTTGAAGAAATGCTTCCTCTGATAGCTGTACATGATCATACCAGTTATATAAGGTGGAGGCCAGTATATCTTCAGTGTATGAAGGAGTTAGTGAATTTTGCTCTTGCAGTATATGCCAAGTTTGGGGAAGGAGGATTTGGGGTCAAATCAACTAATTTCCCATTTTTAAACATTTCAACCAACCAGGCAATAGACCATGTTAACAAGGCTTGCAAAATTGCAGGGGGCATAGTAAACATAACACACAATGAATTGGACAACAAGGGGAGCTGAACTACAACGTGTTGGGGGTAGGTGCAATATGGCCATGGCCCATGCCTGCCTGGCATCCTACCTGAGTGTACCTTTACCATCAGGGTAAAGTACAGCACCACCACCACCGATCTCCAGTATTCTGCTCTCACCTGCAACACCTTGATATCATTTTCAATATTAAGAGCTGACAGAGGTCCTGGCCAGTCCTCTCAGAGTTTTTGTCATGGGGCTACACCTCCCTTCACACCCCACCCTTACCACTTCCCAGATAATATATGTCTGAGTCCTGATCTGGCATTGACAAGATATGTCACTGGCAGTTAATCACTAGCTTAATGAATGAATCCATGAATTTAAATCAGTTTACTCAGGATCCATAAGGCCTTCAACTTAAATCAATTAATTACAGGTTCATGCCATCAATCAATTTAGAACAGTTCATTAAGGGTCCATAAGACAACTTAAATCAATTATGCTGGGGTTTCCATTCCCATTGACTTAGATCAGTACAGATATAAAACAAAAAGTGTACATTTGCAAAATCTTCAGTCAGTTTTCCACCACCGGCTGTCACCACTGTTCCTACTTGTGGGGCCTGGCCCAAATTATTTTGCTCTCTCTCAGGACTAACAACTGTGTGCAAACATCAGTTCCACCCCAGCTCAGCCCCCTAGGGCCAGGACAAACAGGGCTTTTGCAAGGAGGGAGCAATGAGTCATCCCTGGGGCTTTTTCCTCACCTTGCTTTTCTCCCTTCACACAATGAAAGAGGTCACTTAACTAAGGAGGTAGAAGGTTCAGCATGGGCTCTCTCCTACAGCACAAACTGTCTGGATACCCTCCATCACTTTTTAAACCAGATACATCACTCAACATGGCCTACAAAGCCTTTTTGATACATATCTTACGTGGAGTACGACTGAACTGCAGGAAAGGACAACTTGTTTGGGGTATGACTAGACGTAGCAATTTGGTTAGACTATCTCTGATTAGTTCACAATTGTACATGGATCCTGTCAGCGGTGCACAACTACTCTTTTACCCACCCACTGAATGTAATGCCACTATGTGTTGCAGAGAAAGATTAAAAGAAACTCCAGGACTAGCGGGGAGCCATTCTCTTTGGCTATGGGAACCCAAATTGTATTAATTCTGTTTTTCAGATTCACAAACATGAAAGAAGATTCAACATAGCAGCAATGGGTACACTTTATCCCACACACAGTAAAATCACATTCAGCTCCTATGAGTAAGGTGTAGTGATTTCCTGTAGCCAACCACACAAGAGAGTGACATTACCTGGACCATTACATCTTCCTGCTTGTCCATGTAGGCACCAATGATAATGCCAGAAATTACACTGAGCAGAACAGAGGTGACTATGAGGCTTTTGGCAGGAAGATTAAGGAGCTTGGAGAACAAGTGATGTTCTCATCATTTTTTTCCGTGGAAGGAAAGGGTCCAGGCAGAAACCATTGCATTGTCAAAGTGAATGCATGACTGAGATGATGGTGTGGATGTGAAAGCTTCAACTTCTTCAATGGTGGGTAGATGTTCTTGGGAGGAGGACTGTTATCAAGAGCTGGGATCCATCTGATGAGGATAGGAAAGAGCATCTTTGGGGACCTCCTGACCAACCTAGTAAAGGTGGCTTTAAACTAAGTTCCATGAGGGATGGTGATTATCAAAACCCTCCAGCAACAGAGCACACAGGCCAGATGGGAAAGGACTCAAAGAAGCAACTTAACTCTGAGAAAGACTGCAACAACTGGCACAAAGGGGAAGACAGTGCATCAAAATGCAAAATATGTCCAATAAAATGTATACAAATACAAGAAGTATGGAAATAAACAAGATAATCCTGAAGCTGCAGCCTGTGAAAAGATCTATGATCTGACTGGCATCACCAAAACCTGGTGGGACAACTCTTATGACTGGAATGTTGACATGGAGGGCTACAGCCTGTTTCAGAAGGACAGGGTTGGGAGATAAGGGGGTGGAGTTCCCCTGCATGTCAAAAACACATACACTTGTTCCCTGGTTCAGGGGGAAAAAGACAGCAAAGCAGAATGCACTTGGATGAAGATGAAAAGCTAAAGATGTGACAGCAATATAATGGTGGAGATTTATTATTATAAGCCACCTAATGAGGCAGAGGAAGTGGATGAGGCACTCCCTCAAGCAGGTGAGAGATCTATCAAAAGCTATGGGATGGTACTGATGGGAGACTTCAATTTTCTGGCCACCTGCTGGAAGAACAGTGCACCCAAACATAAAATGTCAAACCAGTTCCTAACTTGTGTGGAGAACAACTTACTGTTCCAGAAAGTGGAGGATACAACTAGGAGATCAACCATCTTTGATCTTGTCCTCACCAGCAGGGAAAACTGATGGAGGATGTGAGGGTGATGGGTAACTTGGGAGGAAGTGATCATGATATGATAGAATTCCAAATCCTGAGACATGGAAAGCATGAGATCAGCAAACCAAGGACACATCGTTTCAAAAAAGTAGATTTCATCTGCCTGAAGGAGTTAATAGGCATGGTGTCATGGGAGGATAGACTGAAAGATAAAGGTGCCCAGGAGGGCTAGGAACTTCTGAAGGGCACAGTATTGGAAGTCCAACAAAAAACCTGTCCTGACATGATGGAAGCACAAGAAGAATAGCAAGAGACCAACGTGACTGCACAAAGAGCTTCTAAAATTCCTCAAATGCAAACGGAAAACATCCAGGCAGTGGAAGAATGGGCAGGTCACCAAGGATTCATACCAAGCAACAGCAAGAGCTGGCAGGAACAAAACCAGGAAGGCAAAGATAAAGACTGAGCTACATCTGGCAAAGGAGGTTAAGGACAACAAGAAAAGATTCTCTAACTATGTTGGCCAGAAACAAGGACCCAAGACCTGCGGGTCTTCTGCTAACAAGCCGGGGGAACTCCTAACCAAAGATGTGAGTAAGGCAGAACCAGTCAACTTTGCCTCAGTCTTCACAAAAAAAAAAAAAAAAAAGGTGCCCCCTCTGAGAGCAAGTGCTCTCGGCTTAGGCGATGGGTTGGGGGAGTGGGGGAGGGCACATGGAGCACTGGTGTGTCCCATGTGTCATCGTCACCCCCCCCAAAGAAGTGCCACCGGCATTTCCAGGTTCCCAGCTTCAGAAGGCACCTATGTGTCACGCATGCTGCAGCCAGACACCTAATAAGGATTTTCTGGATAAGGAAGGGGACAAGATGAAGGAGGAGATAGCAAAAGAGATAGTCAGAGCTTTTGTTGGGTCTGAATGAATTCAAGCCAGAAGAGCTGGATGAGCTTCATCTCAGGGTCCTGAAAGAACTGGCAGAGGAGATCTTGGAGCCCTTGGCAATGATCTTCATAAAGTCATGGGAGACAGGCCAGTTACCAGAGGACTGGAAAAGGACCAACATAGTGCTTCTCTTCAAAAAGAAGGCAAAAAGGGGGACCTGGGGAACTACAGACTAATTAGTATCATCTCAGTACCTGAGAAGTTACTGGAGTATATGTCCTAAGGAAGGCCATTTGCAAGCCTCTGGAGGAGGAAAGGCTGCTCACAAGCAGCCAGGGTGGATTTAAGAAAAACAAATAGTGTCAAACAAACTTGCTGGCCTTCTTTGACAAAGTAACGACTTGGGTGGATAAAGGGACTGCTGTGGATATAGTGTATCTGGACTTCAGCAAGGCATTTGACAAGGTCCTGCACATAAACAAACTGGAGAAATGCAGGGTAGGCAAAACTACTACAAGGTGGATAAATAACTGGCTGTAGGGCCGCAAACAGAGGGTAATTATTAATGAGTCTATGGCAGAATAGCAGGAGGTTAAGTGGAGTCCCACAGGGTCCTGTCCTAGGCCTGGTGCTGTTCAGCATGTTTATTAATGATTTGATTGCTGGCATAGAAAGCTTCTTGAATAGGTTTGTAGACAACATGAAACTGGGAAGGGTTGCAAACATGTTGGATGTGAGCACAATTCATAAGGATCTTAATGAATTGGAAAATTAAGCTGTAGTTGACATGATGGGATGCTTATACACGTCACACCTCCCCTGTTGCCACCTTACACTTTTCCTGTGTCCATGTGACAAAAATCACCATTAAGCTACCTAAATCGCATCTGTGTATCCACGTTATCAGTCGATTTTATCGTTTTAGCTTTTTTCTTCATGGTAATTTAAAACAAAACACCTCTGACATGTTTTATTTTTAGCTCCTAAATTTCTTCCATGAGGGTTATGTTTATGTCGCGGGCAGGGGTCCTCCAGGAGGGCCGTGATCTCCCTAAGGCCCCTTCCCCCATGCCAAGCCAGTCCAAGGGCACCCCCCTGTTCTCGCCTGCCACGTCTTTGATGTTTATGTCAGTTTGGGAGGCTGCCTTACGCCCTCTTGGACACAGGTCGTTGGGACTTCTGTCCCCGTGGGTTCCTGGACTCTCCGTGGGTCTCCCTGTATGATGGGTGCTTCCTGGGCACCCTAGCCTTGTGGGCTGTGCGTGGTTCCAACCACCCCTTATACCACGCCCCAAGCCTCGCAGTTGGACTAGACATTGTTCAGTCTCTCAGTCTACTCTTACATCCCTCTCTCTGGGGCCTTCTCTGTACTGCTGCCCTCTCTCCGGGGCCTTCTTAAGCACTGCCGCCCCCTTCTGGGGCTCTCCCTGCCCACTCTGGGTCTTCTCTGTAAAGCCACCCCTCTTCTGTGCCTACTCTGGGACTTCTCAGTCAAACCACCTGTCTCTCAGACCCACTGCACTGCTACCCCTCTCTCTGGGACTCACCGCACTACTACCCCCTCGCTCTGGGGTTTACTGCTATGCCCGTCTCCGAGGTTTACCGCAATGCTACGCCCTTCCTCATGGGCTCACCATGCCTGCACTGGGGCTTCTCAGTAGTGCTCTTTCTGGGGCTGGGGTCTATGCATCCCTTATGCCATGCCCTTACTGGTGCTGGGTCCCCAACGCTGCTGTGGGTCCTCTATGAGGCCTCCTCCAGCCCCTAATAGCCTCACCCAAACCACTGGTAACAACAAAGCAAAACACAAACTCGAGCCTCTAGGCTATAACTTAACTCAAAGCCACCCGGCTAAAACCATGCTGCTCAGACATCTTAGAGCTGCCATCCCTTACTCTGCTTGAGTAGTACCTGCCGTTCTCGCATCTCCAGGAGCTCCTCTCTGTCTGGCTGCTGGCAGGGAACTGCTAGCCTGGCCTCAGCCCCTAAGCTTTATGAGGGCCAAGCCCTGCCCCTTCCAGTCAGCTGACCTCCTGGTTGCCCCAGGCAACCCACAGCTGTGCTCCTTATTCCCTGCGGGGCTCTTTCCCCGGCAGTTTCCCCTCTCTAGGAGCAGAGCGTTGTTCTTGTTTATTGTTTTATTTTTGTAATGTGGATCTGACTTATGCCCAAAAATGTGATTTTCCCTGCTTTGCAACTATTGCACTACCAGGTATCACCTGGGATCACATGGAAATCCATGGACGTTCATCTAATTTCTCCTGCACTGATTCAACCGGATGCCAAGTGCTAATCTTGCAATTTCTTACTGATTATTTTATTGCTTATATTAAATTAAGCCCTTTCCATCTGGACCCCAAATTTTTTCCCCCATTTGTTCCTGCCCAGAGTTGGGGGCTTCTGCCCCCATGTTCTCCCCAACAGTACTGCTATCCCCCACCCACCCCTGCTGTGTTGCTTACCACAGTGGGGTGTTTTCCCTAATGCCTTTGTAAAGTCCTAATGGCTGGTGATCTACTTGATAAGTGCCCTCAGCCACAAGACACTTGCCTTGGTCTTGCTGGCCCCAAGCTGGCTGTCACCAGCTTTGGGATTCATATTATCAGGTGCCTCCCTATATCACCTCCACGCAGCGTCACAAAAGATTTTCACCCAGCCTCTTGTATGGAAAATAAAAATACAGGACACTTTTCAAAGTCCTTCTGTGATACTTTATTTCTATCAGAGATTTTGAAAAAATTCCTGAAGTAGGTAGAGAGAAGAGAGATATATAGATTGTGAACCTAACCTGGGTCACACAGCCCCCAGTACACTGAAGTGCAATCTGCTTTGCGAATATTGGGTTGGCAGTACATGAGGGAGGGAGAAGCACATCAATCCTGGGGGGTCATAGAAAACTCTAGTCATAAGAACCTGCTCCCCCATGAGATCCCCCCGCACACACACCCTCTGCAGGTCACATCAGCATCCCTCTCTTCCTCATCACCATACCTGAAGCACTTTGGGGCTCTCCTCTTGCAGCTACACAAGGCACAGCTCTCCTTTGCAAGAGATTGGAGTGTTTTTTTGGGTGGGCTACTCTCAGTGCTGCTCCCAGTACATTCGTGAAACTCTGTTACAAACTCCTGTCTGAACCTTTCATCACCCCTCAACCTTTTGATTTAACCTTTTGAATGAGATCAACCTTTTGATTTAACTTCTTTAAAACATTGTACCATGTCATTACTAGTGCATTTTATAACCTCCAAATTGGCTTGCTCACTACACTTGAACACATCAAACACATCTTTCAATTCAGATGTCATTTCTACACTGGACGTAGCCATGCTTTCAGATGTGTCTGCCAGTAGAAGAATACTTTCCTTAGCTTCTCATTTATTTTTTTCAATAATTACATTGACATTGAGCATGAGCAGCTGCTCTTGAAGATGAAGATGAAGAAGCACCTGTTCACAGACAAAAAGAAAGCTCTCATCAATACTTGAACATCTGTAAAGAACAGTGAGTCTTTCTGAAATTATTTTAACAGGACTGCCACTTCAAGGCTTACCACTGACAGCCTACTATCTCTCACCCAACCATTTTCTTAAGGCTGTATCCCAAAAATATTTGGCCCAGCACCACAGCGTGCACCCCACTTCCTGGGGTGCACATTGTAACAAGATCTGTGCCCCCCTCCAGCCATACACTCACCCCACACCAAAAATCAGCTACCTCCGCAGGTGGCTGTGGCAGCCGGGCCCTGCTGCAGCAGCCTTGCCGGGGGTGAGAGCCTGGAGCTTTGCGCCCCATAGAAGCCCTGTGGGTGCATGCAGAGTGCCTGGGTGCAGTGTCTGCCACAGGGAGCAGCACCGTGTTCTCCCTCTGTCCCCTCCACCCCACATTTCTATGTGTTTATCTATAAAACCGAAAATCCAGAACTACTAATACCAGTACTGTTATTTGCAGGCCACCCTTCATGAGGATAGCAGAGTCTCTGTCTCGGGACTCTGCCGTTGCCTCCCTGACACAGTACTACCAGTCCTGCGACACAATGACGGTTGAGTTGGAGTCCTCTTGCTCGCCATGAACAGGAGAGTTATTTCTTTTGAGCATCTGTTGAGCCTCCTGGGTGTCCAGTTCCAAAACACATGGGTTCACTAGAGTAGAGAGGGAGCTCATTTCTGGCTGTGTGCAGAAGAGGTCCCTGGAGCAGTCCCAAGCAAGGTCGCTGGTCTGTGACTGATTCTGTTCCTGAGGAGGAGGCTGATTGCGTGGAACTTGCAAAGTAGCTGTGGCTTGACAAGTACTTTGGCACCGGGGAGTTTCTGGTTCCTCGTGATGCATACCTCTTGTCCCAAACTCGGCCGCGCAAGCTTCTGAAGCATCTCTTTTAAGGATGATAGACAGCTTGTCATAAAATGGAATCATTCTGCATGAGGCACCGGACCGAGAATTATTGTCCTTTATGCAATGGACTGCACTTTAAGGCCTTCATCTTAACTGTGACACTGTTCCCAGTTGCATTTGATGCCAACTTGCTCTAATTGTTCACAAATAGACATCAACAGGTTTATTCCTGCGGCTTCCCAGTTGTGTCATGACACTCCCTTCACTCCAAATGTCAATCAGTGCCTCAACTTCTGCATAAGTCCAGTTTGAGCCCCGTCCTTGAGAAGGATCTATCACACCTTCCAAAATCTGCCTTTTCTTGTTCCCCTTCATGGCCAACAAAACGTAAAACAGAGCAGATGATACACACTACAGCCTGCATCTGCTGTTAGGATCTGTTCTGGGATGTGTGAACCTTTTATCAAGAGAGGCATAAAAGAAATGTGATTTGTCCAATCCCCAGACATGTCAGGCAATTCTTCACTTTTAATACTCTAGCCCATGGTATTCAGAAGCATACTCGTGCTACTGTTGTGCTGGAAATTCGTGAAAACGTTGGGTGATCACTTTCTGGCGAGAAACCATGAAACCATTCGAATGGCTCAATGACACTCGTTTCCTTTAGATATGCGGACCAAAACAACTCCTTTCCAAGCATTTTCCACAAGGACGATTAGGGCTTGCTCTTACAGAGGGGGGTGGTCCAGGAGACCTCTCTCTCTCATGTACGGGACATGTCTGGTTTGTCCAAGAGTGTTCAAGCACACAGACTATCATTTTTGATATGTGATAACATCTCAGCTCTCTTCAAGAAATATAGGCACCCTTCAGCTGCAGAGAGCACATGGTTTCAGCAGTTATTACATGTAAATGACAGGAGTGGTTTCATGCTGGTCTAGGAGAGTGATTTTTTGCAGACACTTGAGGCAGAAGTCACTCCGCAGGCCAAAATCTTGCTAAAAACAATGTCTTCCTCAAATCCTGAGGGACTAAGGAGAAAGCAGAGGTTAATCTTGAAGGCTGTCAAACATTCACATTGCAGGTTCTACCAGTGGGATTCAGCAACTTGATGTACCTGTGGTCTGGTGTTTTAAAACTCATGATGAGCTAACTTCACAGGTTTGCCATGAGGAGGCTGTCATTATTTGAAGTGGGGAAGGTGTTCTCATGTTGCAACAAACAGAAAACAGAAATCCAAGCAGGGTGCAGGGCCCAGGCCAAATCAGCCCGTGCGGGCCCTGCCCCTAGATGTGAGGAAGCCGGCAGCAGTTTTGTCGGAGGGGGGCTGGTGAGTATCCGGTGGCACCAATTTCAGTGGCAGATTCAGCATTGGGGGCAGTGTGCCAAGCAACCGGACATGAAGCCGGAGGCAGCACAGCATTGCCACGCCACTCCACCCAGGTTTGCGGGACCCCCCCAAAGCATGGGTCCCAGGGAGGTTGCCCCAATTTCCCCCCCCCCCCGAATGACCCTGGATATGGGCACACAAAAGTAGCTAAGACTGGTGGCACAGAATCATCATGTCAAGGTAGAAAATGACCAGTGGCTGGAAAGCAATTGTTCTTCCACATCATTAACTTGCCGAACCCACACATCCAGCATCAGAGGACTGTCATGCGGAAGCCCATCAGCCCGAAGAAGCATGTTGCCATGGCCATCATGAAACTGGCCACTCAGCAAGCCTGTGCCACATTGCAAATCAGTTCGGCGTGGCTCCCTGCTCTGCTGGGAGGGCCATCAGTGGGGTTTGCCAACTGCTACAGGACCTGGCAGCAAACAAATTCACATCCCTAAGTAACTCCTGTGACGTGGTGGAAGGATACCACAAAATGGGCTTCCCTAACTGCATGGCAGCACTTGACAGCACACACATTCCCATCCAAAACTGGTCCTAGGACAACCGTTCATTCATAAACAGAAAGGGGTTTCCTTCTGTGAGTCTGCAAGCCGTCATGGACCACTGAGGCAGATTTACAAACATTTACACAGGATGGGCAGGAAACGCACGTGATGCTTGTGTGTTTTGAAACTCACTGCTGCCTGAGACAATGGACAGGGGCCAATATGCCCCAACTCTGGAGAAGGATGTCATCTGGGGTGTTTCAGTGCCCCCCTGATACTAGCTGATGCAACCTAACTGCTTCTGCTCTGGATCATGAAGCTGTATGTGGGACAAGTGAATGATCCACAGAAATTGCTGGTCAACAAGCAGCTACGCAAGTGCCACATGAGTGTGAAGTGTGTATTTGAGCACTTGCGAGCCCATTGGAGATCACTCAACTACAGGCTAGAAGTTGATGCTGATAACATGCTGCCCTTACGTAGTGGCAGCATGAGTCTTACATAATATCTGTGAAACCAGGGGTAAGGTCTTCAGTGACACTTGGAGAGATCAGTTAAAAGAACTGGCACAAGCCATGACCTTCACTAGCAGAGAAGCAGTTGAGCGTCGGGGGGCCTAGAGATAAAGGCAAATAATGGGAGAGGTGCTGTGATCAGAAATTGCCTGGCAGCACACACAGGTGCCACTGCGCAGGGGGAATGTGCTCTGTAATTGTGTGAATTGATCCTTTTTAATATTCATTAATATTCCATTTCATATTAGTTTATCACTGAATAAAGTCCATCTTACAAAACATTGTCCTGTATAACGGGGTCATAACGAGGTCTCAGGGAGGTCTCTATGTGGGATGCAGGATGCAGGGGGGGATGCATTGGGTGGGTGGCAGAGGGATGGGTTTGTGGTGGCAGGTGCATTGGGTGGGTGGCAGAGGGATGGGTTTGTGGTGGCAGGCGCATTGGGTGGGTGGCAGAGGGATGGGTTTGTGGTGGCAGGCGACAAGCCTGCGGTTCATGTGTAACAATCTGATGGGGAAAGCACTACACAAGCCAGCCTATATTCTTTAGAGAATAGCACGGTCATTTGGCCAGTGTCCCATCCGTCCTCTCCCATGGTGGAAGTTCTGCTCTGTCCTCATCAACGCTTTTCACCCCAAAGCCTTTCTGATTGAACTGGAGGCTTAGTCCTTGTGCACTGCAACTTCCTATCGTGTATGCAGTGAGGATACACCCCCTACCTTTCTCCTGAAACAAAATACCTTGAGTTTATTGGGACCTCAGAAGTAACTGGAAAATTACCATTGTTCTCCATTTGAGGATCTTCCTGACTGACACTAGCTGGGCCCAAATCAGAAATCAGCTCATTTCAAAGGCTTTTTAAATTAAATGTAAGCTTTGCGGACCTAGACACAGGACTTCTGTGATAACAACAGTGGAGATGGTAGTGTTGTATTAACAAGAGAGCTTGCTGTTGAGAGTCTTTCACTTTGGCTCCTGATTTTCAAATAGTTTTTATACTTGCCTATCCAACAACTGCTTTGACTCTCCCTGTTCATTGCAGCCAAGATGGATCATTCAACTGCACCCCTAAGGGAACCTTTGTTGTCTAAGATTAGGGAGGTTTAAGAAGCAGATGAGTCCTGTAGTCCTTCATTTGCTGTCAAACATTATCAATGCATTGCAGTTCAAGAGAAAGCTTTTCACATTGTTGAATGAGAAATTATCTGAAGCTCCCATCTTCTGCTGCAGGAATAGGAACCTTGCTGGCAGCTGGGAAAGCTAAGTTATGCTGCAGAAGTCCCCGAAGGAAAGCACTGGCAGGCCAGTGTGAAAGGATTTTTGCATTTATACACATGTACCGTGCGATAGGGAAGGATGTAGTTGCTGTACAGAAGGATGCAGAACACATTCGACGATCAGAGCCATATTTGATTTCTTGCTTGCTGATATCAAGGACTAATGCTGTATCTTGTTCACATAATGAAATGACTGTTGAAATCACCGGAAAAGTCTTCCACACTCCCTACCTAGAAACCTCTATTAGGCATTTGAAACTTGTACTTTTTAAAAACATAAATTAGCTAAATTTAAACACAAATTTAGCTAAATTTGGGAAGATTTTCTAGGGGAGGACAAAAGTCACATCCTTGCCAGAAAGGCCAGCAGCCTGCCAAATTCAAAGTCCATCCTGCAAAGCACGGCCATGATTTTTAACGCAACAAAACTACGTAAGTAGGTGCATCACTACCTTTCTTGCATAAGTAGTTGCATCACAAACAGGTCTAGGGAGGTGATACGTCCCTTCTATGCAGCATTGGTCAGGTCGCAGATGGAGTACTGCATCCAGTTTGGGGCACTAGAAATAATGGCCACGAACTGCAAGAGAGCAAATTCAGATTGGATATCAGGAAAACATTCTTTACAGTGAGGATTGCCAAAATATGGAATAAGCTTCCAAAGGAGGTGGTGCTGTCCCCTTCCTTGGAGGTATTTAATGGCATTCAGAGCACATGTGCAAGGAACTTGCTGTGTTTAAAAATCTAAAGTAAATATACAAACTGACTTCCTAGGATCAGAAAGGATTAAAGAAGTAATGAAAACAGTTTAAACACTGAGACTGCTTCAGTGCTCCCTCCCCAAGTTTGTATCCACCCGTAAGACCCACCTGCTATCACCCCTCCTATCGTCCTGCACTGGCCCAGGTCCTATTAGAAACACTTGCACCTGGCTGAAAACTGTCCAGTAGGGCCAGGGACAGACACACAGATGCCAGAGTAATGGGAACAGCCTTTGGCTTCCCTTTTCCCTGCACTGCCCAAGGACTCAGGTGGGAGACTCAGAGTAGACCCCAGCACAGTGAGAGGCTGTGGTCTGGGGTCTAGAGAGCATGTGTGTCCTGTGCCTTTAAACGGATGTGACCTCACAAAGAGTGGGCAGCTGCACAAGGGGCCAGGCACCCGGCACTTGTGGGTCCAGCCAGACCAGAGGCTACAACAGGAGCTTGGATCTCAGCAGGTGTTGGACACTGGCCTTCACTCAGCCCAGGAGTTGCCAGCAAGGCTGCCTCAAGGCTGGCTGAGTACTCTCCTTCCCACCACTTCTCAGCCATGGCTCTGGGCAGCCTCTTCTTCCTGGCAGTGTTGGCCATCGTCCACCACCCCCTGATGGTCAATGACAGGTTAGACTTGGCCACACAGGAACGGATGCAGCAGCAGGAACAGCAGCTGAACCTGGAAATGACACAGCTGCAGCTGGAGTTAGATCAGATGGTCCATGTGGAGGCGCAGAGTCCAAGCCAAGGGGAGAAGGCAATAGGATTCCCGAAAGCACCTGAGCCAGAGCCCGCAGGGTGGGAGGCCTGGGGCTGCGGACTCCTGCTTGGCTTGGTGGTGTTCATTGGTAAAAGTCTGGAACACGATCCTGACTTTGACTCCAGCAGTGAGGACGAGGAAGAAGAGGATGAAGACATGGATGAAGATGAGACTGAAGCAACCCTCAGAGGCTCTCCCAGCTGCCCACCCCCCTTCCCTGGGGCTGACCCCAGGAGTAGATTTAAGTTAAAGGTTTCTTTTGATAGCCCCTATTCTCATACAAAACAAGTCCTTCAATGAATGCAAAAGCTAGCTTGATTAGAATTTTCCAATTTTGAATATTACCAGCAAATAAAGAGTAATAAGAGTAACACAGTACATATCCCAATCTACTTTTACTATCCAAGCAGAAATAAAGGTGTACAATTTTGAATCACTACATGTTAAAATCCTAAGAATTGCTAACAGAAACCAGCATGTTAAGGGAGATCTTATCCAAATTTGGAGACTAAGTTGTAGGAACTGTTGCATCTCCATCACGTCAACAGACAGGTACTTTAGTAGAGGATGCCAGAGGAACCCATAGAGCAGTAAATCCCCTTATCCCCTCCTCAAACAAGGGCTTACATTATTTGATAGAAGTATTGCCAAATGCAGTCATAAAGGACATAGGCAGACAAGGTTCCTTGGGTGAATTTGATCTCTTTTATTAGACCAACCCAAATAGTTGGAGAATAGTTATTAAGCAAGCTTTCGAGTTCAAAAATCCTTCGTCAGGCTAAGGAAGCTTCAGCAGTCAGTGTGTGCTCTTCCTGGAAGTGCTGTTCCTGGAACCTTGTCTGCCTATGTCCTTAGACCAACACAGCTACAACCTATAACCCTGCGTCATAAAGGAGACACTTTTGTCACTGTTGGTCCGCTAGAATGTATATCAAATCGCCCAGATTTGATGTCCTAAGACTGGCTAATCTTTTCAAGAAGCTTCTTGCATCTAAGATTCAGTTCCTTTTATTCTACTTCCCATAGCCTCACTTAAGCTAACATGACCTAACTTGAAGTGACGCCGCTAAAAGCTTACTAAAACTATTATAAATGAGCTAAAGGATTCTAGCTAAACGCAAGGTCTGCACTGGATAGCAAGGCCCTGGAGAACTTCCAAGCCTGGACACTAAGGCTGTGCAAAGCTTCGGTCCCTGATGCAATTCGGCAGAGATTCGGCTTGATTCGGTGGCCGAATCTCTGAATCCAGATCGAATCAGAGGACCATTTAATCTCTCCAAATCAAATCCGGAGAGATTCGAAAGATTTGGAGATTCAGACACAGGCACAGCTTTAAATGTTTTTTTCTAAATACCTCTAAGTAGCTTGTGAATACTGCAGTGCTGGGGTGCACGGAGGGTCCCACAGGAGCATGGGGGGCTCCCCACTGCACTTGGCAGCAAACCCGGAAATGGAACAGAAGCACTTCCAGTCCACTTCTGGGTCTGCCGGGAAGCGTGAAGGGGGGTCCCCTGTGCGCCACCAGCTTGGCGATTGATGCCTTCTGGGCCTGGAGGGAGGGGACACCCAGGGTCCACCTGCAGCCAATCGCTAAGCTGTGGGGGGAACGGAGGGGGAGGGTGCCATGCGCTCCCCGGCAGACCTGGAAGCAGACCGGAAGTACTTCTGGTCCACTTCCGGGTTTGCCACTGGGCACAAGGGGGGCCCCCCATGCTCCTGTGGGATGCCCCATCCACCCCAGCATCGCGGCATTCATGAGCTGCGCTGGTACCTCCAGGTATGTAGGCAAAACTTTTAAAGCTGTGTCTATGTTCAAATCAGCATCGAATCTTCAGATTCGACCAAATCAAATCAGGGACAGTGATCCAAATCAATGAATCAAATCACTGTTTGATTTGGGCCAAATCTGAATCGAATAAGGCCCGCTTTGCACACCCCAAGCAGACACCATGCTTTGGGTGAGGCCTCACCAGTGCCAAACAGAGCAGGAGAATCTTGATTTGCAACCAACAGTCCTGTTAATACAACCCAGCCTATTGGCGCTTTGGTTGCAACAAGAGCACACAGTTGGCTCCTATTTGGTATATGGCTCACTCCGAAGATGAAATCAACTCTTCAGGCCTGTACACTGCCTGGTCTTGGATCCCAGCTGCCTTACACTCTAGATGGACTCCGAGGTTCACAGTGCACGCAGCTGGGCCACTAGGCTGCCCCAGAAGCCGCAGCAGCATGGCCCTTGCCCTTGATAGCCAGGGCCCTGGCCCTGGCAGCCTGCCTAGCCCTCGCACAGCCCACTGCTCTGCTCCTGTAAGACCCCAGCACACTTCCCACATCCCCCAACTGCGCCACTGCCCTGGCACAGCAGGCAGGAGGTTTCCAATGCGCCTTAACACCCAGGTGCCTCAAATTCATTCATTCTCTGGGCCCGCCTGTCTAATGCTCTCAGATAGGTTACCTCAAAGGCTTCTCAGGAGGCCACTAGAGCTGACCTGGACTCCTAACGTGTTGTCTCCCATCTCCATGCCCTTACCACCAGTGAAAGAGTTAATGGCAGCCCTCCTCCCCCCCCCCCCACCCCAGCCTGTCTTGGCGGCCCTCAATCCAAACCTGCAACTCCTAGCAACCCCAGCCATAGCATGACCAGTGCAGAGGTCCTTGGATGAGGCCCCAGGCAGGCCACTCACCCCCACCTTGCCCAGCTGGACCTGCTAGTGCTGCTCCTTCTGCCACTTGGCCCATTGGATCTGAAACCAGGCCAGGAGAGGGGGAAATGCCTATCAGGGCCCAGGCTCAGCCTCCCCTCATTGCAGCCGGAGGGAGAAGAGCACGGCCCAGCCCAGCTGCCACCGACAAGCCCCAGACCCGCGGGCAGACCCCAGGCCCTGAAACACCCTGCAGCCCAGTAGGCACTTGCCAGGGCCAAAGCCAAGGCCAGAGGCAACAGGCTAGGCAACGTCCATGCTCTGTAGGTGGACAGAGGTGGATGGAGGGTGTAAGGGGACAGCTGCAGCCTCTGTATCAGCCTGCCCAAGGAACCCTTGTCCTGGCACAGGCAGGCCATGGCGCAGACCAATGGCTAGAAGCTGCAGCAAAATAAATTTAGATTGGATATCCAGAAAAGCATCGTCAGCGTTAGAACAGTTAGGCAACGGGATAGATGCCTAGGGAAGCTGTGGACTCTCCCATTAGTGGAGGTGTTGAAAAAGAGGTTGGACAGCCACTGGTTGGGGATGATCCAAGCTTTTGGCTTGTGCAAAGCTGCTAGCATCTGCTTCAGATTTGGACGATTTGGCGGACAGTGATTTGATTTGGAGATTCGAATCACTGTCCCATATGGATTCGGCTTAATCTGATTAAGAGATTTGGCTACTGCATCGGGCCGAATGTCCTCTGAATTGAATCAGCACCTGAAGCTTTGCAGTTATGCCTTTTTACCATGGGTATTTCCTATGCTTCTGGGCCTTGCTGGTTCCTCCATTACCCCCCACCTTTTCTGGTAGATGAGTCAGGGTGCTTTTAAGCCTTCCTAGTGGTATTGGGTGTTGGCTACAGCCAAGGCTGGGGGCTTTGACTAGGGTGTACCAATGCTCCTCCCGGGAACAAAGTTGGAGGTTGCTAGCTGGAGGGTCTTGCGCCTCTGCTCGGGGTGAGATTGATTGCCATATTTGGGTTCAGGAAAGACTTTTACCCCCCAGTCAGACTGGTATGGACTGCGGGGGGGTTTGCCTTCCTCTGTAGCAAGGGGCATGGCCATCTGCCCAGGATCTCTTGAGCACATATTGGCAAAATTTCATAGAAGCAGGACATTGGCTGCCATGGTTCCCCTGCTTTACCTGTGGCAGGCCAGGCCAGCATCTGTGTTGTGTCAGGGCTGACAGTAGTCTTATATGGAGTTTAGGTTCTGATTTGTAAAGGATGGTTAGACTATTGATGACCCTGCCTCAGGCAGGGGGTTGGACTAGATGAACTCAGGAAGTCACATCCAGCCCTGCTTCTGTACGATTCTATGACTCTCTGCTCAGGCACATGTCCGACTGCCCTCCTCCTGCTCCCTGCTGGGGGAACCCACCATTTCTCATGTTTTCCTCCTTTAAGGTGATTTCTTCACACGACTTTATAATTTAAAGAATTACATACTTGAAATTCTGCATGCTAGAATTCTTTCTAACTTACTTATTTAAGTATTGCTTCAGACCTGCAAGATTATGTAGTTGTAAAAGCAAGTGTTTCATGAAAGAAGAAATCCTCACTGTACAAGACAAACATGATGAAAGTCAGTATATTAAAATGTTAGCAATGCTCCCACATCTTTTGGCTTGTACCAGTAAAGAGCAGTGGTGGCAACATCTGACTGTGAGACCCAAGTTTTGACATATTCTAAAATGCACAGTGAGAAACCATATCTCCTCCTAAAAGAACATGGTCAAATTGTTTTGTCCCCTCTCTCTAACACTGACACATCCTTAGCATCTGCTAATGCCAGCTTTGTGGTTTCCTTGCTTTCACAAACCAACTAGATAATTATCAAAATTTTCAAAGCTGCTGAACTACTATTGCTAGTACTCAAAATCTATTTTTCCTTGAAAACAATTCAGTTTTTATTAATCTGCAATACTTGCATTTTATGGGAGTTCTTAGGATCAAGAGCCAAAATTTCAGCAAATGAGAATTTAAAAATAAACAATAGCAATGTGGGCTGGGATAGCTTTAGATACCTGTCCATTTAAATCTTCATTTCATATAATTCATCTCTCTTCATTATATGTTCTATGTATCGTTTTTATATTAAAATCACTGCATTTGCCAGCACTTAATTTTATTTTGACACTTCCCATTTTTATATGTGCACTTCATGTTCTCATTCATACACAAACTGCTGCTTTCTTTGTATAAACTTTGAGTTCTCAGACCTTCTTACAGGTCTGTGCCAGGGAAGGGGGAACCATTTATGCACTCTCTAATTTCCTGGGAGACAGCAATCCACCAGGTATTTGTGCCTGTCACATTATCTTCGGAGGGGAGGAAACAACAGAAAAGTTTCGGGGGAGCAACAGATAATTTTTTTCCAAGAAAAAAACCATAAGGCAGAAGGGAATAAGTTGCCCTGAAGCTCACAATTTCCTCAAAAGAATGGAAGGTCAGTGGCATTAAAAATGTTTCAGTGCTTTGAGCCTCTTAAGAGGCAGAAGCAGTACAACCCGGTGAAAATCCTGGGGGAGACGAGGTGTTAAACACTGCACAACAGCTTGAAATATGATGGCTTAAGTTTCCTGGTCATACAAGGCACATAGGGGCCTTTTAATATTAATGTAGTACAAAGTTCTGAGACCTGTGATGCCGATTCAAATCTCAAACTAATTCAAGGAGAAAGTACAATGTTGACAAGTAGGTTTGGTTTCATCATGGAGATGTCTTCCAAAGCAGGTAGCTAAGAAACTGCTGGTTGGTTTTCTTTCTGGGACTGCCTGCTCTGTGCATTCAAAGCCACAGGAGGAAAGAATAAGAGCCAGCAGCTGAAGGATCAGGAAAGACGACCCTAGCCTAATCTTTAGCAGGAGAAAAGAGAAATGGTTAAATAATTCAAGAAATATTTGACTGAGGGGAAATATACTGACCCGAGAGCAGAAGGAAACATGTCCTTTGTTCGAAAGTGCCGACAGCTTGACTCATCTACTCTTCTTCTACTACCATGCCACAGCCTTCCAACCACAAGTGTTATCCTTGCTAGGAACTACGAACTGGAGGGGCCTTGGTTCAGAGTCTGTCCTTTTTAATTGCAATGCCCCACCAGATATCAGGTTCTGCCTACAAACAAGCCCTACAGTGTCAGGGGAGATAGGGGCTAAAAGTGCAGAGTGGCTGCAGCAGCAGAGGGTTTTCTGTTAGGCAGCCAAATTGAGTGGAAGTATCTCAGGTTTCACTTACCTGTCAGAGCAGCAAAAGGTGCATCCTAATAATTTCTTGGCAGCTCAGCCTATGCCACAGGTGTGAGCTGCAGCTGCTGGTGGTGTCTGTGCTCACTGCTGACAGCAAGCTGCCTTCTGCCTCCAAGTGAGACACAAGATTGTGCTTGCCTATTGCCTTCAAATCCCTAAGAGCAGAAAACTAGTCCTGAGACTTGTTCTGGTTTTTAGTAGTTATGTCCATCCCATGTGGCATCATTTGCTCTGTTACCCAGGTGTGCCAAAAGAGGGACAATTCAATGACTCTGTTGTAGCCCACGTGGAAATCTAAGGTATGACACTTAGTAAACTAGAAGCAAGCGTGAGACTGCTGTTCCAGAGGGGTATGTTGGGAGTCCCTGTTAGAAGGGGTATTCTAGAGTTGAGGGCTCCTCCCTGCCCCTGGTGCTAAAGGTAACTGCTGCTTCTGCACATGTAGAACAAGTAGTGGCAGCTTTAACAACAGGTTTGCAAAACCCAGCATTGGTAATATGAATGAAGACCAGCCCAGAACCCTTCAAAAATTTCCCTGAGCTGCCCAATTTGAGAGTTTGAATACAAAATGGCTTTCCCTGAAAGTGTGGCCACACAAAAGCTCCTAGTTGTCCATCACAGGTGGTTTGAATTGTTCAACTGCAGGTGGCCCCGCTAGCCATCTCCTGCAAGAGCCACACCAATTACTCATACCTACTTTGCTTCTGTCAGAGCTAATGCCCTAGAAATGAGTGGGTTGGACTATGCTCATTAGGATGGAGGCTTCTGGCTAACTTCTACTCAGCCAGTTTCCTACTTTGACTTTATACAGGGTGCAGCATCTGAGCATTCACCTGACAGCAGGATGGGTTGAGGTCCAGCTGGTTCCTCCTAAGTGACTGCAAAGACTTCTATTTCACACAATGTATTTTCTGCTCTGACTGCATGTTGGAAGCTGTATGAAAAACCTGTTCACTTATCTGTGTTGGTACTTTGTTTGATGAGGGTGAGGGACTAGTCGAAGCTGTATACACCTTGTAGATTGCTGAATGTAAACATAAATCAATAAAAATGTAGCAAGTTAAATGCTTCTTGTCCACTAATTCCCAGTCTTTGTCTTATTGAGAGGGAATGCTAAGCCTGTCCCAGGGAAGTTATCTGTGCACAGAAAACAAATTTATGAAATTTATTTATATAAATTATCTCTCTCAGCAGACAGCATTCAATTTATTGCACTATAGCACATCTGCAGTACAGAGCTACAAGACATCTTAAGAGTTTTGTATTATTCAATGTAGCACTTTAGACCAGGCTCAAGAGGCACTCTAAAGGGAGAGGGAAAGGGTGCAGGAAAGCAGCAAGCAGCCACCACTGTCATTTAGATGTTTCTCGTCATTAGCTGGCCTGTTTGAGGCAGAAGCTAATGGTGTGGACAGCTTCCATCTGCCTTGGTCTCCAGGTGATTAGGAGGCATCCCCCCTAGGCAGCCAGAGTCAGTACTGGTAGAAAACCAGCTTCTGTGAGAGGAGAGAGGGGGATCTTGCAGTACAAATCAGATGTATCCCTCTAAAGCAGTCCAGCTTACCTACTACAATCCAGGCAATGTTCCTTCACTGTGGGCAGAAGTGCAGTTCACAGTTCCAGCCCGCAAGTCTCCTGGATCAGAGATGCTCAGACCATGCTGAAAGGCTGCTCACTGGGAGCTGCAGTATCAGAGCCACACTGACTCCTCAGGCTCCTGCCACTTTTACATAGTATCTGGATAGCCCTGCTTTAGGAGTCCCATGATAATGGAAACAAGGGACCTTAAGGCAACTTCAGCAACTCCCCTATATCCCCTGCTTGACAAGCACAGGGGCAGATTTAGAATTTTTGGTTTAGCAACTTTGGTGAGCTGCCATAGTCCAAGCTAGCAGCAAGTATTAATCAGGATGGATGCACTAAAACTGTCACTAGGTAGCATCTATCCCTGCTCTACTGAATGTCCAAAGCAAGCCACTTGCCCATGCCAATTAGCCTAGAACTCTCTTATGAGCAACTCACTCATGTCCCTGATGAGCCCAGTGCCACCTACAAGATCCAGACTGGCTCACAGGATCAAGAATACTTTTAAACAACCTGAACTGAACAGTCCATAGATGCTTTGTTAGTGACAGAGCAGCCCCAAAGGCTGCGAGTCCTTAAGTCACCACTCACACTGTATGAACAATACAAAGCTCTGGTTCCAGCCTCTGGGAAGGCTGAGTCACTTAGACAGAATGAAGAAATCTAGGAGAAAGGGCTTTGCTGGTGGACAGCCACAGAGATGGTCTGGTTAAAGAGCTCCAGCAGGAGACGCATCCTCACCAAAAAATATGTTGTATATCCAGTAACTGGAGGAAGCATGTAGCTAACTGGAGTAAGCACAACATGATTAAAGGCAGCCACCTCCTCCAAAAGTTTAAAATCATGCATTGGGGAGCACAATGAGAGATTATTCACAGGCAAGTAGTGGATTTGGCAACTCCTTGCTCTGTGACCCCTTCATTCTGTCTTGCACTACACTGAAAAGACTAGTCAGTCACATGGTAAAGCACATTCTGAGATATCTGCAAACAGCAATTTGGTGCAATAATTGGTTTTTAGGCCTTCATGAGAGCTGCAACCACAGCCTTGGCATTAAGGCTACGCAGATCACAGTAGGTCTGTCCAGTACCAACAAATACAATGGGCTTGCTTGTGATGTAAGTCATGGAGATCGCGGCTCCCACCTGCAGAAAAGAACACAGCCATTAGATGGGGTGAAGAGAAGAAAGAGAAGTACTTGTAAAAGGAAATACTCCAACCTTCACCTTGGCCTATCCTGTGGGGGGGGAGGGGAGGACAAGCTCTAGAAACTCCATCACCTGCAAGGAAGAAGCTATGATTATCCTCTCACAACTAGACAAATATCTTTAGGAAGGCCAGGTCTTCACTGTAAGGCAGAGTCCATGTAAATTTTCAATGGAGAGAAAAGTGCCAGTGTGATGCTGCACAACCAGGTGAACTGAAGCAGGGTCTAGGCCAATCAGATTTGTAAGTGGGGGATGGCATGCAACTAATGAATCTACCACTTTGGCCTACAGCAGTTTAAAAAAGTGTAACTCAGTAGGGCCATTTAGTGTTTTTTTGTTTTTGCTTTTTACATTTTTTTTTTTAAGGATTTGAATATTATTCCTTATATAGACACAGCTATCTGAGGGAGCTGGACAGTTGATAGCAGTAGAACCACCGTAAGCACCTCCACAGTCCTTCACTGATGAGCACTATCAAGTTGTAAAGCTACAACAGTAACAAATCACTTTGTGCTGGCCAGGCTGTAAAGCAACCCCTTTGTCTTACTAGATCACAGCCAGTCTGTTGACACCAGTAGCTGATTTAGCAGGTAGCAGTGTCAAGATGTCAGAATGACAGTAAACTGGGTAGCAGCATGGCAGGGGCAAAATTTCTCCTCAATGTTTGGATGGCTGGATAGGACAACACTAAAGTGAACAGCATCTCTAGCCAGGGAGCAGCACTATGCCACAAAACAGGCTTCATCCCTTTGAAACTCACCATCATTAGGTAACAGTGCCAAAAGGCTCAGGCTGGACAGGGGCCAGTAACACTAGCAAAAACGGCAGCCGGTATTTACATTCTAAGCTGGTTCCAGTTAATGTGAAATATCTGAACCAGAAGTCCTTGGGGCAAACACGAAACTAGAAAGTGCAATTGAACAGATTAGTAGGGGCTCCCGCAAGGCAGTCACCTGCTTCAAAAGCGCTGCTACTCACAGCTACACATTTTTGTACTTTATGAACTTGGACTGCTGAGTTCAGAGTTTCCCTTTTATGGTTTTCTAACAAAAGCCATGTCAACTCATGTTACAGCGACACAAGAGATCTCCTTTGGATATCTGGCTTATAGTGTCCCCTTGTAGTCCTTTTGGGATCTTTTTATTACAGACTTAAGAGCTCTCTATGTAGCCGTAAGAATAGCCCTTCAAACATGTAACGTCTAGCAAAGGTTCAGAACAACGCGGATCCTATCTTCCTGCTGTACCAATGCAATTCTATCCAGAAAGCTTTTTACAGCTTTTCCCCCCTCCCCAAACAACAGTGCGAAGTTGATACTTCTCTTCAGAACAACCTAACCAAGTTGATTCTGCTTGAATGGTGAACTGGCGAAAAGCATCAAATGAATACACCCTATTACAGTCAGTTTCTCTCCAACTTAGCATTGCTTCAGCATGAGGATCTGTGCAGGACATTACAAACTCCAGCAGTGAGAAAAAGTTAAATAAGAACTCTCCATCCTGCATCTTACCTTGTCATCAATGGTATCAAATTTGGTGAGCACAATTCCATCAATGAGACGTGGTGTCTGGGCCATGGAGTAATCAGCCAAGGCTTTGTTAAACTTCACCTGGTGAAAAAGGAAGAGAGCCAGGTAATAAGTCAACCTTTGTCCTAAGACACCCATTACTGGCATCAAAACACATCCAAAATGTGCACAGGCTTTCACCGAGGGGGGTAGCTGCTCCCCTGGAAGAACTGTAGTTTCTGAAGTTTAAAAAAAAAAAAAAATTAAAAAAAAAATCACAAACTAACCAGCTGATCAACAGCCTCATTTCCCACCAGGGCTTCCCCGACAAAGAGGACCAGGTCAGGGGTGTTGACTGCAATGAGTTTAGCCAGGGCTGTCATCAAGGGGGCGTTGTCTTGCATACGGCCAGCAGTGTCCACCAAGACCACATCAAAACCCTGGTTACGTGCTGTAAGAGAAGGGTCATCAGTCAGATCAATTCGGACCCAAATATAGCACCTCAAGCTACTACCACCAGAGTGTCTAGGATTTCCCCAGGGTTTATCCTCTCACTGCCATTGAGCGGACAACAGGCTCACCATAAGAAATGGCCTCCATGGCAATGCCGGCAGCGTCCTTCCCATAGCCCTTCTCATAGAGCTGGACCATGATGCGCCCACTATGGCTTTCCGGGGGATGCAGAGCATTCAGGCGGCGAGTGTGAGTGCGCAGCTGCTCCACAGCTCCAGCGCGGAATGTATCACAGGCAGCAATGAGGACGCTGAAACCATTTTCAATCAGCCAGAACGAGATCTGAGGAGGGAGGAGGAAGTCCTATTACCATCCTTTGTCTGACCCTAGTTGCTCTTCTCTGCTCAGCACCCAGCCCAACATGCCCCAGCAGGGCACTCTGCTGTTTCCATCCTTTGGCCCCATTTTTCTACCTAAACCCTCATTTAAGCACCTCATCCCAAGGCTATGTCATGTCAAAAAATAGCATGGCACGCAGTCAAACAAAAGCCTCCTGGAAATACACAGTAGGGTGGCAATGACCCTCATCTGAAACCGGTCCTGGGTCTCAGTGTTTTATTCACATGGGGTGTGCCCCACTGCGGTCCCACAACCCCCCAGTTCCTCCACAGAACCCTTGACACATCCCATCCAGACAGTGACCACGATTCAGGACTCATCTTAAGACCCAAATCATAATGGGACCCATGTTTCTGGGTAGCATCAAGCTCTGTCTGTAGTAACCAGCACCTGACATGCCCATAGGACCTTCCACCTAACAATGCCAGACTCTACAGCTGTCAGGCACCTGCTTTGACACAGGTACAGACAGGAGACACCCTAAATACACAGGGAAGAGAGAAGCTCTGTCCTAGATAGCGACATTGTTACTGCCGTGTAGGTAGCACTAGGGCACCACGTAGAAACGGCATTTTTCAGGAGCAACTAGGAAAGAGAGAACCTGCCTCCGTCCACCCCAGGAGGCAGGTTAGCATCTAAATGTGGGCAAACAAAGCCAAGGAAGAAGAGTGCCTTCAAAAAGGCTCTACAGGAAATCTATGGCAGATCTTGGAGTTCTGTGCTGTAACCAGTACAACATCTTTCCTCCCTAATGTATGGGACAGGGTGAAAGAGGATCCTGACAGCAGCATATACACTGTGCCCCACGTGCAGCAGCTTTAGGGGAACATCCTCATTGCAATGGGAGGTGTGATCCGCAGTACATGCAAGTACACAGCACACACTTCCTGGGTCCAAGGCAGGCCTGTATTCAGACAGCTTGCACAGGCTTCAGCACTGTCAGTATTTGAGCTAGCCAGAGGACAGCTTGCACAGTGTCTGTGTACCAGGCTGCAGTCTCACAGCCAATTGCAGTGTAGGCTGCAGCAACATTACTGTCAGGACCACGCACTTCAATAGGGAAAAGCTAGTGACTTAGATGAGCAGTTCTAGTGCCTGCAAGCTTTATACAAACATGAGCCCTGGTATTTAAAAGATAGTGCACTTTACAAAGTTGACTAGTATTTCAAAAGATCTGGCAGAGGTTCATTTAAATAACACAGCCTGATTTGAGCAAGGGCTCTCTCTTCTCCCCTCACCAATGCTTACAAGGATCTACTCAACGTGGGAGCAGAGTACAGAGCACAGTTCTCCCTTGCAGCAACAACTAACAATGACAGTCTATGCCAGTGGTTTTCAACTTTTTCATTTGTGGACCTTAAAACTTTTTAAATGGAAGTACAAACCCCTTTGAATTGTAAGTATGGGTATTTATAGACTTTTGATTAATTGTAGTCATCTTAAATCTGTGCAGAGGGAAGGGGGGCAGATTGAGACAGAGGGAGAAAAAATTATTTGGGGGCACACCTCCACAATAGGTCCCACTTGGCCAGGGCCCCACTCAAATTAACCCTGCTCCTGCCTCTAATGTACTGGCCCTTGGGGTCCTCAATCTAGCCCCCACCCCTTCCCTCCCCCATGGACTTACCTGCTGAGCTGCAGTGCACACACCTGGGCACTCAGCCCCACCATCCCAGCTTTGGATCAACTCCAAGAGGCTCCAAGATCTACCGGTGGATTGAGATCCACTGGTTGATGACTACCGCCTTAGACAGTCTACAACTATAGACTACAGGTTGAAAACCACTGCTTTATGACGTGGGACAATGAACTGGCCAGCAGCACCACAAAGCTATCCTCTGGCTAGCTCAAATTCTGACAGTGCTGAAGACCATGCAAGCTGTCTTAATACAGGTCTGCCTTGGACGCAGGAGTTGTGTGCTGTGTGCTTACAGCTGTCACAGGGGAGGGTGTTTCCCACAGCAGGAAAGTGTCTCCAGGACTAGCGCAAAATATGAGCATTCATGCAGGCTGCACCCTACCTTGGCCAGGTTGGTTGACTTTCCCACCCCGTTGACCCCACAGAAAGTGACAACGTAAGGCCGATGATGGCGCTGGGCATCCATAACATCACGCAGGATGTCCACACGGCGCTGGGGTTGCAGGATCTGCACCAAGGCCTCCTGAAGGGCCTGTTTCACTGTTGAGGTCACCGCTGGGAAAGGAGGTAGAAGTGGAACCAGTCAGCAACTGATCC
Source organism: Caiman crocodilus (assembly GCA_030014935.1). Lineage (NCBI taxonomy): Eukaryota > Metazoa > Chordata > Crocodylia > Alligatoridae > Caiman > Caiman crocodilus. The sequence goes on along the minus strand of JAGPOW010001661.1, from coordinate 10,817,659 downwards.
AGGCTGGGCAGCTGGAGCACTGCCTCTCCTTCCCACAGTGTCTTGAGGCATAATGTCAAGTACAACCTGCACTGCCTCAAGCTGGGTGTTGTAATCTGGCAGTTCCCTTTTCCATGCACTGATCATACCAATCATACATGCACTGAGTCCCAAGACACTTGCCTACTAAGGACTAGGTCAGGGACAGGCAAAAAAGGGCCTGCAGGGGCAGCCTGGACCATGCCACATATCACAGAATCATAAGACCAGAAGGGACCTGCAAGATCATCAAGTCCTGTCCCCTGCCATGGGGAGGAAGTTACTGGGCTCAGACAAGCTCAACAAGGTGACTGTCCAGCCTCATCTTGAACACCTCCAGGGATAGTGACTGCACCACCTCTGCTGGGAGAGTGTTCCAGATTCTGCTGACCCTTTCAGAGAAGAAGTTTTTTCTTATGTCCAGCCTGAATTTACCTTCTATTAGCTTATGCTCATTTGTCCTAGTCACCCCAAAGTGCCTTCCTGAAAAGCTACTCCCCCAAACCTTGATGCTTACACCCCTGACTTACTTGGCTATCAAGTCACCTCTCAGCCTGAATGGGCCCAGTTCTCGGAGTCTTTCTTCATAGGGCCTATCCTCTATGCCTCTAATCATAAAGGTGGCCCTTCTTTATACCCTCTCCAGCTTATCCACATCCTGGATGGACAGCCCTGCTGCACCCAGGCATACAGAGAGGTAGGGGCAGCAGGGTGGCCAGGCTCAGCTTCGCAGCGGCCCCTGAAGTGATGACTCACTCTGTCCAGGTGCTGCTGTCAGTCTTCCCTACAACTACTACTGGGGGTAGGCAGGCAGGTGAGCAGACAGGGTCTCCAGATAGACTGGCCTGGGACCCCTGCAGGCACGGGTGGATGAGATGGGGCTGCTGGTGGGTGGGGAGCAGCCTCCAGGAGCGGGACGAGTGGGCAGAGGCTGAGACCAGGATCGCAGGGTGGCGAGTGTGGGGCCGGAGCTGGGCCCTGGCCTGGATCCACAGCAGAGCTACAATCTGCTCCCTGCACATCTCTGCACATGGAACCTGCACCCAAAGGATGTGCAGAAGCAGACTGCAACTGTCCCAGACCCTGGGCCCCAGCCCCACACACTGTCATGGCCCTGCAATCCAAGCTTGCTCACCCATCCCACTCCCGGACATCACTAACCAAAGCTTAGAAACCCTCCAGCCCAAATAATTGCCCACCCCTGGACTAGGCTAAGCAAGCAGGCCTGTGTGAAGTGGCTAGTATTTGCTTCGGATTCAGATTCTGCTGATTCGGGGGACAGTGATTCAATTATTCGAATCACTGTCCTGAATTGATTCAGCTGAATCCGATTCAGAGATTCACGCAGTGAATCACTCAGGCCAGACCCATCCGCCGCCTGCTCTCCCAGCCCGGCAATGGCTGCCCCGCCAGCCTCAGCTCCCAGCACTTTGGGAAAAAAAGCCCAGACTCACCCAGTGCTGCCGGGCCCTGGAAGGCGGAGGGGAGGGCAATCCCTGCTGCCCCCCACTGTTATTCCATGAGCCCCCCAAAGACCCGAGGCTGCTGCAGGAGCTGGTGAGTCCTGGGGGCTGTTTCATTTGGTTTTTTTTCTTACAGGGCCGGAGCTGGGATGGGTGCGGCAGCTATGGGGGGCTGGGAGAGGGGTAGGGGAGCTTGTGACAGAACCCCCCATGCATTGTGGGACAGTGGGGATTGTCCCCCGCCAGGCAGCATCCGGTGAGTCAGGGCTTTTTTTTTTTTTTAAAGGGTTGGGAGCTGAGGCAGGCAAAGCAGCCATGGGAAACAGCGGGGGGAAGGGTAGGCAGGAGTGCCCCCATGGTCCCCTCCCCGCTTTTCCAGCCTCCCCCTCCTCCAGTCCCTACTTACCAGCTCCAAGTCCAGCTCCAGCTCCCTGCTGCAGCCAGCAGGGACTGCCCCCATCATCAAACCTCTCTGAATTTTTTCCAAAGATTTGGAAAGCTTCGAATCGATTCAGACCCTTTTATTGATCCCTTGATTCAATTCAGATTTGGAGTTTCAGCCACCAAATCAAGCCAAATCTCCTCCGAATTGAATCAGCACCTGAAGCTTCGAAACCCCCTTTTAAGCAAGGACAAAAACCTGCCTCAAACAGCAGGCAGGCTGGAATGAACCAAAGTACCATGCCCAAGTAGAAAGTAGAAAAGCACCAGCAGCAGCAGTCTACAGAGACTTGCATGCTTTGTATCAACTGTGAGGGAAGAAAAACTCAGAGGAGAAGGAGAGAACAAGACAGCACTACAGACACTTCAGAGATCAGAGCAGATATTCAGTTCACAGCAGCTCCCCAGACAGTGGTATCATAGCACTTACTGGTGAATGTCCCCATCACTTTCCCCTCCAGTTTCTTGGCAACCGATTCACACAGCTGAACGGCAATGTCTGCAGCCACATTCTTTGCTTTGGGTAAAAAGTAAAAGGGAGTGGGGTTAGTACTGCAGGTTAAATTCCAGAGGCTTAGAGGCAGAGTTCCCACAGTGACACTGAAGAAAGCTTCAATAACCACCCAGCTCCATGGATAATTGGCCACAATGATATTCTAATCCTATTGCTTCCAGTACTGCCCAGCCTTTTCTGCTATGAGGGCAAATGGTCTTGAAGAGAGTATGCAACACTCTGGTCTCATCAACCCACAGCTCAGCAGCACAAATGCTTGGGGTGAGAAACCTAGATTGGGTACTGCTCTGGGGAGATCAGGGCAGAAAGTCTTTGTCAGTCCCCCTGGGACCATGCAAATCCTGTTTGTGGCTGATGAGGTCTCTCCACAACATTCATTTCCCAAATGATTTCAGCTACTTGGGCCGCTCCAACCTGTCCATTCATTCAGAGGCCCCTCAGGGCCTCAACAAAGTTACCTTGTGGAAACAAGGACTTTGTCCAACCCATGTCTCTCAGAGATCAGCATAAGCTCAGAATCATGGATGCTACCCCTTCCTGGGCCATTCCCAAGGAGCACAAGTACGTAGGATATAGGTATGGCCATTCAGAATGAAAGGAGCTAAGTCACTGCCTTAGTAAAAATACTAAAATTTTCAAAAAGGTGACATGCACCATTCCTCATCCCATCACCCACACTACCCCAGCAGCACTCAAGTGAGGACAAAGTCAATTAATGCAGAAACAGTAGGATCTATACTGAACTGTTCAGCAATAAGCACACACCCTTACAGTCCAGATATTCCATGAGCAACTAGTTTTAAAACTGGACATTGTACAAGATGGGATTATCCAGACAGATATGAGACTATTGTGGCTTTCATTTATGAGTGTGACACCACAGATAAAGCTAGTCACTCTTAATACACTCAATCCCTATACAAATATTCCCAAGAGCAATTACTATCACTACTCCAAAGATAGGACATCTATTTAGGAGTCACTAAATTGAACCACAGATTTTAAACCAGTAACAACTCCCAGAGAAGTTCAAAGGGACTACTGCTCATGATGTATGAGGTACATAATCCAAAACTCCTTCTCCATTAGCCCCATAATGCTCCAGCACTAAGTATAAAAGACACAGCAGAACACATGCTATGGAAATAGGATAAGCAATTTCTTCAGTACAGTTTACAGCCAGCATGGTAGGTAGGCCTCACCCAAACTCCAGACTCCATTACAGAGAAGGTGCTATAAGAGGTAACAATGGGAGAGAGGAATGATAGGGGAAGGGCCAGAAATAACTGGACCAGCAACTGTTCCATGATCACTGGCTGAAAGGGTTAATTCAGAGCACAGCAACTAAGGTAAACTACATTCCAGCAGCTTCACTGCGTGGAAGGATCACCCTAGATTAATACAACTGAAGGACTAGAGAGAGTGGAATACAGGCCTGGAGATATAACAAGCCTGTCCCAGGTGTCAATAGCACAGGGCAGGGTCCTGGTTCATAAGAATAAGAGACATTCCAAACTTACCGATCAGATGATCCTTCATCTTCTCCAAAACAGAGTCCATATCCTCTCTGGTTAAGCTTTTAGAACCCACCAAGCCTTTCAGCATCCCGAACATGCCTCCCAAGCCACCCTTCTTAGCACTGGGGAAGGAGAGTTTTTGTTACATGCTAGAGTCAAAGGGAATGGTGAAGAGTAGCAGCTAGATGCAGGGAAGTACAGGAAGGGCTCTTACAATTCCCCACCATTCACACACATGTTCCACTGCATCGTTGCTCAGGTGTGCCACACATAAGATTAACGGGCTTTGGTTTCAAAGTGAAGGTCAGGGTGCCCCAGGACTGACAAGCTAACGAAAAGGTTGTGTAAATCAGCAATCTGCAGGCAGCACTGGGACACAGCTGCATAGCCAATCCAAACTATTCTGTACCTAACTTGTGTACAAATCAGATGCAAATTGCAAACCTTGTATGGATTTGCTTAGTTACTTTGTGCAGACAGGTATCAAAGACTTACCAGCAGGGAATCAAAGGACCTATTGTGAAGTGGTGGTTAGTTAGTTCAGTTAAAGTAAGACAGCAGCCTAAAGAAATGGAATGGCCACCCAGAAGGGATCACTTATTTCTCATGAGTGCAGAGCATGGGATGAAATCTAAAGCAGGTCAAAACAGTATTAGGATAATGAAGTACACTGAGAGACATTACTGCTTCCCAGCACAAGGACTGAAGGCACAGGGAAATGGTAATTAATTTTCAATTCGAGGTGTTCTGTGCAAGCTAAGACAAGCTACTTTAGAAGAAAAACTGTAGAAGAGAAAGCAAGGGGATTGTGTGGTTAGGGAGGGCTACAGGAGGCCTCACCCTGGTTTAGAAGGGTTCTGAGCAACCTTCTCCTCTTCAGGTTCCTCCTCGTCACTCTCGTAGTCAAGATCATAGAGGCGGCCAGGCTCCCGATTCCGATCTCCGAGGGCCTAGAAAGGGGAATGATAGAGGGTGTGGAGAATCAGTAAACTGGCATCTGATCCCCACTAAGTCTGTCATTGCTCACTGCTGCGGTGACCTGTCAAGGTATTAACAGCAGAATTAACTTTTGCAGTGGTCTTGCCAAACTCTGCTGTTTAAGATATTGTGAACAAACCTGGTGTTAAATGAAAGCAAATCAAAATGAAATGAAAATGAAAAAATAATTTTGCCCGCAAGTGGCAGTTGCAGCATCCTGAAGGAGTTTTAGTAACATGATCTAGTCATCACAGCACCTAAGCTAGGTGAGGATTTCCCTTTTCAGAGGTGGCTGAAACGTCTTTGAAAAAAATCAGTGACAAAGATGGAAACAGAATCAGATTCCCAGCCCCCTGCTCTATCTATCATACCACCTCTAGTGATCAAGGTTAGCTGCCAAGTAGGCTTCTACCAGTCTCCTCCAAAACACTCTGCTACAGGCAGGGGATCTAATCCTAGTCTTCTCAAGTAAAGATTTCTCTAGATCTGCATCAGCATTGATGTGTGGAATTTGAAAAGCACCCAGTGACAGATAGCCCTGCAACTTTCTACAACCCAGTGAAGCCTGAGCAAAACCTTAACTGTACACCAAAGACCTTGGCTTGACCAGCCACCGCTCACAGTTTTATTCAACTTAGTATGTTCTCACCCTGCAGGGGCTTGGATTCTCAGGATGTCCACAGCAGATCCAAGACCACAATACTCTAAGGTCACACTTTCTCAGAGGAAGGGGAATGTAAGGACCTTACCACATCAGGGTCAAACTCCTCAGCGGGGCAAGTCTCTGTGTTTCCGTTGGTAGTGGAGTTACTGTAATCAAGTACTTTGGCATTGGAGTTCCCCAGATCCCACACACGGGGCTTCTTCCCCTTCTCTTTCTGAGTCTCAGGCTTTGGGGACTTGCTGGAAAGACAGCAGAAACTATAAAAGCAAGCTTTACAGTAACAATGACATTGCATTTTGACCTCGGGAAAGAGAGACCTCCCTGGCACCTGGAATTCATTTACATAGGATTTGCCAGATGGATCAAGTCACTGAGTTTATCAGCTCATCTGTGGTGGCCAATATGTGATAAGCCTTCTATAATACCCCTAGTCAGCAGTGAAAGAATTCTTTTCTTGTTCCACTGATCAGCGAGAGATAAGCTGACAGCACCCTTTTAAGCTAGGGTTACAGCAGGAAAATACTGGCAACAAAAGAAAAGTGTTAAAGGCTTGTAAGTTTAAAAGCCTAATGGTTAGAAAGATGGGAGATTAAGGATAAGCACAGAAAAAAGAAGTGTATCACAGAACTCACCCAAACAGCCCTAACTCTGATCCTGCACTGAGCTTGTCAGTGACATGATTGCTTAAAAAAAAAAAAAAAAAAAAAACACCCCCAAAAACAAACCAATAAAAAAGAAAGAAAGAAAGAAAAAAGCCTTTTCACTAGCACCTGGCATGGTCATCTCACTGTGGTACCCTTTGCTTCCACCACACAAATCCCATCACAGAGGGGCTTGTATCTGCACTGAAGATAACTCTGAGACCAATACTATTTCCTTGGAGAGAGACGTATGCCACCAGGGAGCAGGTGTAGCGAACTCCTTCAGTGTCACAGACTGAACAAGTGCTTCCTTTTCTCTTCTCCCTGAACACATAGTCCTAAATAAACCAAAGGCAATAGGAGCAATTTACTGTTAGTCACCACATCAACAGAAATGTGTGGGAGTCCAGGAAGACTCTTGGTTTTTCCAGTCTGACAAGCAGGGATTTTCTCCTTTACACACCACACTGGGGGTTTTAAACTTTGGAAGTTTTAAACAAGAATAAAAACAGGACCCCTGCTGCTGAGCTGTCCAAGGGCCACTTCAGAGGATTTCCTGGTTCTGCCAAAGACAATGGTAAAATTCCTATCAACTTCACTCTAGCCAAGATTTCGCCCTGTCTTTAAGCTGCTGGGGGATTGTACCAAATCACTCAAGAAGCCTATTGGTGCCTTTCTCCACATTTCCAGCAAACTCAAGAAAACCTTAGTTTCACCTCCCAAAGAGCCAATGCTCAGCATAAGGCTTGTTCCCGAGAGCCCCAAAGTACCCCCAAAGGAAGAGTATAGTAGTTCAGAGCATAAGCACTAGCTACACCCTAGACAAAGCGGGATACTACTGCACAAGATAAGGCAAGCTGCAGCCTACTTATCTAGTAACAGGTGGACAAAGACTGGGTTAAAGGCAGAAAGTAGTCGCGACTTGCATGTCTGCTCATGGGGAAATACTCCCCAAGCAGAACTCTGGCCTCTATAACCCTCCATCCCCTCCCCCTAAGCTACAAGCACACCCAGATATGCCACTCTCACTCACCTGGACTTCTCTCCTTTCATATGTCTCTTGAAGAATTCCTCCCGGTTCTTTTGCAGGATTTCATCCTTGGTTAGTTCCTCCCTGTCCCCGGCTGACGTAGGAGGGTTCTGCTTTGCAACTGGGGCTGCTTTACTGGGGACTGTAGCAGCCTCAGTTCCAGAAGCTGGATTAAAAAAGGGCCCTCATCAGAATAAATGACAAGAAATTGGCTTGCTCATTACACTTCAGTCTCAGATTCAGTGCAGAGAATAGCTGATGTCCACTGCACATTCAAGTATGTAGAGCCCTCGTCAGAATGTTCACAAACAGGTGATCAAAGGGCAAAGGCAAGGGCAATTTGCTTCTGGGATACCCTGAAACATCAGCTAAGCCAGGCAAAACATTATGCTCTCTCCCAGAACATGCCCGTTATTATAGGCCAAATCAAGGAGGCCATCTTCTGCAATCTTTAGATTCCTGCTCAGCCAAGGAAAGACGAGTGGCACATGAATATCATGGCCGAGTTGGCACTTCCCAAGGACCCTTAACTTCTGGAGTTCCTCGATACAAGTATACACTCCACAGGCATCAATTTCCCCAGTTCCCAGATTTGTCTCAGTCACCTTGAACAAGTGGCAACTTAAACATTTCTGCCCACAGTCTGATAGTTTTCAACAGTGTTCTTATGCTAGGTAACAAACAGAGATTGACACTAGTCCCTAAAAGAAACCAAAGGTAAACTGCAGGCTGGAACTCTGTGCAGTTAACACTGAACTCAGGGGTGGAAGGCAGAGCAGTAAGCAGGCTCCTGATAGCAATTTTTTTTTTTATCATCTGAACCAGGGGTAGGCAACCTCCAGTACGCGTGCCAGTGTGGCATGCGAGGGCATTTTGCTTGGTGCACACACCTCAGGGAAGGGGCTAGGGCTGCGCTGCCACAACAAGGAGCGAGCCCCTCGCAGCTCCCCTGCCATCTGTCCTGGCACACCAACATCTTACAAGTCAAGGTTGCAAGTGTTTTTGGCACTCACCCCAAAAACTTTGCCAACCCTTGATCTAAAAAATTTACTTTATGGAAACAATCCAGTATTGCAGTACCTAAATCTGGCCTAATTTTCACATGGGTATTTGAAGGCAGAAAGCCAAATCACCTAGTCCCAAGGGCAAAAGTCAATGTGTGCACAGCACCTCTAAGTTGGGCTACTTTTATCTAGGTCCTTAAACCTGGAAAATGTAGGCACCCAAATTGGAAAATTTGAGCCTAAGGGATGCTAACAATCAGATGTGCCTATAGACAAGCATGTGCTGATTTAGTGCCACTGAAGGCTAGGGGACACACACCCTGCCTGGACTCTTGATTCCAGCATGTGTTACACATCTACTTACCATCCTTTTTCAAACCTTTGTTTTTCTTGTTCTTGGTTTTCTCCTTTGGTTTCTCCCCCCGGGTTTCTATCATGGACTTGACAGTCTTCTGAGACTTCATGGACTGCTCAAATGTCTTCATGACAGGGGGAGCTCGCACTTTGCTGCTCTCCTCTGCCTCCCTGAGGAAAGAAGAATGGGGTTATTGACTTGGAAATGCAGCCCTGGCCTGGGACTCACTACCACACCATGACAACAGTTAGGGCAGCAGCTACCTCCTACCTCCTATTCTGCATCCCATACCATGTTATAAAGCCTCCCAAACCTGTGTTTGTCTCACTCCAGTCTGGACTCTTGAAAACCTCATCTCTCTTTCACTGTGCCTTGCCTCTGAATTACACAAATTAGTCTGTTACATCCAGCCAGACAGGCACTGAAGCTCTGGAAGAGCCAATAAACCTCTAGTCTAGAGCACATGGGAATCCAAACAGGCCATGTGCTCCATCACAGAACACAAGCATAAAATATCTGGAGACCAAGAATTACGTCAAGAGATGGGACCCAATGGCACTTTTTACCAATACAGATGGGGCTCATCAATAAAAGAAACTGCTTTCCTAAGAGCCTGCCCATGATTATGGAGTGAACTCACAGGAACTGAAGACCATCACAAACCTCCCTACTGTCCTCTAGAAGCAAAGTACACCATCTTCACAAACAAGGCATTCCCGTCTCAGAGTTGTGATCCTCACTCTGCTGGACATAGCCATAGATCAGGTACAACAGCCTCAGTACTTGGGACTTTTCAAAGCAAGTAAAATGCCAGAAGATGCTCTACAAACATAGACCATGTCAGGGCCAAAGGAATGAGCAGGATGCTTTTTTGGCTTACCTTTTAAAACAATCAATCCAGAACCAGAAACAGATAACAAAGGAACTCAGCCAAATGCTTCACCTTTACTTTGGTAAATGGGGTCTTAATAATCTCATCTGAGATGGAACAGATTTCCTGCTTGCTCTGGCATTAGCAATAAACCACTGACTGCCCCCTTTGTATAACCCTTCATCTAGTGATCTCCATTTCCAAAGACTGCTGAAGTCAAGCAGCTTGGAAAGTGTTTAAAGGCATCGTGTCTAAAACAGCAGTGACATATATAATTAAGGATACTGGGGATGGAGGTTTGCTCTGAAGAGTAAACACTGACACCCCCAATCCCTAAAAAAAGAGAGAGACATCATATATTATCTGGTTTGTCCCATCATCCCCCTCCCCGCAACACATGCACCTATTCTGAGGCAGATTTACATATGCCTGCTGAAGAAGTGTACCCCTGAAGCATAGCTGATGTTTCATGTCCAGTCAGTGGTAGGGCATCTACCCTCAAGTCTCACCACCATTCTTTGGTCTGGGCCCCTACTGGTACATTCATGAACAGCCAGCAGGAGGAAAGAAACTCAGTTTCCAGTGCTCACTGCTTTCTAAACTGAAAAAAGGTAGGTTCCCGGCCCTAGCAACTCTGTGGTGGTCTCTGCATACCACCAGTCCAGAGAAAGGGGATATAGGAAATAGGCTGGTTGATGCAACAAAGCTTTTTTGAGGATCTTGGATGCTTTGAATGTTTACCTCCAGATATTTCTCCCAAGAAAACAGCTATACTGGAAATCCTGTGACATAGCAGCCACCTCTGAGTTCTACAATCAAACAAGGGAGCTCTCACTGATGTGATTCAGAGCATTTCCAACAGCCACATTAGAGACTTGATTAGGCAAAGATGTTTTGGACACTGTGACACTGGTATTGCTCAGTGAGATTAACATAAATCAATCGCAGTGCAGATTTACCTAGTCCACCCAGTGCCAATTAAACAATACTCTGTATTGGAAGGTAACTAGTAAGAATGAGAGCCCACACTAACATGAGCATATAGGAAGGACTACATATACCTCCATTAGCCAAGTCTTAATACAAGGCCTTCAAGGAATAGTGTTAAACATACACAAACATAACTATAGTAAAAAAGGTCTACTTACTGAAGGAGGTGTAAAAAATCCTCTTTAAAATCAAAGGTGCCATTGAGGAGCCCCAGAGTGCCTTTTTGCTGGAATTCATTGCGATATTTGTCTCTGAACTCCTTATGGACGTCATCTATCAACTTATCTACATAAGTTAGAGTCAGGATCTTCTGAAAACCAACCTGCAAAGAGAAGAGAAAGTTTGTCTGCCTTCTCAACGACCGATAGAGATATAGAGATATATATTAGCTGAACGGAATCTACACTTCAAGACAAGATTCTAATGATCATAGAATCATATAAAGTTAGGGTTGGAAGGGATCTCAGGAGGTCACCTAGTCCAACCCCCTACCTAAAGCAGGATCAGCCTCAACTACATTCTAGCCAGGACTTTGTTGAACTGGGCCTTAAAAGCCTCCAAGAATGGAGATTCCACCACCTCTCTGAGTAACCTGCTCCAATCCTTCACCATCCTCCTATTTTTACCTAATATCCAACCCAAACTTTCCTTGCTGCAACTTGAGACTGTTGCTCCTTGGTCTGTCATCTGCCATCACTTAAAACAGTTTACCTCCATACTCTTTTGAACTCTGCTTCAGGTACTCGAAGGCTGCTATCAAATCCCCTCTCAGTCTTCTCTTCTGCAGACTAAATAAACCCAGCTTCCTCAGCCTCTCCTCAGAAGTTGTGCCCCAACCCCCAAACCATTCTCACTGCCCTCCACTGGACTCTCTCCAATTTGTCCATATCCTTTCTGTGGTGGGAGGGGCAAAACTGGACACTGTACTCCAGATGCAGCCTCACCAGCTCTGAATAGAGGGGAATAATCACTTCCCTTGATCTGCTGGTAATACTCCTTCTAATGCACCTCAGTATACTGTTAGCTTTCTTGGCAACAGAGGCATGCTGTTGGCTCATAGCCAGTTTGGGGTCCACTGCAACCCCTGGTTACACCTCATTAGCAAGAACAGCAAATTAATCTCTTAAATGGGAGAAATGATAGCTGCATGTGCAAATGTTTTAAGTTAAAGGGACACCAACATAATCATACCTTAAAATCTGCACCTGTTTAAGATGACACTAACTGAAAGAGCACAAAATGTCTTAATTCCACCCCCACCTGGGCAGCGTCCACATGAGCATGGATGCTTGTTTTCCCAGGGACAAGAAGCAGCAGCATACCATGTGCCGCTGCTACTTGTCCTCAGGGAACACCTGGGCCATGTGCCCTCTGGCGTGCAGCAGGTTACCCCAGGTAGGGGAGGGAGGCTGGGGCCAGTGACTATGCTGGCTCCAACAGCCTTACCTGGAGTCCTGGGGGCCTTGGGAAGCTGCAGCCGCAGCAATTCTGCCGCTCAGAGCCTTGCAGTGCAGAGAATACTTAAATGTGCAGTGTGTGGTGCCACAGACGAGTCTGCAGTGCCACACTGTACAGCTGCACTCGTCTGGACATGGCCACAGGGTACAACATGCTGGCAATTCAAATCTCTTAATGGAGACAGAAACCTCAAATCACTTAGTCACTGTAAATATTGGAAACCACTACCCCCTCTAGCACCGTGTGAACCACACCCAACCATGCCCCAAAATGCAGTCACTGGCCACAGATTCAGCTAGCAGCATTTTATCTCTAAAGTTGCTCAGAAGTTGTTTTGAGCTTACAGCTACAATACAGCATGCATAGGGCTCCATGACTGCTCTCCTTTAACTCTGGATCTCTCCACCCACTGAATTAGGACCCAGGTTTAAAACATGCTGAGGGATGTTGGGGGAGACTACTTCATAAATCCTAGGTACACTCTCTTTGGAAGCACTGCCCACCACATGAAGCTGGAAGTGTCCAAGGATCCCCACACAGAGCTAACATTTCCTCCAGATGAAATGTGTAAGAACTGCATCCAAAGTGACCTTCTAGGGGTACCTGACTGACATGAAATTGGCTTTTGATCCCAAAGACAAGAACAACTGAAACAGCTCAAAAGCAACAGATGCAACAATGAACACATGCCAAGGATGTAAATCTGCTGCTCTGCACCCCTTGGCTATCCTCACTGCACTTACTTAAGCCAAACACTAAGAATCGAAATAATAAATCAAAAGAAATCTGCTCCCTAATGTATGCAAGGCTGCTGACTTCTCACCCCAGGCCAAGTACCGCATGATGTCAGGGTGCAAAAACTTGGCACCTTCACCATTGCTCAAGCCTCTGAACAGAGTCCCTTCAGAAAAAAAGTGAAGGGTTGGGGGAAATTGGGGGCTGTGAGACACTCAGAGCATCTTAAAGATAAAACCAGGTCCAGACAAGTACTAGGAATTCAATGCCATTGACTTCATATCAAGATTTCACCCAAGGTTTCTTTTCAACACCACAAATCCCAAACTTTGGAGAGAACTCTGTGCTCTCAGCCAGACCTTACTTTCCAGTTACTCCTGGAAAACAGACAACCACCCCCACAAAAAGATGCCATCTCACTGCCCTGTACTGCCATGGTTCCAAGGTCCACTCACCAGTAAACAATTAGAAAGCCTTCCTTTCCCAGAAAATAGGCCAAGATAGCCAACCTCTAAATGTTATTATACATTTCTAGCCATTACTGATGGTGAGCATAACTGTCCAAGACACAAGCAACATGCAACTGATGCAACATTACTGATGCATTGCCAAATCTGCAGACAGAGACTGCTGTGCCTTAGCTGCTGCTTAGTTTTAACAAGCAGGGTTTGAAATTGTCAAGGCAGGAGGGAGACTGACCTGCATTCAGCATTTTAAGAGGTGCAAGGGAATAGGACACCAGCCTAGTTACTGTTTTTGAGAGGACAATAAAACATCCACTACAGGGGAAACAGACTCCTACTCTCTCCCTTGCAAAAACAGGGAGTTCAGGAAAGTATAATAGACAAAGCCTGTCTCTACCTCAAGAAGATCCTAAGGAAGAAAGGACAACAAAACAAAACAAAAACCTCTCTGACTGCCACCAGCTGCTAGAAATGAGCTCTCTGGTTTATCACATTCTCAAGTCAAGATAAGATCCTGGAAAGGGGAGCTTCCATGCTGGTAAGAATGCAAGCTCTTGCCTTTCACAGCATGCTGCCTTCAGACCTCACTAGTGGCTCCTGCATTTTTTTAATTCAATCTGTAGTTAGTAGTTATGATGCAAGAGCAATGCTCAGAACAGAAAGTGGAATAGCATTTTTCAGCCATGTGAAGCATTCCAAGTTTGAGATGTGACAACAATGTCTCCAAAACTTTACCACAGCTAACTGGCTCTGGCATCTTTTGCAAGAGGGAAAAATATTTCTAGGAGTGCTAACTTTCAGTGGACAAACTGCAGCTAGAATCAATTTTAGACAAGTTTTCAAGCATAAATTATTCTTCAAGCAAATAAACAATGCTGTCCATTTCCCCAAATCACTGGTAAAGAAAGATATTTATAGTTCACTTACCACAAACACAAGCTCAAATTGATTATCCAGTTTGTATTTAAGTGTAAGAGCTTCATGGTTAAAAGAGTTGTTGCCACCTCGCTCCTATGAAAAGAGGAAAAAAAAACAAACCAATGAAACCACCAGAGAACAGCTGTATGCACTTCACCTTTAGTTTGGGCCTTGTGACTCTTACCACAGCCAGGTCTCTTTCAGTGAGAATCATTACTCAACATGTAATGTGGCAGGGGGTCAGGCTAGATGATCTGTTCAGGTCCCTCCTGACGCTAGCTATTATGCAATTATGTTTTTTGCAAGCATAGAATCATAGAAAGTTATGGTTGGAAGGCATCTCAGGAGGTCATCTAGTCCAACCTCCTGCTCAAAGCAGGACCATCCTCAACCAGATCATCCCAGCCAAAGTCTTAAAAGGACTTTGTTGAACTATGTTTTAAAACCTCCAGGGATGGAGCTTCCACCACCTCTCTGGGTAACCTGTTTCATGGTTTACTACCCTCCTAGTGAGAAAATTGTTCCTAATATCTAACCTAAACTTCCCTTGATGCAACTTGAGCCCATTGCTCCTTGGTCTGTTCACCCATTGTTCCTTGTTCTCTGATGATCTTTACCAACTAGGTTGACATTGTATACCTTGACTTCCAAAAAACCTTTAACCTGGCATCTCACGATGGCCTCTCAAAAAAAAAAAAAAAAAAAAAAAAAAGAAAAAAAAAAAGGATTGCAGACTTAACTGCAAGAGTTAGGTGGGTACAAAACTGGCTGTAGGACCAGGGAGTCCTAATGAACGGGAACTGTGTTGTCCTGGCAAGAAGTGGCCAGTGGTGTCCTGCAGAGGTTGGTGCTTGGTCCAGTATTTTTCAACATCTTTATCAATGATTTAGATGTGGGAGATGAAGAGCTCACTGGCCAAGTTGGCAGACGACACCAAGTTATGGGGAAGCGTGGTCACGCTTCAAGGTAGTTACATGCAGACATACAGACATATGTACATACAGTTACATGCAGACCTAGAGAGGCGAGCAAGTTGGGCGAGTCAGAACCAGATGGAGCACTTTATACTTCTCAATGTCGAACTTCATCTAGGGACAAACAACCCCCTACACACCTATAGGCTTGGCAGTGCCAAACTGACCAGCACCATGAACGAAAGGGACCTAGGAGTAATAATAGACCACAGTATGAATATGAGTTGCCAGTGTGACGTTGTAACCAGCAGGGCAAATAATACCTTTGCATGCATCAATTGATGCATCTCTAGCAAAACCAAAGAAGTGATTCTTCCTCTCTACCTGGCACTAGTCAGACCACAGCTGGAGCACTGCATCCAGTTCTGGGCACCACACTTTAACAAGGACATGGTATAACATGACAGAGTCCAGAGAAAGGCCACCTGTATGAGTAGAGACTTACAAGGCAAGCCATACAAAGAAAGACTGAGGGACCTGGGACTCTTCAGCCTGAAAAAGAGAAGGCTGAGAGGGCACTTGGTAGCAGCTTACCACTACATCGGGGGCGTACCTCAAGAGCTTGGTAAACAGATGTTCACCAGGGCACCCTTCGGGAAAACTAGGAGTAATGGTCGCAAACTCTGGGAACCATTTCAGGCTCAACATTAGGAAAAACATCTTCACAGTTAAAGTGTCCAGATTGTGGAATAAGCTCCCTCCAGAGGCATTCAATCACCTACCCTGGCAATCTTCAAGAGGAGACTGGACGGTCACCTTGCTGAGGTAACCTGAACCCCAGTTACCTTCCCTGCTTGGTGCAGGGGGCTGGACCCGGTGATCTTCCGAGGTCCCTTCCAGCCCTACAATGTATGGATCTATGAACTAGTTCCTGGAGTCTCATAGGCCTTGTCTGTTCCTCATTTCCTAAATGACTGCTCACCTAGTACACATGTCCTTGTATTGCCTTCAGATGCCAACAGATGGTGCGAAACCATCTTTACTGATGCCCCCTTGTATCCGCCTTCTTGGATCCTTCTTTGCATATTCTCCATCAGATCCATCTAGCTATCAGTCAGCTCTGTCACATGTGCTTAACTCAAGTATTTGGAGAGACCACACTTTCGAAACCTGTAAGATGTGTATGCGCACACGGAGCCTTTTCATTCATCTTGGGTCAAGACAGAAGCAGCTTGCCCCTTTATAACTGTGCAGCCACGGACAAGTGCCTGCGCCCGAGCTGCAACCAGGAGATACAGAGCCCAGCGCGACTGCGGCCGCTCTCCTTGCACCTGCTGGCAGGAGCCTCTCTAGACGCGGCTACTGGGAGCGCGACTCATGCTCAAAGGGCAGCGGTTCTCGACCCGAGACCCCTCGGGCGATGCCACCTGACTTTCTGACCGCAGGAAAACGCTAGAGCAGCTCTTGTGCCGCGGAGACCTCAGAGGCAGCCCGGCGGGGCCCTGATTTTGAGGCTGTAGATTCCCAGCAGCCCGCGAAGCCCCGGAAGCGCTCGGTACCCGGCCCTTCGGGCCCAAGAACCGCACGAGCCCGGGCAGGGCCAGGCCGCTCCCCCGCGGGGTGGACTGAGCGCGACGTGGCGTATGCCCCCCCCCCCCCGAAATGCAGCTGCGCCCCCGGGCCCCGTCACACGGCGACGTCACGCAGCCACGCGACACGTCACGAGCGGAGAGAACGGGCCACGGGCGCGGGGCTCACCTGCAGTAGCACGGAGCGGATGAGCGCGTTGACGGGCGCGGTGCAGGCGGCGGCGGGGCCGCGCACGCCCTGGAAGCACCAGAGCACCAGGCCGCCCTTGCTGAAGATAGTGAAGAAGTCGAGCATGGCGGCGGCGCCCAGCCGGGGAACCAGCCCGCCTGCCTCAGCGCACGTCACAACCACTCACGACCGCTTCCGCCGGAAACACCGTAACCCTGCGCAAGACTCGGGGAGAGGGCAGAGTAAGATGGAGACGGCGATTGGTCCGCTCGACGGAATCGGCGAAGCACGGCGATGACGTTGCCCTGTTTCTATTGGCGGGGAGAGGAAATGGGGCGGGGCCTCCGCAGCGACTGGTTGGAGTCAAGTCTCGAGGAAGACGTGGCAATCAAACTGTCCAACCCGCGCGGCGATGACGTGTCCGTGCGCCAGGCGATTGGGGGCGCGGGCAGGAGCGGCGAGCGCGGATTGGCGGCGGGCCCCGCCCCTGGCCCCGCCCCCTCTCCTCTCCTCTCCTCCTCCGCTCTCCTTTGCTATACGCCTTCCGGCAGTATGATCCGCGCGCGCCGAGCGCTGCTCTCCCTTCCCCGCCTCCTCCCCCGGCCCGGCCTTCGCCTGCGCTCCGGGCCCGTGATCGACTGGAACCCGCTTGGCGGTGAGTGGCCGCGGCGGCCCCGCCCGGGACTTGCTCCGTGCACCTCCGGCTCGGCCCGGCCGCCAGGGCAGCGTGGGGCCGAGGGAGCCGATCCCTCGAGCCCCAGGTTTCGGGCCGCCCCAGGTCGGGAGGGGCGAGCGCCGCTGCCTTGGACGTGACCTGGGGGTTGGGGGGCTCCCGCGCTGCGCCGGGCGTTAGGGATGGGGCTGGAGCACGGGCGAGCCCTCTGCGCTCCGCTCGGCCGCCTGCCGCCGTCGCACTCTGCTGCTTGTGCCGACCTGGAGGCAGCTGCTCGTTCTCCGGTTGCCGGCCGAGCTCCTGCAGGTGCCTGGCGGCAGAGGCCTGGGGGAGAAGGCAGACTGGCTGCGGGGTCTGAGCCTGCATCTCTGCAGCCACAGCAGAGCAGTGAAGCCCTATTGCTGGACGGGTTTCTCGGGACTCGCGGTTGTTCTGGCTTCTGTAGGAGGTGGATGGATCGCGTGGAACAGTTTGGGCTAACTGGCAATCTCCTCTCCCCTTGCAGACCTGAAGAAGTTGTTGGCAGACTTCCCGGGCCAGTTAAAAGAACACATCACAACTTTCTCCCAGAACCCCTACTTTGATGAACGTCATCCTCCTAATCAAGCAGATGTGGTCATTGCTGGGGGAGGGGTGATGGGCTGGTCTGTCGCCTACTGGTTGAAGGCGCTGGAGCCTAGAAAAAATGCTCTGAAAGTGCTGGTGGTTGAGCAGGACCCATCAGTAAGTTGCCTCCTGGGGATGCTGCAGTTGAGACCTGGGCTCTGGACAAATCTAGTATCCTGCAGGCTTCATTTGGGACAGATGCAGATGCTGGGCTGAATTTCAGATGCCTTGGCCAAGTTACAGAATGCCCTGCCACAGTGCCTGCATAGTACAGATGTGCACCAATAAAAATGGGAGTAACTCCGGGGTGGGCAGTTCTTTTGACTGGAGAGCACTTAATGAATTTTGGTGACCCCATTCTTCTCCCCTCCCCTCCAAAACCTGGCCAGTGCTGTAGTTCACCAGCTGTAGACCCAGATAGGGATTTCTGCCATAGCGGGCAGGCAGCACCGTCAGCTGTGGGTGCAGCCAACAGGTTCCAGAACGCGGCGCAGAACCTGCAGCAGTGTCCACAGCTGATGCCACTGCCCACCTGGTGCAGCAGAAGCTCTTGCATGAGTCCACCACTCACAGGTTCCAGTTTGGGGCTCTGGTGCGCTTGGTAGCACATAGTGGCTGCTGCCGACAGCTTCTGCATCAGGGCTTCTGAACCTGCAGGCAGCGTTGGCAGCTGACGTCACTGCCTGCCTGCTGCAGCAGAAGCCCCCATTTGGGTTTGCAGTTGATGCTGCCATGTGAAGAGCTGATGCTGCTGGGCAGAAGCAGTCCCACCTGCCCACCCAGCACTGCGTGCTGTGCGCCAAATCCAGTGAATTGGTGGTTGACTGCCTGCAGGCTGAATCTGCCCATGGGTTACATTTCGCCCACCCCTGGAGTCACCAACTGCACCAGAGAGCAAGGCAGACCTTGCTCAGAAAAGAGCCATTTTAGCATGGGTAGGAGGCCAGAGTCCCTGAAGAAGGGAGTTCACACAGCAATGGCTTGAGCAAAAGGAAGTGGAAGGGATTTCTCTTTTATCGGGGTGTTGTGTGGGGAGGAGGGCTCTTAGCAGTCAGAGCAGTGGGAAGGATGGTCCCAAAGGGTACGTGAGGCTGCAAGGACTGATTGATGGAGAGGTGGTTGGGGTACGGAGGTTGTAGACTGTGTTATGACAGTCAGGTTGAACCCAAACACACCTGAGCCATGCATTGAACTTAACATGGCTGGTGTCTTAGTGTTGTGCGATGCAGGAGCTCCTGTACTCCAGTCTTGTATCTCACCAGGATGTTTCACTCCCAATTAATGATACTTTCCTTGAGTGAATGGTTTAGCTACCTCTGAAGAAGTAATACATCCCTGCTCTTCTAGGGTCACCCTCCCATGCAGGCTAAACCCCCCCACAAATGTGTCATCTGTGGACTTGGGGATAGCTGTCATTACTAAAAGGGGACTTAGTGAGGGATAGGGAGAAGGGGCCTTGACACAGGAAGAGGCAGCTCTGTGATCAGGAGTGGGACTCTGATGGTTGTCATCTGAAAGATCTGTGACTTTTCCAGTTCCTACAGAGCAGTTGTCCCTTCGCCTCTCTCTTGAGAGTTTGAGGACGAGCACAGAGATAAAAGGTCTCTTGACAATAGTTTCCCCTCTGACAGCTATAGGGGGTTAGAGAAAAAGCTTCCTAATGGGTGACCGTGGGTCATACTTTCGGGGCAGCTGCCTGTGCTGCTGATCCTTGGGTAGAATTATGCTCTGTTTCTGCAATTGTCCATTTCCATGTGCCTTTCACCACTATCAGAGCCACAAGAATAGGTACTGAAAATTCTGTCTACAGCTCACAGTGACTCATTTCTTGTCTCTGGTGCCCTGACAGCCTCTCCCCTCCCCTGTCTCCCTGCAGTACTCCCGAGCTTCTAGCGTGCTTTCAGTGGGAGGCATTCGGCAACAATTCTCCTTGCCAGAAAACATCCAGATGTCCCGCTACTCGGCATACTTCCTGCGCACGATCAATGTATGTCAGGTTTGGAGGGAGGTGCCAGACCCTTAGGGTTTGCAAGCTCAATGTCAGAGAGCGGGGCTGAAACGAGGAGGGCTAGGACTGCCAATGAACTGCCTGGTCCCTGTAGCAAAAGGTGTAACTTAGTCCGTGTACGTGCATCTGTGAGATGGCTGTTACCTCTCTGGTTGTAACCACTTGTGGGTCTGACTGCTGTTGCTCACCTCTTTACATTCTTCAGCAGTTTGTATCTTGGAAATACTGCCCAAGTAGTAACTACGTCACATTCAATGCGCCTATGCAGGAAGCTTTCACTCTGGCCTAGTTTCTCTCCTTGGCCCACCTGATACAGGCTGGGAGTACACAGGAGGTGCTCTTCATCCTGGCATGAGGTTCTCTCAGACCTCTGCAGCGACTCCTGCAGCAGATGTAGGAACTGCATCGAGGGGGCTCCACAGGAGGCTTCCCGCAGAGGAAGGTGGTTCACCCGGGTAGCATTTAGCAACTGGGAGGGGAGACCCCTGCGGAAGCATCAGTTGGGGATGGGCCACGTAAACTGGATCCTTCCTTGGTGCAGGGGTTTGAGCTTAGTGTTTTCTTGTGGTTCTTTTCAGCCCCCTTTTACATGAGTCCCTGGAGGTGAAATCCCATGTGCTTTTCTCTCTGCTTACACCTGAGGAAAGCAGCTGCCTAAATACTCACTGGCACTCTGTTCCCAGGAACATCTGGGAATCCTGAACCAGCCACCCATCGATATCCATTTTAACCCTTCGGGGTACCTCTTCCTGGCCACAGAGGAAAAAGCTGCCATGCTGGAGGAGAACGTGAACATTCAGAGGTAAATGGCCCTTTTATAGGGAGTGTGCCTGTGGGGGCAGGGTATGGGGCAAAGCTATGGTGGCTGATTACAGCATGTCCTACTGAGAAGCCTGCATAGTTACCTTGTAGCAGGATTGAGTCTCCTGGACTTGAAGGCAGTTACTGCTCTTGCCTTCCCAGTTTAGGGGAGGCTCAGTTTCCATTGGCTTCTGTGTGCTGGGATGCCACAGTGACTGCACGGAGGTGGGGGAGTGGTAGGTCATGAAACAGCTGTTGCCTGATTGTACTGCCCCTGAAAAGTTGTCATCTTCCTTGCACTCAGAGCTAGCACTGCCTTCACCTGGTTTCTCTAAAAGCCAGAGATTTGTGATGTTGTATAAGCTTTCCTCTGGCAGTGGGTGGCAGTCAAGCATAGCCCCTCTGCTCCTCCATGTTGCTCTAACACCTGCACTTTGCCCTAGGCATGAGCTGCTATCCCAGGTCTGGGTTTTCTAGAGTCCTGCTAGAGCTCTTCAAGGTTTGGACCCCTTACACAATTTTGCTACTTTACCTGGCCCTGGCCTCCAGTCTTTCTCCTCTAGCAACCCTGGGTCTTTCTCAAGTTTAGGTTTCCAGGTGTGGAAAACTTGCTGCTTTTGGTACTGTGGGCAAACCTTCACCAAATGCTAGGCTGAAGGGCCACAACGTTTCTTTTCTCTCAAGACCAAAATCCCAAAATAATCCCAGGCTGTCACATGTAAGGGGCTTGTGCACTAGTGCCTTGTCTACCCCAAGCCCCCCTTATCCCTGTATTTACCCCATCAGACTCCTACAAATGACTTATTTATCTGAATGGGTGCTGGACCCCTATCCTATTACAAAGCAGTTGTGGGTCACGGGGAGAGGGAAGGGATGCTGATTTCATACTCTGCATTCCTCAGCAATGTGCTGAGTCTTGCATGTCCTGCAAAATGCTATGGGTCTTGACTGATGCTGTGAGGGAAGTTTGATGGGGAAATTCCACACGTGAGGACTTTCTGCAGAGGATGCCTAGCTTCTGTGAGGTTCTCCATGGTGGATCTCCAGAGGAAGTATCCCTCTTGAGTCACAGGTCTGAAGCTGAGCCTCCTGGGCCTTGGATAAGGAGCCGTCCACCCTCAGCACGCAAAATTCACCAAACTCATACTCTGGCTGGTTCTAGGGGTTCTGCTCATTGCAATTTTATCAGACAGGCCCTATATGCAGGGGAGGGGTTTTCCAAGATGGCTCTTGGAAGAGAATGGGCTGCTTGGACTTCTTCCCTGCCAGTATTAATTCATGTGTGCTTAGAGGTTCATGATCTTATTGGCACCATTGCAACATCCCACTTGAAGCCTCTCGGGCTGAGAGGATAGTAGGTGTACCCAAGAGAGGACATATTGGCAGCTGAACTCATACACTGCTTGATCTTAGCTAGGAGGGCATGAAAACCATTTACCCCCAGTTTCATGATGTTTTTGTTTTTAGATTCCAAATTCCTCCTTCCCCTGGTTGATCTCTGTAGGAGCCTTGACGGTTTTGTCTGTGCTGCTCACGTGCACATAATCACAAGGCACCAAAAGTGACCCATATTCCTTCTTCCCTTTACAATTATGCTGCTTTCCTCTAGATCTTCCCCACCTACATGTCCTACAGGTTTCCTAAGGCATAAAGCCAGCACATTCTGATAAATGGTTAACTGTTTTCAGGGCTGAAGGAGCAGAGGTCATCCTATTGTCACCAACACAGCTGAAGAAGAAGTTTCCATGGTTGAATACAGATGGTGTGGCTCTGGCATCCTATGGTATGTAGTTGCTGAATTCCTGCCCATCCTACAGTGGCATGGAACTGCTGGGCACCATAGCTTTAGTAGCTGAAAATGTTAGGGAGGCAGCTGACAGGATCAGATATTAAATCGAAAACCAAGTCTGAGTGCAGCAAAAGGTAGGGATGCACCAGTAAACATTTTCTTGGCCAATACTTATAGTCAGTTATTAACCAGCCATGTTGGCTGGTTGTTAACCAATTTACAAGAATGCATGTGGGCAGTGGGGAGAGCAGTGCCCTGCAGGTAAGTCTGTGGAAGGGAAGGGTTTGGGAGAGGAGGGGGTGCAGATGGAGGCAGAAAGTGGGAGTGTGGCTGAGGACACTGCCCAGCCAGGGTGGTGAGTGGGACCTGGGGCCAGGGTGGGGCATAGAATGAAGCCATGGACAACTCATCCAGGGATTCAGCATCCTGGCGCTTAAAATGGTAGTGGGGCACTTGAGCTAAAGCTCATCAAATGAGCTTTAGTTCAAGCACCACTCCCACCATTTTTTCAGTGTGGGGATGCTTTTAACTGGAGCAGAGCCAAGTGGGGTAAGGGCAGATGCGGGCTGCCCACTGTGGGCTTGGGAATCTGCACTCTGCTGTTTTTGCCCTGGGAGCTCCATGCTGGCTGTGCATCTCCTGCCCGCCTGGCAGTAGGAGACGCAATTCACCGGGCAGGCAGGGGGTACACAGCCAGCGCTGAGCTCCCGAAGCAAAGGCAGCAGAGCAGAGAGCCCTCAGCCCACAACAAGCAGCCCACATCCATCCTGTGCACAAATCTAGGGGGACATGCTCCCCCATGTGTCACCCAGGGGGTGAACGCAGTGGTGGGGAGCTGCCCCTCCCCCCTCCACACCCTCTGGATAAACCACCCACAGTTTTGTCCTGCTCCCCGCCCTGGCCCCACGTCCTATTCATTGCCCTGGCTGGGCAGCACCCCCAGCCCCTGTCCCTGCTCCGCTCCCTCCCACACCGTGGGGGCCTTGATCTGCACCCCCCACACTTCTTCCATCCCTCCACAGACTTACCTACAGGGAGCTGCTCTCCACACTGCCTGACTGCATTCCTGGCCATGTGCAAGACCACACCAGCCAAAAAAAGGCGATGGGCAGTAATGTCCATTTCCCTTTTATCTATGCCAATCCAATATGCAACTGATACATTGGTGCATCTCTAACAAAAAGCTAAGCATCTGGATACAACAAGCTAAGCGTCTTGAATAATTTTAACCTGCGCTCATTTACATGGCTGCATTTACATAATTTTTAGGGACTTGAATTTCTCAATCAAGTATTAACACACCTTTTCACACTTAATTTCCCAATTCTTTTAATGAGGGAGGTAGTGGGAAAACAAGGGGGTAGAAAAAGGGAACCCATGTCTATTAGACTGAACTAACAGAATTGAAAAAGGAGCTAAGAATTTCAGGGTATTACAAAAATGTGCATAGAATAACAACATTATCAGTGATCAATTATCATTAAGATGAAGATGTAAATCTGTGAGACTTGTATGCTGTTGTCCCTGCTTTATGGTCCAGAAACATGGACTACATTTACTAGGCACATCAAGAGACAACAGTTTTCACAAGAGATACCCACGTAAGATCCTAAAAATAAAGTGGGAAGACATAATACAAAACACAGGTGCTGGAGTGCGCAGGAATGATGCACTTAGAAACCGCTATCAGGAAGTGGAGTTTGCAGTAGCTTATCCATGTCAGGAAAATGGGAGGAGACCAAAGTCCCAAGAATATTTTGTACAATGAAATTTGAGACAGCTGTAGAAAGTGAGGTTGCCCTCTATGGCAGTACCATGATGCGTGCAAAAATGATAGGAAGTTGTTCAACATCAGTGTAGAAAGGTGAGAGGAGTGTGCAGAATCCCATCTGCTCTGGAGGGAATGTCTGGCACTGGGTGCAGCTCAACATGAAGCGGCTTTGATTGAGAGGTTGGAAACAGAGAGAGAAGAAAGTAGCATGCTGCAGACTTGAACTCCAACTCGGGCAACACATGCATCGGTGAAACTTGTAACCAACTGCATCACTCTCAAATTGGGCTTGTTGGCCACAAGTGTATTCATCGGGCACCTGACCAGACCTCCTGCACATACACCATGATCCAGAGGATCAATGGTTGCCTATATAGTGAGAAAACAAGGAGCAGAAAAAGTCCTGCTGAGAACCCATGTCATCAACTGCAGGCTTGGAAGAGGGTGAATAGCCAATTCAGATGCATTTGCCTAGAAATGCTGGCTCTATAGCAGGGGTGGGCAAAGTCCAGCCCACGGGCCGGATCGGACTCACAGCAGACTCCTATTCCTAGGAGGCTGGTTTCCATGGAGACCCCAGCAGTGGCAGGGCCATGACCGTGCAGAGGCAGGGTTTCCATGGAGACTGGCCTCAAGCAGCACTGATGGGGTGCGGGGCTGGGCCGGAATCTGCTCCGAGGCTGGGATCTTGCAATGTTGATAGTGTGGTCCAGAGCCAGGGCAGGACTGCAGTCCACTGGGCAGGGGCATACAGGCAGCAGATCGCGGCTCTGCCCTGGCTCCGGGCCACATTGTCACTGCCGCAAGATCCCGGCCCTGGTCTCCATGGAAACCCTGGCCCTGCGCTGTCGCTGAGCTGCTGGGGTCTCCATGGAAACCGGCCGCAGCGATATAGGCAGGGGCTGCTGGGAAACAAGCCAGCCAGATCTGCCATTTTGCCCACTCCTACTCTACAGGATTGTATCAGCACTTGAATATTTCCTCCCCCGTGGAGAATTACAGATTCATAGATGTTAGGGGCTGGAAGGGACCTTGCAGATCATCGGGTCCAGCCCTCCTGCTCTAGGCAGGAAGACAGCTGGGGTCGGGTGACCCCAGAGAGGTGACCGTCCAGTTTCCTCTTGAAAGCCTCCAGGGTAGGTGAATGCACTGCCTCTGGAGGGAGTTTATTCCACCATCTGGACACCCTGACTGAAGGAGTTTTTCCTGGTATGTGGCCTTCCAGGAGTTTGTATCCACTAGTCCTGATCTTCCCCAGGGGTGCCCTAGTAAACAGTTGTTCACTGAGCTCCTGATGCACTCCTCTGATATAGCAGTAAGCTGCTATAAAGTCCCCTCTCAACCTCAACTAACCCTAATAATTTCAGTAGGTGATGTATTAGCAGGATCCGGCCATAGTTTACAGGCATCCTACATTTTGAAAGCTTGGACAGCAGAGTGGCACTTGGTTCATGCTTTTTCGTTCCTGTCTTTACTCCCTTATTTCTTCAGGCCTGGAAGATGAGGGCTGGTTTGACCCATGGTCCCTTCTCACCGCCTTCCGGAGAAAAGCAGTATCCATGGGCGTCAGCTGCTGCTTTGGAGAAGTGGCATGTAAGTGAACCCCGTTGCAACTGCAAAGTAAGATCTGCAAATGACACAGATACTTGTGGAGCTGCCATGCCATCATGAAATGATAACCTTTCCAGGCTAGGTAGGGTTGGGTCTGGTCTGCACTTGGTGGGAGATTTCACAGGAATTCCTAGGACTGAGAGCACCAAGCAGTGTTCAGTGCCAGTCCAGCAAGGGGCCAGCGTCATCTGTGTTGCTGAAAGTGATGGGTTTCAAATAAGGTGAAAGATGAATATAGCTAACAATAAGATAAAATGCACACCTGTCATAGCTGTTTAAGAATTTAAATCAAACACAGCGTCAGCCAGGGCATGTACTGGAAATACAGCTCTGAAACGTGATGGAAAATGGTGCCACTTGCTGGCTAAGATGAACCTGCAGGTCCTGTGTTTTCCTCTGCCACTACAGAGAAGTGATGTTGCAGACCCTGAAGCCCCAGGGTATAGAAAGCATCTCCCAGTCGTGCCTTTGAGCATTAGTAAAGCCATTGGCTGTAGCAAAAGAGACAGAAATTAGAGGCCAGGACTTGGCAGATAAAAGCTCTTTCTTTTCCAGTCAAATCATAATAAAGTAAATGATCAAAACATCCCTGTTTTATGGTCCATTTCTTTGTATACTTTGTAAAATTTGGAATAGGTAGAGTGCTGGAGAATATATCCTGTTGGATGTGATCCAGTCCTGCCCTATGAGACAGCTCAATGTCACCCCTGGGATTTTTATACATCTTAGATCAGAGGTAAATGCCATGTCTACATGTCTGAAGTATCAGACAATTAGTAAATGAGCAAACGGGAGTTAATGGAGTAAATACAGGGTTGAGAATCAGGATATGAGGTCTCTCTCTGCCACTGACCAAATCACATAATCTTTCTGTGCCTCAGTTTTTCCATCTCAAAATGGGCTTTGAGAGATGAGGGTGGAAAGCACTAGAGCGCTCTACTTTGCCCTTTCTTGGTTGCTGGTGGCTTACCATAAATCAGATTCCTCGGCAGCACATTCAGTACTGATGCATTTGTTTATTGCTGTGATTCGCCAGGGACCTGGTGCCTACCTGTTGCCATTTGCAGAATGATACAAATCACTGAGTGAACGCAACACAAGGAAGCTTATGGATGCACACCTGTTTTACTGTTGTTGGTTTATGGAGATACTCGCCATGTGCAACGGGACACTGTTGCATAGCAGTGATAGATCCTTTGAGTCCTGTCCCCATGCTCTGCCCTCTCACTAGCCCTTCTCTTTCCCCACATAGGTGCTTGTTGGGGTTGCAGGTCTGAGTAGAAGGCCATCTTGCTGCATGTTTCTTTTCCTGTTTCACAGCTTTTACCATGGCCTCCAGCGAGGTATTGAGCCCCACAGGAGAGTTGACGACGATGTCCCGTATTAAGTGTGCCCGTGTAAGTAACTCCATGAGAAGCTTATCCTTTTAGCTACTGTTGTAACTCAAACAAAAGGTCTGTACTGGATCTGGGCTTTGCCAGGCTGTGGGTCTGTTTGAGGCGGGGGAGGAGAATTCTTGTTTAGTTCTGTCTGGTACCTATAAATGGTCTTGGCCCCTAGTATAGTAGGGATATCTGAACCAGGCACGGTTATCAGCAGCAAGTCAGAACAGCAAGTTAAATTTGTTTGTGCAGGACTGGTCAGAGATTCTTCTTGGGCTCAGCCAATTGACCAATTTCCCCTTGCTTAAGCTCTTTCCAATCAACTCCAGCTCTCTATTAAAGATGGGTAATATGAATCTAGTCCAAGTTGTGGGGCTCAGTGCTGGGATTGCTGGGTGAAGTTCCATAGCCTGTGTTAGGCAGAAGGTCAGATGACTGGAGTTCCTTTCTGGCCTTGAGTCACCACTGCCAGCCTGTCTCTAACTGTAGAAACTCCCCAGTTCTTTACAATGGATCACATGTTCCTCAGAGCTGGGTAGGTACTTGGATAGTACACAGAGTTCTTCACATAGGTTCTGCTCCCACCTTTGTCCCTGACTCACTGCATGACTTTGGGCAAGATACTGCTCTCTCCTTTGCTGTCTCCCACTACTTGAAGAGGAAACACATTAACATTGTGACATTTCTGCAGAGTGACTTGGTGGAGACCATATTCTGAGTCTCTGGCAGAGCCAGAAGTGGAATCCAGGGTTTCTGGATTGCTTGTCTCTGCCAAACATCTGCACACCCTACCCGGTCACTTTTGCCCCACTCGTCTTCCCTTGCTCCCTCCCTATAAGGTGGTGGTCTTCAGTATTCATTTCCAGTGTAGTGTAGTTAAGAGGGGCATTTTCTCCGTTTGTTCTCTGAGATTCTCTTCAGTGCAATGCTCTCGCTGTGCTTGTCAATGTCTGAAAAGCAACCTTCTCCTAATGCCTGGAGAGTCTTTGTAGGATTTTAGTAGGAGATCTGGGCACCCCAAAGCCTGGCTGGGGCTGGAGCACTAGCCCTTCTCTCTTGTGGGTTTTTTCAGATACAGATGCCTGACAGTATAGAGTCCTACCCAGTGGTATGTGCCCTTGTGGTCAATGCAGCTGGAGCCTGGTCCAGGAATCTGACAGAAATTGCAGAAGTTGAGACTAGTTTATCAGAGACCGAGCAAAAGTTTAAGCTACCGGTGGAGCCCAAGAAAAGGTATGGATGAAACAAAGCCACCTGTAGCACGGGCCAGAGGTGGAACCAGCATGGAGGGCAGGTGTGATATGGGAATCTGAGAAGGGGCCTTAGGGTGCTCCGCTGGGCTGACTCTCAGGAAGGCTGGGCCTTTCACGGTGGGATTGTGAAGGCTCGTGTCCAGGGCACAGGGAGTGACTTTCATCTTGGGATCTGTTTCCTGTGACCTGCACTCCCATTCTTGTTTCATCATGCTTTATCTTAAGAGTTTAGTTGTTTTACATAATGGTCTCCCTCTAGCCCTTGAAAGACTTATCCCACCATGTCTGTCTAGTATATAGAACTATTCTGAGAATTTCTTTCCTATTCCTCTTCCTTTCCAGTCCCTCTCAGGGAAGTACACTGCTGGGGTGGGGTGGGTTGGGTATGGGTTCAGTGCTGCAGTGGACTCATTCTTGCTGTGAAATGCTCTGCGCTCCCTAGAATTGCTTGTGCTGTGCAGTGAAGCTTTCACATAGTGTAATGCTTTCAGAGGAAAGACAGGATGCTCAGAGAAACCTGGGGCTCAGATTCTCTCTGCTCAGGTTTGGTCTAAGCAACAGCTTAGTATACAAGCCCCAAAGATGGTCCCCGCCCAAGGAGCTTTCAGCCTCCAGAAGCCTCTTCCATGCACCCGCTCTGGTCATCCAGGTCTCTGCACTCTTGGAGAGAAGAGCTGGATATCCAGGCCATTGGCCAAACAGTTGTTCTCTGTCTACAGGTACGTGTATGTTTGGCACAGCCCAAATGGGCCCGGCTTGAACTGTCCCATGTTGATTGACACTACGGGGGCCTATTTCCGCCGAGACGGTTTGGGAGGCAACTACCTGGGAGGCATGAGCCCCGCAGAGGTGAGTTAATTGGGGTCTCAAGGAAATTGAGATCAGAGACAGTTCCAGGGGGACAGAGTGGGGAGAGCATCTCTGTGAAACATAACCTTTTGGACATGGGAGCAAGGGCAGCAAATCAAGCATGACACAACAGGTAGTGAGACCATAGCAGTCCACAGGATGTGCTCCCTCACCAGCCCAGTTCTTCCTCTGCCCAAAGTCAGTTGCCCAGTCATCTCTGCCCTGTCCTAAACATCAGGATCCTGTCACAGCCTCCCCCAGCAATATACCACCTGTTGGCTATTATCCTTTCCTGTTTAGTCTCAGCTGGGAGGACTCTGGGTTTAAATCCATCCCCCCTTAAGAGCTAGCTTCCCTGTGTTGCTGGGTGCTGTGGGGGAGTGATATCCTCATGCATATATAGTTTCCATTAAACAGGGGAACCAGAAGAGGAGAAGGGATGTGTTTAATTGTGTGGCAGTGCCCTCTCTGGCAGGCATCAGTGATGCTGAGGAGCTGTGAGGGATGTTCTGCCCAAAGAGGGAAGGGTGGGGCATCAAGGTAGGCTCCCAAAGGGCAGCAATGCAGTGGGGACAGCTCTGGCTGGTCTGAGCCATCTGTTGTGCAAGTTCCTTGTGGCCTGGGCCACACTGCTCTGTCTGCACCTGACTGCAGGTGAGTGAACTTAGTGAGTGCTATGTACGGATAGGGAATCCTGGTGGAATGTGGTGGAGTTTGGTTGCACGGGTACCCACCCACTCCTTGCAAACCGGCTGGCAGGTTCTAGGCTTTCAGACGGGTGCTGCCACTCACCATCTCCTTGAGCTCCCAGCTTCAGGGCCTCACAGGAGCAAAGCACAGATGAACCAGTCCCAGTCTGTACCAGTAGTATCCTTGCTTCCCCAATGTCATCTTAATTTCTAAGTCACTGTTCCCAGTAGTGGCAGCCCAAAGGCCAGCTCTCCTCCCTCTCTGCCATGCAAGCAGTTCTGCTATGTCTGTGCTACCCTTTGAGTGCCAGCCTAACAGCAGCCCATGCTAGGTCAGGCTGCAAACGGAGGTCCCTGCCTATATCTTCGCCATTCTCAAATGAACACCGTGGCCATAGTTTGCTTTCTCTGTTCCTGTCTCCAGGACGAAGAGCCAGACATTCAGGACTTGGAGGTAGATCACGAATTCTTTCAAGAGAAGGTTTGGCCCAAGCTGGCCCATCGAGTTCCAGCATTTGAGTCCCTGAAGGTAGTAAAAGTTTTGGATCCCAGTGCGTGTTCACCCTTGAGGAGGGGAAAGAAACATCACACCCTTTCTCTTTCCATTTTTGGCCCCCTGCCCTACAACTGGTTGTGTGTCTCTGATGAGCAGAACCTTTGTGCCAGAGGGTTTAGGTGGGGGGATGTGACTGGACCCAGCAGAATGTGGCCTCTGATTTGTAGGGCTGCAGGTTTGGCCCAGAAGCATCTCACAGCCCTACCCCCATTCCTCACCTGTCCTTCTGACATGAGCCATTCCAAAGGAGAACTGTTAGGAGCTGCTTTAAATGGAGGCGAGCGATGAAGAAAGGAGCTGGTCTTGACAGCCTGCAGGAAAGGAGGCCTCTATCCACAAGTGTGAGACCAGTATGGTGGCAAACTCCCTCTCTCAGCCATGGAGACTGCTGGAGGTTGCTCTGGACTGCAAGCCAAGTTCTGTCTCCTTTCCCCACTGATGTGAGGGCACATGCTAGTCAGCATGATAACATTTTTCTCCACTTATTTACTGGTTCTAAGTGTGTTTCTTTTCGACAGGTGAAAAGCTCCTGGGCTGGCTATTATGACTACAACACATTTGACCAGAATGCTGTGCTAGATGTTCACCCTGCGGTGATAAACATGATCATTGTCACAGGGTTCAGTGGGCATGGGCTGCAGCAGTCACCAGCAGCAGGCAGGGCTGTGGCTGAGCTCATTCTGAAACAGAAATTCGAGACCATCGACCTCAGCAGGTTCTCCGCCAAGAGATTCCTCAATGGAGAGCCAGTTCTGGAGAGGAACATTGTCTGACTTCCCCATGAGGCTGAAACCGACCCTAAAGGTGAACCCCACTCCATTATGCCCTTGGTTAGTACTACTCTGTCCTTCCATATCAGGATCATGGAGCTCTTCTGTCTTAAGCAAGCCCATTTCTGTATTGAAACTGAGGTGTGCAGAAGGGGATAAGCTTATAAAAGGCAATATAGTGAGTCAATAGCAGACCTGAGAACAGACCTTGGCCACTAATCAGCATTGCCTCCCAGGAGCCGTTAGTTCCCCCTCCTTTCCAGCTGACATTCCCTCTTATAGTGTGGTGGAGATTTTCAGAACAAGGTTAATCACCAGTTTATACTCCATTGTTGCTATGTTCCTTGTTCCACCTACCTGGGGTTTCTACCATCTTTTGAGGCCCTTAATGAAGCTTGGAGCTGAGGGAAGGTGCTGCCTCATGAGCTTAGAGATTGGTAGCTGCTGTGCATTACCCCAGAGCCACTACCAGCATGGGCCAGACTCAGCCTGATGACACAGAGGGCAAAGATTGCCTGTCCTGCTACTGCCTCTGAGCTACTTGTTACCTGTTCTCTTAGAACTAAGCTATCTCCTCCAAGTACACTGTCCTTCCCCCTTGAGTCTGTAATAGTACTGACCCATTCCAGTATTAACTTCTCCACAGTCATCTTGTCCCTGCAAGGCACAGAGGCTCCTCCTGACTTTTAATCAGCCTGAGAACAAAGAAAGAACTTCCCATGAACAGAAACTAACCGAGGGTGCTGCAGTTTATTTCATTTCACCTCCTGTGTGTAGGGTGAAACTTTAACTTCTGGACTGTTAAACACCCAGGAGAGAGGCTGCTCATATTTGACTAATGAACCTCTGAGTGGTTACTCTTAGTCTCATTCTCCTTTTTTATAGTGTCTAGTATCAATGATTTGTCTTTGTTTCCTGTCCTAAACTGTGGTATGCTCTCAGACAGAGTGTACCAGGTTTGGGGTTCAACCCACTTTTATCAACTTTCTCCCAATCTTTAAGCTATAAACAGTCTTTATGCCCTGGGTTCACCAGCCCCTCCAGTGTCCTCTTAAACTCCAATTAGTCCTTAATAATAAGCCTTATACAGTCCATAAAGGATTAACCTACCCCTGTGGCTTCTCTCTGGAGAGAGCCTTGGCTGGTACTTCTACCTTCAGCCCCTCCTGCTTCCTCTTCTCACCTGCTTTTAATGTACTTTGACCAGCCAATTATTTTAATCAGCTGGTCCAGTCCTCCTTATGCAGGCCTGTAATCCTCCTCCACTGCCTGTAGCTGTATTGCAGTCCCACAGACATGCACCCTGTTACACAGGGATCCTACCATCCCAGAGGAAGCTGTATTCCAGCATTTCTTAGCATCATCTCTGTGTGTTGAATCTTAACATTCACATGATGGGGCTACATAGAACTTTAGGCTGAAGGATGCAAAGGAGAGATTCTTGGTGCTGTTTAGGGAAGAACCCTAAGATACCTAATTCAGCCTCTGCCATCATAGACGGCATTGTGTTCCTCCACAGAATAAACCTGTGCTTCTCCCAGGGGGTTTTCAGTAACATGGTGAGGGGAGCTATAGGGACACCTAGATACCAGACATTAGCTCCCCAGTAGTCTCCTGAGATCCTTGAGTGGAAGGTACTTGCAAAAGAAAAGTTTTCTGAATCCCTTTCAGAAGCCTGAGGACTCAATGTGATCCTAACTCTTCCTGTTGCAGATGGAGCCCTGGCCGAGGCAGGAAGATCACGTTGCTCCGGCGAGAGACTGACAAGATTCTACAGCACAGCTAGCAAAAGCCCATGGTGCTGGCATGGGGGAGAGTGGGCTCTAATTGACCTGTGGTTCTTGACTGCAGAGAGCACTGCCAAAAAGTCACTCGTTGTGTTACTAAACTGTCCCAATATACTGCCTCCACTTCAGGTAACAGAACTGAAGTCCACATCTGCATCATGCAGAGATCAGGGTTGTTCTAGAAGTGACGGACACAGCTGGCTCACAATCTGATGCACATGCACAGTGTTGCTTCATCCCATTGGCACAGCGCAGTTAGGATGGTTAGACTATCCCACTCCTGCTCTGTGGTTAAATCTCCCCCCGGCTTTGAGATAAGCACTGGAGTGGCCATCTGCTGGCAGTGGTTGCACTCCAGTCAGCAGCATCTCAGAGCCATGCATTGCAGCCCTTGCTCCTTATTTATGCAGCTGCCCATCTCCACCCAGCAAAGCTTTCACCTGTACTGCTGAGGGAGCACCCAAGGAGGTTTGCTTAGGCAGAAGAACACTGCTGCTTTGCTTTCTAGGAGCAGCCCATTGCATCTGGTCAGGCTAGACAAGGAAGGCTTAGCTCCTTCCCGTGCTGTTCTAGAGCACTAACGTGCACGTTTTGTCCCTCTGGGCTTATTCCTGGTCTGGGAGCCACAGAGCACAGATGGGTTTCTAGGCTCCCTCTAATGGCCTTGCACACTGTAACCTGTCTGGACCCCCATTCATGCCCTGCAGACCTGAAGGGATGCTGCTGAAGCCTGTTGGTGTCCCATGGGAGCCTTAGGGCACCTTGGCCCTGATGTTTAGTCTCCTCAGTCTCTCCCCAGCTCTGGAGCTGTGATGCCTGTTCTGATGGCTACTGGGCTTCATACACTGCTGGTCTGACTCTCAGACCAAAGGGCTGGGTACTGTTATATATGCCAAGTATCCACATTCAGTCCACCTGCCCCAGGGAACCTCTGGCTCCTACCCAAACCATGGCTGCCTATAAAGGGGTTCCCTGGATGCTAAGTGTAGGGGTTAGTTTGGGGAGTTGGCTGGTGCCTGCAGTGCTCCCCACTAATGGAAGCACTTCACTTTTCCCCTTGCCATCCTCCATTCATGCTTCTTGCTGGGAACAGTTGATGGAGGTATGTTTGAGCTGTTATCCAAGGTGGGGGAAGGGACTAAGGATTGTGTTTGAGACTCGTGGGACTTGGATTGAACCTCACTTGGTTGGAGCAAGTGCCTTGCTTTGTGTCTCTAGTCCCTTGGAGGCTCTCTGCTGTCTCCGTGAATGGCACTTTGTTACTGAAGGCAGGGTAGATGTGCATTTTTGTATACTATATAAGGTATCTATAGAGAGCACAAGTTGTTGGGAACTCAGGTTCACTTCTCTCAGATGCTTGGTCACTGCTGAGCATGCTCCAGCCTTAGCTGAAGCCACAAGAAGCTGTAGAGACCTGACGCCTGAAGACTAGTCTCCTAGTATCAGTCTTTCATCACTGGATCCCTATGGAGCTGAAGCAGCTGATCCTCCTGCCTCTCAGATGGGAAATGTAACTTCAGCCACTATTCCTCTGTTCCTCAGGTTGGGAGCCTGCAGAGCCAGGCAGCTGGGATTTCAGGCATGGAAGAACTCAGGTTGGAGGCTCCCACTGCTCTGTGCAGGGCATCTGGAGTGAGTGGAGGGGGGGAGTGCTGTGCAGTTGTTGTGGCAGGGAGACAGTTGAAAAGCTGAGATGCAGATGTTCTGGAGATGTCATTTTACTGTTAGACCCTGCAACCACCATCTTACACCATTGCTGAGTCTGTAGGAGGGGTATAGAGAGACCAGGGGAGGTAGGCCTGAATGGGTTGCATCCTACATATTTCCCTGCTGGTCAGAGCTGCCCCTAAAGACTCCAGTTGCATCTCAGGGATTGTATCCACATCTTGGCTCTGATTGTATTTCTGATTTGTAATGAAGCAACAATAAAGTGATTCAGTGACATTAGGCTGGCCACACTGAGGATGATTGTGGGGTAGAGGGGGAGATGGGAGCTATTTTTTAGGGGCTGTACTTTAAAGGGGGATGCTTTGCATCATCCAACATACCACAGCCACATCCAGCCATCAGCCAGCTTTTTGCATCTCCCAGTTGTGTTACAGAATCATAAAATCAGAGACTTGAAGGACCAGAAGAGACCTGCAAAATCATCAAGTCTGTTCCCCTGCCATGGGCAAGTTATGCTCAGCTGTGCAAGGTAGGAGGAGCGGAGAAAACTGAAATAAGCCTGAGAGGCCATACGAAAGACAGTGTTTTTGGCCATGGGCCAGCATACATGAAAACAAGTCACCTGTCTAACAGTGTAAGTAGCATGCTATTTGAGATGTTACAGCACCAGCTGTAAAGGTGATCCTGAACATCATCAGGACATCAAAATTTAGGGATGTTACAAACAAACCATGAAGAAACAGATCAGTTTGGTCCCAATATTTTGGTCCTTAAAACCTCTCCCAGGACTTATCAGGGTGTTTGTGATGAGTCCTGGTTTTGCCTTGGCATAATGCCAGGCCCTTTCCCCATTATTCATAGGTGTAGGGTTGGAAGGGACCTTGCCCTAGGCAGAAGAGAAAACTGGGCTCACATGACCCCAGCTAAGTAATTGTCAAGCCTCCTCTTAAAGACCCCCAAGGGTAGGAGCCAGCCAACTTGGAAGTTCCCTTCTCTTGTGAAGGCTGAACAGGTTCAGGTCCTGTAGCCTCTCCTCATAGGGTCTGCCCCGCTGTCCCCAGATCATGTGAATGGCCCTCCTTTGGATACTCTCCATGTTGTCCACATCCCTCCTGAAGTGTGGCGCCCAAAACTGGACGCAGTACTCCAACTGCATCCTGACCAGTGTTGCATAGAAGGGGAGGATCACCTCCCTGGCCCTGCTTGTGATGCACCTGTGGATGCACGACAAGGTGCGGTTAGCCTTACTGGCTGTCCTCGCATTGGCAGCGTATGTTCATCTTGGAATCGATAATGACTCTAAGACCTCTTTCTGCCACTGTGCTTTCGAGCAGAGTTCCCCAGCCTGTAGGTATGCTGCTGGTTCTTATTGCCCCAATGCAGTACCCTCCACTTGTCAGTATTGAATCCCATCCTATTCTCATTTGCCCCCTCCTGTAACCTGTTCAGGTCCAGCTGTATCCTATCTGTCCTTTCTGGCATTCCCACCTCACCCCAGATCTTGGTGTCATCCATGAATTTAAACAGTGCTTTTAACCCCCTCATCCAAGTCGCTAATAAATTGAACAGTGCAGCCCAAGGACCAAGCCCTGGGGGACTCCACTGCTCACATCCCTCCAGGTCAAATATGACCCATCCACCACCACTCACTGAGTGTGGCCCCTCAGCCAATTTGCAACCCATCTGACTGTAGGCATCAATACCACAGTCACTTAGCTTTTTAATGAGAATGGGTGGGAGAATGGGGTGCTGCTGCATATCAGGGGTCTCGCTGGACCTTGTTCATGGGAGACACTACTGCTTTGAACAAGACTTGGTCTCGCCAACACCCTGATGACTCAATGGAGGAAGATTCTGGGAACTTTATGGGTTCCTTGAGTTTGCAAGAAGTAGGTCTGCAGTCTCCATATGAGAATATCTGCTGATGGCAACCACCTATGCTTATCCCTTAATTAAGATAGAAATCCCAAACAGGTTTATTGACTAAGGCAGAAAAACATGGAAAAGAACGTTAAGTTTGGAGACAGATATACAGAAAGGCCCTATTGCTAGCTTCTGACCTGAAGCAACCCCCAGTGCTCTCTGTTTTAAACAGCAAGCGAGCTCTAATTCCTCCAGCCTCCTTGGTTCTCTGCATGATTCAGGGTGTCATTTTCCCTTCACAAGAGCCAAGTATAAACAAACTGCTCATTTATTGACTAGATCAGACTACTAAAACATTTTATGCAGGATACATTTTGTAAAAACAAAAAAAGATAAAAATTAGTATAGTTTATCATTAGCTGCTGATGGAGAGCAAGCATGACAGTAGCCAGCCCAATTTGGCAGATACTTGCATGTCTGGAAAGTATTCCCAAATATGAGCCACTGCGGTTTAGGGTACAAATTTTCAAGGGAGGATGTATCCAGATGATGATGGAATTAAGCAAGGAATGAACAGAGTGGAACAGGTTCTAGGGGACGTGGGTGACAATGAGCAAGCAGCACTGCACGATCAGTATCAGGCAGCCCCAGAGTCTGATTCCTCTTGACCTTACAAGGGATATGTCTATGATCATCAGCACCATTTCCCAGTGCAGGGGCCTTCAGAAACATGCAGGGTTTTTTATTTGCTCATAAATAAAAATTGCTTCTCTGCTTTCTGAAAGCTGGCTGTATATTTGGGCTCATAATGCAAGAGCCAGAGGCATGTCTCATACCAGATGAGTCTGTGCATATTTGTTATGTCAGTTCCTCCAAGAGACTTTCAAGGAGGAAAAAAGTAATTTTTTAAAAGCCAGGTTTTAATGTGGGTCAGGGCTCATGGGACAATGGATCAGAATGGAGGGAGGAGGGTATGTGGGGCTGGTGCTTCACTAAAGGGCTGGGATTACTTTCCAAATCTGCCACAGTGATCTGGACAAGTCTGGGAGCGCACAACAGCGTCCATTGGAAACCTGCCCACCATTCCCTAGGTCTCAGCCTGCTGTGTTTAAAATGGGGACAGTCACACTCTCTTCCTCCCTTTCCCCCCCTTTCCTCCCCCCTCATCAGCATCCTGGGACAGTAAATCCATTGCACAACACTCATTTCTCAGACTGATTCAGTGTTTCCCTGGGGTTTCAAACACACCATATGTTTGGCCAAGAAGCAGCATGAGAAATGCCAGCCTGAAGGGCTGAAGAAAGAAATTTAGTATACTTCCCAAGCCAATGGCATAGTTGGTACTAAAAAACTAGAGCAGCTTCTTTGAATTCAAGCAGTCTGGGTCAGAACAACCCCCAAGACCCTGTTACACAGCCAGCTGGGATATAAACGGGGTCTTATGATGTTTGAGTCATGCATGGCAGCTGACACTCCTGCCTTCAGGCCCAAAAGGAGCAGGGCCACTGGGTTAAGATCTGACCTGTGCTGAAGGATTCAGCTGCTTTTGGCCTTTGGTTTCTTTGTCAGCAGTTCAACCACAGAGGGACCAGCCGGCAGCTTCCGTTTGCCACCTAAAGAGAGAGAGGAGAGCAGCCAGGTGATCTGACTGAGGAGGGCAGGAGTATCCTACCTTCCCCACCCACAGACACTGCACTTGTGCACCGAGTCCTGTGCATAGAGCGACTCAGAGCATAGGTGGCTCAGAAAGGTCTGGCACCCCTCAGCTGGGCGGAAGAGCCATGCAGTAATGTAATGA
This sequence comes from Caiman crocodilus, assembly GCA_030014935.1. Classification (NCBI taxonomy): domain Eukaryota; kingdom Metazoa; phylum Chordata; order Crocodylia; family Alligatoridae; genus Caiman; species Caiman crocodilus. Next base: position 10,779,052 of record JAGPOW010001661.1, on the reverse strand, counting down.
CATTGATTTTTAAGGGCATTTTTCGTTCCTGTCTCAAAGCACTTCACACAGTAGGCAAGTATCTCTGGGGAACCTGGGCCCAGTGCAGGGCTGTGACTAACCTGATGTGTCCCTCCCCAAGGGCAGAGTGAAGCAAGGTTAATAAATCTTAGGGCTTCCTTATCACAGCCTGATGCTGTCTCCATTAGGCTACGCTGCTCCACCCAGACAGAGTTGTCCCTGCTTCCCATCCCCTTGCATTTCATGCATCAACCTTAGATACCCCTGGCTCCAAAACAGCTCAGTGGGAGCATGATTACCTTTCTTGGTACCCTCTTTCTCCACTTGGGCAGCTTTGCTGAGTGACCGCTGGGCATACGCTGCCTTCATGCGCATGATGTTCCTCTTGCTCAGAGCTTCGTGCTCCACAATAGGTCGGGGGTAGTCTCTGCCAACGACGCAGCCTGCCTGCTCCTGCATGCTTCTTGGTGCCTTCCAGGGCTCATAGATGTACTCAGCAGGGAACTTCCTGAGGATGGGGAGGTATTTCCTGTGCAACGACCAAGCCCCAGGGAAAAGGAATCAGCAACCACACAAGAAACACGCCAACATGGGGATACAGTGGTCTCCTGACAGACCTAGTGGACCCACAGGATAGGAACAGCAACTACAGCAGCTGCTTTCAATACTGAATGACCCAACCTCACAAGGAGGCCTGGTGGTGGACAGTCTCCTTGATCCACCCACTTTTTAGCCCCTCGCTTGCCAGCCAGGAGGCAATCTGACCACAGCAGCTAAAAAAAAAAAAAGACAAAAGTTCCCAAATGCTGAGGCTACCCAAGAGCTATTGATTGGTGGTGACTAGCTATCACCAACCACCAAGCTGAGTTAGCCTGAGACCAAGAGCCGAGAGGAGCAAGCATCCTCTCCCATCACTAGTTCCTCTGGATGGACAGAGTCCTCCAAGCCGCACAGTCCTGTGAACCCTTTGCAATGGGTGTGCCAGCCAAACACCACTGAGCAAACACTCACAGGCTTCAGCAAATACCCACATCTCTCCCTGGGCAGGCTGGGCTCAGACCTGGCCTCTGCTCAAACCTACTTAATATACGCTCCGCTCTTGTCCGTCTTCTTGCCAAAGGCAACAGGTGAGTAGACACGAAAGAACTGGTGGAAAAAGGCACTTGCCGACAGCCACTGCCAGTTGCCAGCATTCAGGGACCAGTCAGCATCCAGCAGCAGCTCCTCAAAGACCTGAAATGGGAAGTGTGGAGGGAGTGGGAAAGGGCTAGAGGCCAAAAGCCTCTGTACCTCCCCCATACCCCAAAGCACACCACTCCTCTTTACCCTGAGCTTCACTGGTTACCAGCCTAAACATGACCTTGGCCCATACTAGTTGGGCTGTGGGCACCAAAGCAGGGGAGAGGAGTTACCCTCAGGCAGCAGGTCCCTAGGAAGTCACTGCTGTCAGCCTGCAGGCTGGTCTTGCTGTCCATGCCCTGCAGAAGGCAGGCAGAGAAGGGAGGACAGGAACAAGACAGTCAGAGAGGTCTTGATGAAGTCACGCCAGCAGGCTCTGCCTGTTCTTTCACCCCAGGGAGGATGGAAGAACTGGCAGAGGAGAGCTTAGAGCCCTTAGCAATGTTCTTCATGAAGTTGGGGGAGATGGGTCAGGTACCAGAGGACTGGAAAAGGGACAACAAAATGCCCCTCTTTAAAAAAAAAAAAAAAAAGGGCAAAAAGGGGGACCTGAGGAATGACAGACTACTTAACTTCACCTCTAAAAACCTGGGAAGTGACTGGAGTATATCTTAAGGAAGGCCATTTGCAAACCTCTGGAAGATGAAAAGCCAATCACAAGCACCCAGAATGAATTTATGAAAAGCAAATTACATCAAGCAAATCTGATTTCCTTTGACAAAGTAACTACTTGGATGAAGGAAATGGATACAGTGCATCTGGACTTCAGCAAGGCTTTTGACAAAGTTCCTCACAACCTTCTGGTAAACCAGTTGGAGAAATGTGAACTACATGCAACTCCTACAAGGTGCATAGATAACGGGCCCAGTGGCCGCAAGCAAAGGGTAATTCATAGATTCATTGATTCATAGATGCTAGGGTTGGAAGGGACCTGAACAGATCATCGAGTCCGACCCCCTGCATCGGCAGGAAAGAGTGCTGGGTTTAGATGACCCCCAGCTAGATGCCTATCTGACCTCCTCTCGAAGACCCCCAGGGTAGGGGAGAGCACCCCTCCCTTGGGAGCCCGTTCCAGACCTTGGCCACTCGAACTGTGAAGAAGTACTTCCTAATGTAATGATCAATGGGTCCACGTCAGAATGGCAGGAGGTTCCGAGTGGAGCCCCACAGGGGCCTGTCCTGGGCCCAATGCTGTTCAGCATGTTTGTTAGTGATTGAACAGTGGATGTGGGCATAGAAAGCTTCTTGAGCAAGTTTGCAGACAACACAAAACTGGAAAGGATTGTGAACATATTGGATGATGCAAGTGCAATTCAGAAGGATCTCAACAGACTGGAAGATTAGGCTAGAGCTGACAGAATGAAGTTCAATGTGGACAAATGTGAACTGCTATACCTTGGGAAGAATGATCAAAACCATAAATATAAAACAGGGGGCACCTGGCTGGATGGTAGCTTGATGGAAAAGGACTTGGGAGTCTTTGTAGATCACAGATTCAATGAGTCTACAGTGCGATGTAGCCACACAAAATGTGAATGCAGTTTTAGACTGCATCAACAGAAGCATTAGGTGCAAGACATGGGAGGTGATACTCCTCTCTACTTGGCACTGGTTAGGCCTCATTTGGAGTACTGTGTACAGTTCTAGGCTCCACATTTGAAAAAAAAAAACACATGGAGAAGTTAGAGAGGGTCTAGAGCCAGGCAACAAAGGTGATCAAGGGCTTAGAAGGCCAGTCATATGACAAGAGGTTGGAGCTAGGTATGATCAGCTTGTCAAAAAGGTCCTTAAGGGGAGACATGATAGCTGTCTTCAAATACTTGAAGTGCTGCCATAAAGAAGAGGGAAAGCACCTTTTCTCTCTTGCTGCAGCTCATAGGCTGGAAGCTGCAACAAAGTAAGTTTAGATTGGACATCTGGGAAAACTTTTTCAGTGTTAGAGCAGTAAGGCAGCAGAATAGACTCTCTAGCGTAGCTGTGGACTCTCCCTCACTGGAGGCTCCAGAAAAGGTTGGTGATGATCTAGGCATAGCTATGCCTATGTTCTGCTGTGGGTATTTCCCATAGCTTCTGAGCCTTGCTGGTTGTCCCCACTCCCCACCCCCCTTTTCTGTTATGTGCATCAGGGTGTTCTTAAGCCTCACCAGAGGCACTGGGTGTTGGCTACAGCCAAACTGGGGGAGTTTGACTGGGGCATGCCAATGCTCCTGCTGGGAACCAAGCCAGAGGTTCCTGGCTGGAGGGTCTTGCCCCTCCATTCAGGGTCAGACTGATCACCAGATTTGGAGGCAGGAAGAAATGTTAACCCATGGTCAGATTGGTATGGACTGTAGAGGGTTTTGCCTTCCTCTGTAGCGTGCGGCGTGGCCTTCTACCTGGGATCTCTTGAACATACATTGACAACATTTCATAGAAGCAAGATGCTGGCTGCTATGGTTCCCTGCTTTAACAGTGGCAGGTTAGGATGTTAGGTCTGTGTTGCATCAGAGTTGAGGGTAGTCTTGTGCAGAGTTTACATGATAGCTTGTATAGGATGGCTTGGATAGGGATGATCCTGGCTCAGGCAGGGGGTTAGACTAGATCAGAGTTAGGCATTCCTGGGTACATGTGCCAGAGAGTGGCATGAGAAGGCATTTTGCTTGGCACTCATGCCTTGGAGAAGGGGCTGGGGCTGGGCTGCCTCAACAAGGATTAGGCCTCTCATGGCTTCTTGGCCGTCTGCCCCTGGCATGCCAGCATCTTAGAAGGCAACGTTGTTTTTGGGCAGAGTGCCAAAATACGTTGCTGGCCCCTGGGCTAGATGCATCTCTGGAGGTCCCGTCCAGCCCTACTTCTCTACAATTCTAGGAAAGCAGGAAATTCCTTTCCTACTGACTACTACTGGCATAGGCCAGCAAATGCAGCCAGACATTGCCTCCAAATTAGCTTCTCTCTGAAACTACAAGAAACTCCAGGGACTGGGGAAAGATGCCTCAGCTTTGGAAGAGTAAAGACAGCCCTGTAAGTGATATAAAATACCACTGATATGGGTGCCCTATTACTGTAGTTAGGGAACAGCCACTTCAGAGTGCAGGCAAAGTAGGGGCCACTGGAACAGGCAGGTGCTATTCCCTTGCACTGTAGTGTGGGGAGCTATTCCCTATGCCCTGCTTGCTGTGTGGGGCCCAGAGGTGCAGGCAGGCTAATGCCTCAAACCCTCACCAACTACTCTGAAGAGGTTTGGTTTCTAACTGGATAAGAAGCCACTGAAGCTCTCAGTAGTCTCTGGCTTCTCTCCCATTCAAAGCCAGCGACAGACAGTATCACTGGCAACTGTCGGAGCATCCCTTGCCCTTAGTTATTTTGTTAGGCAACCCCTGACAAGACCTACGCAGTGCCCCTCTCACAGTGGGACCACAGTGCCATGAGTTAGCAGCAGACCTTTTGTCCCTCCTCCCAAGACACCCAGAGGTCTCCTCGTGTCAGGAAGCAGGCCACAGCATGCCGGGCCAAGTGATGGATCCAGCCTTCAGTGCGCAGCTGGGTCATGATGGCATCAATGAAGGGGTAGCCCGTCCGGCCCTGCCAAAGAAACCAAACTTGAGATTAACCCCCAGCAGACTGACCTAGCCAGGTATTTACAGGGCAGCTCCAGCAAGGCCAAGAGCAACTCACTCAGGCTATGGGAGGCTGTCCCCAGGGCTCCGGCCCAGACTGATAAACACCAGATAACTAGTGTTAATCACAGGGCTCTCTGCTAGTTGACATGGCAGGTACTGAGCTTTTGACATTGAAGAACCAGGCTTGGGCCAAGACCTGAATTCCCAGACCAGTATGATTTCCTCTCATAACTGTATCCATCTGCAGAACACAGACTCATCACACTGTATAAAATAAGTCCTTGTACTAAACAGCTTTCCTTTAAAGACAAGCACAAGATATTGTGGGTCAGAATGATACCTGGGAGAACTGCAGACACCTCCAGATGCATTTGGCCTCTGAGCACAAAGCCTAATACAAATCATCCAGTTCTAATATGTGGCTGCAGCTTTCAGTGAATGCATATTAGGAACTGATGAAGCTTGCTGCAGTTCTTCCAGCAAAACATCAGAAATCCAGGGCCTCGACTCCCAGGTGTGCCACCTAGCCCGCACAACCTCGACTGCCTTTGGCCTTGTCCCTGAATTCTCCATCGGTTAGAGGAGGAGCAGGGCCTTTGGAGTGCCTAGCCAAAAGGCACTACTGTGAAAATCAAGCTGCTGTCATTGCAGTTTTTTAGTGCCTGGCCCACACTAGCAAGATTGAGTACCTCCTTCCATGCCTTGACATACTCCGGGTTGTCATCCCAGTCCACCTGCACACAGATGGGGTTTCCCTCCATCCTGCTGAAGTTGGGGATCCCAGCCCCTGCTGTGTAGAAGAACTCCCGCCACAGCAGCTGCCCATGCAAAGAAACTGGCGGGGAGGAGTGCTTCTTCTGCAAGAACGAACACAAGAACATCAAAGAAGGTTGCCCTGGAAAGGGATCTCGGGTTACTGTTATTCGCTTCTGAGCCTTGCTGTGCCCATTCACTGGATTCTCTGAGACCTCTGTTAATAGGACTGGCTAGAGCTGGGCAAAATCCAGGGAGGGGTTTTCCAAACTTCTCGCACAAAAACAGCGCCAAAGCACTGTGGCCTTGACTTGCAACCCTCCTATTACTCCAGTTATGGGATACCCCCATGCGACTCAGTCAAAGCACCTTAATCCTGATCCATGATATACTCTGCTGTTCCAGGCCTGGACTCTCTTGACCAGAAGTTACCCATAACACCAAACTGTGAAGTCCTTTGGAAATATGGACAAATTCAGATTAGATCAAGGCTCTCTTGCAATCTGAGGGTGCAAACCCAGGGCCTTCAATGCTCAGAGTTAATTCTAACTTGTTGCATTATTCATCTCACCCAAGTACTGTTTTGCTGAGTAGGTCCTACTGCCATACAAGCTCTATGCCCTTTGGCTCAAAGACAGCCTCCTCTCTGTTCAAGGCATGCGGATAATTTAACTTATTAAGAGCAGTAGAAGTTGTTCCAAAAGCTCCGTGCCCCAGAAGCTTCAGCAGTCCCTGAAGAGCACAATTCACTGGTCAGGAACACTATTACATCCACCGCACACCTGCCTGCTCCAGTAGTTTAATGTCATTGCACCAGACAGCAAGGAGTTACCACCTAATAAAAGTACTACCAAGTTGAGTGGGCCGCTGCCTTACCCCTCTGTAGATCTCAGCCAGCTTCCACCAGAAGGTTCGCACTGACAAGCAGCCAAACTTAACGTAAGGGCTGAGCACGGTGGTGCTTGGGCTGAGGGTGTTGGGCTCCGTGTCAGGCTTCTTAAAGTTACACACCCAGGTCTGAGAAAGGAAAGGCAAGGAGGTGAGAGGAAGCTAAAGCTCAGCCACGCAAAGCAGGGGCTCTCTTTGTATGAGGAAAAGGGAGAAGGATTGAATGCCTTTTCCTCCCCAGGAGCTGGCTGGGACTTTCTGACAAAATTTATTGGAAGATTGGAAAGATGATTTATTAAAACATAAACTTTTTTTTTTTTTTTTAAAGAGGATTTTTCATGTTCCAAGCCAAATCTGCCAAATCAATTTCAAATCCATGAGTCAGTCCAGAACCATGCATGGTCCTACTACCAGCAAACATCCTCCACCCTACCTGGGGCTTCAGATGTTTCCAAATCCTTTGGCAGGCATCTTATGTGCAGGCCCACATCCACAGGCACGGGGTTCAGATGCCCCTGAGTTTTGCTTGCTCTCAGTGATAAGGCCACAGGAGTAAACTAGGGATTAAAATATAAACTTTCCCTTCAAATGTAGTTTTATGCAAAATACTGGCACTGTTTTGGTCCCTCAGTGCTACTCCTGCCAAACCCAGGTAACCCAAGTGCAAAGTTGCGTGCAATCCTGAGATGTTCTGTGACACTTTTTGCTTTATAACTCAGTAAATCAGTGTCAGCTCTTCCCTGGAGGAAGCAGAGGGAGAGACAGGATTAATGCTGGGCACCTACCATCCTCTTCATGTGAAAATCCAGCCTGGAAAGTGCCTCAGATTCCCCCCCTGGGTAGAGACAAGGACCTGCTTCCTTTGGGTCCTGTCCCAGCTCCTCCAGTGTAGGGATCTCATACTTTGGATCACGGTCGTCTCTGCCAGGAGTACAGCAATCTGGGGAAACATGCAGTCAGTGCTGCCGTTCTGAAATATACCGTACATTCCTCTAGCTCCTTCAGCCGTAGAGAATCTCAAAAATGCCTTACAGAACTAAATTCCTAACACAAGGACCAAAATGCAGTCACCTCTGGGGTGGAAGCCAGCCTCACAACACCAGGAGCTAGGAAAGGAAATGAAAGTGACTCCTTGTCTGCCAGGCACACAAGGAGGATTTGGGGGAATTTAACGATCCCAGAAGTCTGCAGACCCAGTCCTGGAATCTCTAGCAGAAAACTATCGTATTAACAGAAGGATTTGCCCCATACTCACCCTTCAGGGTCTCCAGAGTGGGAGCTAGCACAGGCTGCTTTGGGGGTCCCAGCCCAGCCAGCACAGCTTGCAGCTGTTTATAGGTCAGAGGCACTTTGCCATTGTTCTCAGCAATTACCCTGTGGAAAACAAAGGGTTTTCCATTACCGGGGGCAAGACTACAGGGCAAAGAGCACCTACACCTTCAACTTCTTTTATGCAACTTTAATGTGCAGAAGTGAACAAGGCTGGCAGGGTCCCCATCCCCGGTACCAACCTGTCAGTGTCGTACAAGGTGTGGGACACTTTCTGGATAACCTGGACACCATGTCCAGCTGCCAGCCTGACTACCTCTGCATCACGCTGCTTGGAGTAGGGCTCTGTATCTACCTCAAATGTCAGCCGTGTCACCTTCCATGCTTTAAAAAGGCCCGGGAACACCTCTGCTGGATGGCCACGCACCACAAACAGCCTGTAGAGACATGGTCAGCACCTGCAGTCAGCCAGAGTCTAGGGAAACAGCACAGAAACTCAGGCTTGGCCCAAGTCAGGAGAGGGAACTGCATGTTGGGACCCATATTGCCCCCAGGGCTGACCAGGGCACTCCCAAGTGAGAGGGAGTATTGCAAGCTGGGACCTGCATCTCCACAGTAACTCTTTCCTGAGGTATTAAGGGACCCCTCAGGCACCTTGCTGAGAGATTAGTGGGTGCCTCTGGTCCTAGACTACTGCTCTGGCTTCCGATCCAATGAAGCATAATCCAGCATGTATCAGGCCAAGGCTTGTAAGCCCACAGCTCTCTCTGAATGCGCTGAGAGTCCTGCAGGAGAGGCTTGCAAAAATCAAGCCTCTATTTCCATGTTTCACCCCTGAGCCAGCCTGAGGACAGCTTGCCTGCATTGACACCTGCTCAGATTGTACTTGCCTTGAATTCAGTTTCTTTAGGCTCTCATCCAAATCCTTCAGTGACTCAACCAGAAACCTCCAGCGGTTGACACTGACCTGCATGTTCTTTGGGAACCAGGGGTCAAGGATGAAGATGGGATATAGCTCACTGCAGTCTTTCATTGCTGCCAACAAGGCAGGGTTATCGTGCAGACGCAGCCCCTTGCGGAACCAGTGGATGCAGTTGTGCTTCATTCCGAGTTCAGCTTTGTCGCTTCCTGCTCCTTTGCCTTAGGACAGTGGCCAAGAGCGGGGAGACAACACAAGTGGAGCTTAGATCCTGGGCAACAACATGTGCGATCCCCAAACCTAACAGGCCCACACATACTCTCAAGCCTTTCCCTGCAGGAAACTACCCTGTGTACATTGTCCACGCCTGTAGAAAGGAGTTGTTGGAAATGTTAGGTTGGCAGCCGTGGAAATGAAAGTTTTTGATCTACCAACTAACTGAAACAATACAAACGTCAGCCCTCCTCTCCCCTCCTAGCATGCCTCAGCAGCAAAGATGAAGTGAAAGTCTCTAAGACTAGAGAGAGCATCATCCTGCCCATCAGTGAAACCCCATTCTGGTGAGCCAGGCAATGCCACTTCTTTTGGTAACTCTCCACAAGAAACCAGAGAGAAAGCACCCAGCAGCTGTTAACCTTAAGCAGCTGGCAGCTGCCACCAGTCTGGACGATTTCCAGTGACCTCCCAGTCCACAGCCCAGTACCCAACTTTCCCAGAACCAGATTGGGATAAAGCTGTGGGACAGAGAGCATGTGGTTTCCTAACTTTAACTCGAGCAGATTAAAAAGGAAATTAAGGAGCATATCCCGACCTTATCTCAGGATAAGCCGCATACTAAACTAACCGAAGAGCCAAAAAGTACCGTGCAAATCCTCTTTGCCATGTGCTGCAATTAAGGAGTAAATAAACAACCTCTCCAAACCTGCTTAGACAGCACTTGAAGGGCAAGTTGCAAACCACAAGGGGAAACTTTAAAACACTATTAAAGGAAAAGGAGAACCCCCCTATGCAATTTCCTCTGTAATGCAAATTGTCCCTTCAGTGCACGTAGTTAGATCCCCTCCCACCCAGCGGAAAACCTAGACATGCTCATGGCCCACTGCATTTCCCCTTCACACTGATCTATCTCCGCATTTTCTCACCTGATCCAGCTGTTTCTCCTCTGGGGCTTCTTGATGCACGAAGCTCCCTTCAAAGCACACTCTAAGGCCCCAGGAGCCTGTCCTGCCGCTCCTCTTGGTGCACACTCAAACTGGCTGCAGAGACACTGGCTATGGCGAGGGGGAACCCCGAGGCTGGTTAGGGGAACACGTTTGTTTCTGGCTTTCCTTTGCAGCGAGGTTACAAAACCAGCTGCTGTCGCTCAACCCACGCAGGGCTTGCTGTGTGCAGTCACCCAACCAGGGGAGAGCAAAGCGCTGAGCTTGCCTCTTCCTCAGCACTGGGCTGATTCAGCGATGGGAAGGAACTGCGCCTGGCAGTGTAAATCGGATGCTTCGGTGCGGGACGCAGGGGCGGTTCAAGCTCTCACCTTGCACGCAGGGAGCTGCAGGATCACTATTCAGCCTCCCCGCAGATTTGGCACGTGGCTGAAAATCCCAGCGCACGTTTGTCTCAGTGTGAAAAAAAGTGACAAGGCGCAGCTCTTGGATGGTGCTCCCACAGACATGTCCCCAAGACGGAGCAGGGTTTGTCTTCCCTTTTCTCTTCGCGACCAGCAGAGCGGAGGGGACGCCCCGGTGACTAACACAGTGCTTGGGGGGAAGCGGAGCTCGGCGCCGGGCCGAGGAGTTTTGCTCCTGGGGAAACACTCGGGTCGCTCCTATCGCGCGGCTGGGCTCAAGCCGGGCTGCAGTGCCCGGCGCCCGGCGCCGAGCCGAACCGAGCGCCGCCCCCGCTGTCGCGGGCCGTGGGTACGCGGCACACGTGCGCTCTCCCCCAGCGGGGCAGGACAGGACGAGGGAGGCCTGGGCGGCACCGGAGCCTGCGGGATCCCCAGCGAGCCGCTTCCGCGAGGCGGGGCCTCATCTCGCCCGGCCCGAGGCACCGAGCCGCAGCAGCAGCCCGTGAGTACCGCGTCCCGCGGGTGGGAGGCTGCTGCCCCGTCCCGGCCTCGGCGCGCCGGGAAGGGGGAACCTGGCGCCGCGGAGCCTGGAGCGAGCTCGGCGTCCTGCCGCGCCGCGCGCTGGAGCCGGGGCAGCCGCGGGGCGGGCGAGGGTCCCAAAGGGGCTCGCTGCGGGGAGCGGCCCTCCGAGGACAGGTGCAGGCCGCGGCGGAGCTGCTCGCCTGCCAGGTGCGGGCCTCGGGGCAGCTGCGGGGGCTGGCGTGCTCTAGATCCGCGCTACTCAGCCCCCCAAAAGTGGGTCGCGAGAATATATGTAGGGGTTAAAAATGGATGCTCCTTTGAAGGAGAAAAACGTGGCTTTTTGCAGGCAGGCAGAGCTCCAGCTTGCGCGGGGCTTGTTGGGACCGGGTGCCCCACACACTGGGGGCAGTGCGGGGCACTGGGTCAGGCCGGCCACCCACTGATGTTTGCAAATGGGCTCTGGTCCAAAAAAGGGTGAGAACCGCTGCTCTGGATATTCACCGAGCCCCCCGGCCCTTTCCTGCAAGATGGGAAGCGTGAGGGGAGGCTTGCTCTCTGTCCTGGCAGGAACGTGTGTCCTTGGAGGGGTTTGGAGCCAGGCATGGACCGTGGTAATCTCTGGGGGGTTTCTGCTGTGGGTGGGCTTGCTTTTACCCAGAATTACAGGCCCGTCTGTTGCCTTAGGCTTGGAGTGAGGTCACACAGCCACCTCTTAATGACTTTGGGGACACTAAAAGAACAGGCACAGGAGGGAGGTTGGAGGGAATAAGCAGGGAGCACCCAGCAGAGAACCGCTGACCGGCCTGGCGTTCATTCTTCAAAGGAGTCCAAGGAGCTGGCAGATGCCTCCCAGAGAAGTGAGGCAACAGAAAGAAACCCCATGGTCACAAAGCAGCCCCCTCCCATACCAGCAGTCCTCCTTCCCTGTTGTGGAAAGCTGGGGCCGGATTAACCCGTTAGTGGGCCCTAGGCAAACAAACTCTTGGGCACCAATTTTTTTCACTCAATATGTTAGGGCACCTTCTTCACTTAGGGCCCTATGCATGTGCCTAGTTTGCGTGTAGGTTAGTTCGGCTCTGGGGCCAGGAAGAAGTATAAGGAGGTCTTGTGACTTAATGGGGAGCATATAGATAAGCAAATGGTAGGAAGTGCAGCCAGGAGTTTGCTTCTGGAGGAACTGAAACCACAGCAGTAACCTGACGCTCTACAAAGACATGTGCTAGACTCTGCCTCGCTGTTCAAGCACCTGCATCCATGGCTGTGTGCTGGAGCTACCGCTCTACGTTCCCAGCAGGCTTCAGAACTAGAGGTGCAAAGTGGGTACTGACGGAGTCACAGGGTGGTGAAGTTATAGGTTACACTTAGACCATATTCGATCTTAAGTGGTGTTAAACTTTGAACCTTCTGTGAGCAGTCATGTTAAGGGTTGGTACTGCTTTCCCCATGCACAGTTCTGACTTGCTACTAGAAGGCTGGCAACCAGGGGCGAGCGAAGACTCTATGCCTGCTGGGGGTAGCAGTGCATGCTAGGATGCTAGAGGACTACAATTGCTCATTTTATCTTTGTGCAATAGACTGAAGTTACCCCAACACAAGCTAGGTATCATGGGCCAGTGTTAACCCACACCTGAAGTGGCATAACTTTGAGATGCTCAAAGGGCACTTAGCATGAGTTAATGAGCTTTAATGCATGGATGCTTGTATTTTAACTGACTAAGTGTAAATGTAACTTCACCTCCTAGGGTTGTAGGAAGAGAAGGTTTCATGGTTAAGGTAGCTGAATGCTGCAGTAGAGCATTTTCCCTCCTTACCACAGAGTTTCTAAGCAAGTCAATTATGACATAATATTTCATAAGTTGATGACTCTTGTTCCTCATTTTCTGTAAGCCTGATTTGAAACTCTCAGCGGTTTGATTTTTGAGAAGTATTGAGCTACGCAGCTATGGCTAATGCCAGTTGGAGCTGTGCTTTCAACATAAACTGTGCTATATATTAGTAGGAATTTAGCAAGATCTTGGGTATCTCAAATTGTGTGTCCAAAATTAGTGCATACTTGTCACCTGTTCCTCAGCTCTCCACCTGAAAACGGTGGGATATTTCCCTATTGCACAGCAGTCCTGCCAATATTAAATGCACTGATGCTTGAAATACTCATAGTGAGGAGCACCACAGAAAAACCCATATGGATATGGATGGAGATGGATAATTCTTTCTTCAGAACAGTGTGTGGCTGCAATATGACAAATGAGGAGAAACAAGGAAGAGAAAAACATGGATTTGTTGCTTGTTAGATGGGCACTGGTCATCCTGGACATTCATGGAAGTGGGGAAGTAGGATGAAATTGTTTTTTTGAATAATGCTAGTAAAATTGTACAATATGGTCAGGTTACATAGTTCCCGAAGATTAAGAAATTATAACATGCTGCAAGATGGTCTTTGGGCCCTAGTGAAAGAATTTGGAATCCTTATAGAATTAGGATTTGCAAGAATGTTAATAGTTTAAATAAACAGAGTACAGATAAGGAATAAAATCTCTGCTATATTTGACATTGCTTCAGAATTATGGCAAAACTCTCTCGTATAGCTATGAGAAATGTGGAACTACCACTGCAACGTTCTCCTGGTGAGGGACCTTAGATGGCCCATACCAACTAAATTCTTTCTTCAGGAGCTGTGCGCCAACTGGACTACATCACAGATGTATTTGGTTGGGTAATCAGGAGGGAAAGAAGATGACATATGTGGTGCGTGAAGGAAATAAAAAAGAAATGCAGAACTGAAAATAAAAGCAAATATTAGAGATGCACCGATATATCAGTCCATGTTGTATTGGCACCAGTAAAAGCAGAATTAAAATTATTGCATTCAGCATTTTTTGGCTGATATGGCCAATAGTGTCACTAATAAGTGCCCCATGCATGTGTGCAGCTGCAGCATGCTTGGGGTCAGTCCAGCCTGACAGCGTGGAGAGCAGCATCCAGCCAGTAAGCCTGTGCAGGGGGAAGGGGTGTGGGAAGCACAGACTGAGGTCCCCATGGCACAGGAGGGAGCGGGGCAGGGGCTGGCTCTGCCAGCTGGGGCAGAACGCAGGATGGAGCTGTGTGCAGCTTGTCTGGGGAGTGGGAGGGGGTGGCTTCTGCTGCTACATGCACCCCCAGGGGAGGCATGTGCTCCCTGAATTTGTGCAGGCTGCCCACTCAGGGCCAGGGGCTATGCTGGCATCTTTTTGGCTCGGGGGCTGGGACAGGGCTCTGCTCAGTGTGGGTGGGGACAGGGTGGGTGGCAGTGGCACTGGGAGGAAAGGCAAATTTTGGGGTAGCTGTAGTTCACCCTTTAGCACCCCCCCCTCCAAGTGCCACTGCTGCTCACCCAGCCCCCACCTGCCCTGAGCACAGTCCTGGCCCAGTCCTTCAGCCAAGAAGAGGCCAGCGCAGCCCCAGCCCCAAACCTGCAGTAGGCAGCTTGCCCTTGCCCTGCCCACAAACCTGGGAGGCACACGCTCCCAATGGCTGCCCCAAGGTGTTTGCAGCAGTGGGAGCTGCCCCCCCCGCAACTTCTGACCCGGCAAGCCACCCTGGCTTCATCCTGCCCCCCCCCCCCCAAGATGGGCAGTGCCTGGCCTGCCCTAGCCCCTTCCCTACTCCCTCCCTCACCATGGGGGCCTTGATCTGCCCTCCCTGCCTCCCCCCACCCCGTGTTTGTTCCCTCCACAGACTTACCAGCCAGACGCTGTTCTCCAAGCTGCCAGGCCGCATATTAGCAATTCGATTGGTATCAGCTGATACGGCAGGTTAATAATCGGCTTTTGGTATTGGCCAAAAAAAATCATTGTAAGTGCACCCCTACCACCCCTACCAAATATATGGTTATGAGTCAACAAAGCGATTTTTGGATAAAGGGTCAATCAATAATCACCAATAACATGGGTAGTTTAAAACATTGCTTCCCAGCAGCTTAAGAGGAAGAACTTTGGGCAGAGGTGTGGAGTAGGAATGCCTATCTTTTTTCTTTGCAGATAATTTTCCAAAGAACTGTGGCGAAGGACCAAGTTTCACACACAAAATAGGCCTTACAATCTCATATGGATGCAACACTAGGGTAGGGTAGGATTGTAGGAAAGTAGTGCTGGGAGGGCCCTCTAAAGGTTATCCCAGTCAAGGCAGGATCTTCCTTGACTAAACCATCCCAGAAAAATGTCCGTCTAACCTGCTCTCAAATATCCAGGGATGGAGGTTTCACAGCTTCTCTAGGTGGTCTGTTCCAGTGCTTAACCATCCTCATAGTAAGAAAGTTTTTCCTAATTCAAACTCAATTTTATCTGTTGCATCTTGAGGTCATAACTTCAACTCCTGTCTCCTAAGGAAGGCAAACAGCGAAAACCTTTGAAAATTAGGTATTGAGATGAACTTTGTAGCCAAAAAAGAATAATGGACTAGTCAAGTGCAGATAAAAGTAATGAACTCCCAACAGCTTTCAGTGGGCAGAATATATGTTTATAGGATACTTGGCATCTCTTGGAAAGGCCATGCTTGTGGGACTCCACGTCTTGATTGACCAGAGAGAAAATGGTAACTTATTATCTTTAATGAGTAAAACTCAGGAGCTGATATTGTGAATTGCCAGCATTTAGAAGGATGTCCTTGACTGGATAGGGTGGAGGCGAGGTGTTAGCAGCCAGATACCTCTAGCATATCTAGGTGAAGAAGAAAGAATCTGTATGGACAAGAGGACTGAATTAAGGTTGCATGGGCAGCCTAAAACTAAATGTTTGTTTTTATAATGTTTATGTTCCTTTGAAAGTTGTATGTTATTTCCTAGGTTTAAAAGAGCAAACAGCCAGGAAAAGATCCACCACGTGGCAAGGCAACAAGAACGGTGCTGCGGATGGATATAGGAAACTTTAGATTGACACAGACCTCCGCTACTGGAGCTGAGTAACAGCTAGAGGGGTTGTCATCCTCTGTGGACCACCGCCAGAGCAGGATGGGGTACGTTGCTTGTGGGTTTGCCAGGGTTTGACAGCAGAGGAGTGTCTTGGGGATCCGGACTTCATTCCAGGCTCTGGAGAGGAATGTGCTGTAGTGGGTCATCCTCTCCAAACTCTGTGTTCCTTCTGCCCGGTCTCCTCCAACTGTCCATGCCTTCTCTTCATCCAGCTCCGGCTCCTTGTCCTAGGACTTCTCTGTGTTTGTCCTGTTTCACTCTCTGTTCCTCAAAGCTCCTCGTTACTGTCTTCACCAAGCTAGCGTCAGCTTTGCCCTGCACCCAGCCCTATCTCCTTCACTCTCCCAAGTTCCTAATCCTTATCTCCTCCTTCAGCTAGTTCCAGTCTTCCCAGCTCTGCATCAAGTCCAAGTCCCAGTTTCCTTGCCCAGCTGATCCCAGTTTCTCTTTCTCCCAATCTCCTGTCATTGTCTTGGGCCATGTGTCCCAGCAGTTTATTTATCTTGCTTTCAAATCAAACTTTCCTATTCCATGATGTTTGGGTGCCAGGAGGGTGGGATATTAAGCACAGCAAAGAGGATCCTTGCTACCTTTTATTTTGCCTGGCCCAGAGCAGCTGGGAGCAGACATTACAAAGAGAACCCAGCTTGTTCTTGGGCTGGTGCAGATTCATAAATAAGGCTCCCGGTGATGTGAACCAGAGGCACACCAGGATGTAACATGCACTGCAGGAAGCATGGTCTTTAGTAGAGTCCAGCACTCATTTGAATCTGGAGACCGACGTGCTGTGCTGTCCTCAAACCATACAATGCGAGCAGCTAAAATGCCTCTCTCATGTTGTACTTGCAAATGGAGCAAGTTTGTATAGTATTGGGATCATGTCTTGCCTGGATGAGGATGTGGGGAGGTGAGCAGTCAAGCAAGGGAAAGCTTGAATGTAACTTCCTTTGCCAGAGCTTCTAACAGATCTTTTTCTCTCCCACTCTTGCTTGCAGGCCAAGATTAATGTGGATGCATCTCAGCTGAGTTTTCCTCCCTAAGATGGCTGGTGAGTAAATAAGATGTTTCCAAGGTAGTATGAGTTTGGTGAATGAGGGGCTGAGACTAGGACACTGAGTGTTCGTTCCTGCTCTGCTGGTAACCTGCCAAGCTTTCACCCATTTTCATTTTTTTTTATAGAAATGGGATAACCTGTCCAGATATCCCTGCCCGTCATCTGAGATAAAGTATCTGGCATAAGTGGACTTCTGATTATTCCCTATAAGTTTAAATTGCTGGGCACTACCATGATTAAAGCATCTTGAATATACATTAACTATAGCAACTTAGGAAAGGAACCTGACATCACTCTCAAACTGAGCAAGATGTTTCAATATGCTGGAAGTGGGGTGGGCTAGTTATACCACCTCCCACAGTGGAAGAAACTCTTCTCCTGACTTCTGCAGGAACCCAGCTTCAGAACTGCTACCTCAAAGACAGCAGGGCTGACAGAGCACATGGTATTTCTGTGGTGATGCCAAAAACAATTTATCAGTGTATAAGCCTGACTCCCACTCAAATGCAGGTGGCTTTCTAAAAAGTTCACAACTTCTTACTTCCTTTAAATCCAGTGTGGTTCATAAGCTAGGACAAATCAGGTCAATTTAAATTAATTTAATTCAGTATTTTACCTTTACTGTGTTCCATTTGCAACAATCCCATTCATAACCAATGGGAATCTGTCACAAAGAGAAAAAAGAGACAAACACTTTGTTTTGCTGTCTAGACTTCATTCCTTGGTTAATGTGGTGTAAATCAAGAGTAATTCCACTGCAACTAAGTTAGACTTCCTTGTGTAAGTGACAGAAAAATCAATCTATTGGGAGGGGGTTGCATTTGGTTTTTTAATGCGTGTGTGGACAGAAGTCAACAATTGCAATGCTGCCATCTTGCACTGTTATGCGGAAAGGAAAGTGTTAAGAGTCCAGTGAACTCCTTACTGAATAAGGAATTTACTGCCTGGTACACTGAGACAGTACAACAGTGGTTCTCAGTTGGGGTGCCACCAAATTGAGAAAAGTTACAGAGGGCTGCTAAAGATTGAGAACCAATGGCTTAGGGCAGTCCCTGTTAGAGACCAAGAGGAGACCCAGGCAGGAGCAGATTATTCCCATCTGCTTTTCTGGGGTTCTTGCACTTTTCCCCATGTCTAGCACGGACCATTCTTGTAGGCTGTACTAGACCTATCTGCTGTAAAGAAGGGCTGACTACGTGGTACCGTCACAGTTAGTTTCAGACCAGCTTGCTCAGATTCGGAGGCCACAGCTAATCCTTGTCCTGTCGCTTGGCTGTGAATGGCCCCATGCTGGTGAATTAGGAAATTAAGCATGCTTCACTAAGTACATCCAGGGAGAAGTGGCTTGTAGAGAGGGGCTGTAGACTGGTTCAGGAGGCATTTCAGCCTTCGATGCATCTTATCTTAGTCTCTTAAACTCCCTAGGCTGGTTGAAACGGGTTCTGCAGAAACCAAAGCAAAGCTCCAACTCAGGAAGCAGTTCAACTGCTACTTCCACACGCTCACCTTCCTCCTCCACCTCCTCCTCGGTGAGAAGCTCTAGTTCTTCTGCCAGCAGTTCAGTGCTCCACTCAAGGTCACCACTGACTTCTGCCTCCCAGGTGAACATCAGCAGCTCAGGAAGTGCCCGTTGGACCAAAAGCTATGATGTGTGCATTTGTCACAGCGAAGGGGATTTTGGTTTTGTGGAGGAGATGGTCTCCTACCTGGAGAGTCAGCCTGAGACCTTCCGTTGCTTCCTGCAGATGCGGGATGCCACGCCAGGCAGCGCCATTATGACTGAGCTCTGTGAGGCTGTCCAGAACAGCCACTGTTGGGTCATGGTAGTAACCCCCGGCTTCCTCCAGGATCCCTGGTGCAGGTACCAAATGTACCAAGCATTAGCTGAGGCTCCCATGGCCAATGGGCGTACCATTCCAGTGCTGAAGGACATTGACCGGAAGGACTACCCCCGGGAGCTGAGATGCCTCTATTACATCCATGTGACAGTCAAGGAAAATGGCTTCAGGCAGATTAAAGACACAGTCTTGCGCTGTAAGTAAATTGTAGGGGGCAGTCAGCTTAATAACAGGGGCTTGCAGCATGTTTGCTTTTTGCTCTGCAGACACTGAGCTAAGCTACCTGGTGTGTTCCTGTATTCACAGACAGCATTTTTCTTTTGCCTTGTACTAGTAAGAGGCTTCCTGGATGCAAGGATAATTTCCACAGCAGTTATTTAACAGTCCATAGACAATGTAGAACGGTGTGGGATGGGACTTGAATCTTGTGTCCCTGTGAAACATCAGGGGCAGATCTAAACAGAAAGGGTTCAGCATATATAGCCTGTTAATGAGGCACAACATTAAATCTCTCTCCAGCAGGAGAGGAATAAAAGCAGTTCTCACAACACTGCAGCATCAGTCCCTTAGTGAACCTGGTTTCTGTCCTATGTCCCCCAGACCTACAGGAGCTCTGTCAGAGCACCCCAAGCACAACTGAGTGACTGGAGTCCTGCAAGAGAAAGGCAACACCATAAGGAAGCACATCCTTGGGAATGGACCAGGAATCCACACGGGTATTTTCAGAGTCTCTGGAGCTGGCTGGAGCTAAGGTCTGGCTTCGTTCTCTGCAAAGCACGTACAGAATCACAAATGGGAACTAACTCCCACAAGGACTTTTGAGTGGAAGCATCAGGCAGCTCTCTCCTGTGCGCACTAATGTCAGGCTGTTTTGAGGCTGCTGAGGGTAGCAATGCCTGACAATACTGGCAACCAGGCATCAGTTTCTGGTGCTAAAGATTTGGGGCTTGCACATGGTTCTGTCATACTGCACATGGAATTGATTTGCTCCTAAAGCCACATTGTTGGCAAACTCTCAGTCCTTTGAGGAAGGCAGTTAGTGATGTATGGCTTAAGGTTTTGAAGCCCAGATGACAGTGGCACATCTTGACCCCACATAGCAATTTCCACATGACCCTGTCACCCTCAAAGGGCATGCTGCTGTGACACGTTTATCTCATTGCAGCATCATGCTGTGACTTCTTTGTCTAGATTTTTTTCCTCCCTGCTCTCCAGGTAGCTGTGCCATGGTTACTCAGCATCCCCCTATTGATGTGCAGGTGGCAAATTACAGCAACTGAAGCACTGACCAGTGCTACAACCACGTGGCCCTGCTGATTCTAAAAAGGGATGCCCTACACCTTGAAGAACTCAGTTAATGGCTTTTCTAGAGGCAGATGAAAGGTGTCTATGAAAGCATTTTATAATGCATATTTTACCTTTTATCCTGCTCTAGACAAGCCTTGGTTGCTGGTCCCTGAAGAAGACAATAGTTTTCCTAGATGAGTAACTAAAACCTACTTGCTGTAGGGTTGATGGCAATCTCTCTGGGTGCTCAGTGCTGCCCAGCCACCCATTAAAATTTGCCTCGATTTCTAGTTTCTCTTGCCATATGCTGAGAGACCATTCTCCTGTTAAGTCTTTTGTCATTCACCATGTGAGCTGGTTGTTAGGTTTTCCCTCGGCCCCTTCTCCCAGGCTGCCTTATTACAGGGCTAGATGGATGTACACTGCATTTCATTTAGCCTTGGGAATGCAAGTTTCTTCCATGGACCTTCCACAACAATAGGGCATCAAATTCTGGACACCACTGTTATACCAAAGTACCTCACAGTCAGTATGAAGTTGACTTTCATGAGATCCCAAAGTTGCAGGTCAGTACTGTGCTTCCATTTTATGCATAGGGAACTGAAACACAGAGAGACTAGGAGCTAATGAAGGACCAAGGTGCCTATAGCTGAGGTGCTGCAGCGCCTTAACTCTTAGCTGCTTGGCCCCTAGAGTGGTGTGAAATCCAAATCCCTGAGTGAAGCATCTAGGCTCCTTATACAGTGCACAGTAAGAGTACAAGGATCCAAAACAATCACACATTCAGTAAGGAGCTGCCTGGAGCCGGCCATTAACATGATATGAAATCCTGTCATCCTCCGGCTTTAAGTTCCTCCTTAGCATGAAGAGATATAAACCCACATCTTCCACATCCCAGGACTGTGTCCTGACCATCAGACAAAGGTACACTCCAACCTTCCTGTTGAAACTGGCCTGATGAAACTGAATTCATTTTGCATAGTAGCCTTTTTTTCAAGAGGACTGGTGGAGCATGTCCCACCCAGACTTGTAGTCTGGTAGTTGGGGCTCTCTCCTGGGAGACATGGGGGTTTGAATCCCTTCAGGCCAAAGAGGGGAAAAAAACTTTCCTGGGAGAGGCACAAGGCAGGGCAGGGTAGCACCTTAGAGATTTAATTAGTTCAAAGAGGCATGAGATTTCGTAGGTGACCGCCTACTTCAGCAGATAGTGTTGGATGAAGTAAGCGGTCACCTATGAAAGCTTATACTTCTCTGAAACTGTTAACCTTTGAGGTGCTGCCCTGCCCTGCCTTCTGTCCAACTTTAGACTAACACAGCTAACTACCTCTCTCTTCCCAGGTGAGTGCTTTAGCAACTAGGTTATTACATAACAGGTGGGCACCCCCACATACTACACTTTAAAAGAAAGCAGCTACTAGCACATTTTGTAGGGAAACCAATGTTGTCATCATTAGACATGCACAGAGTGCACCAGCAAATGAGGGCCCTCAAGAGTTACGTGGAGAAAGGCCACAAGCATGGGCATGAGATGGGCACTACGCTGCTTAAAGCAAGACTGTTTTGAGCCTACGCGGAAGCAGACTTGTAAGCCTCCAGAGGGCTGTATGATTGAAAGGGGAGGGGTGTATGAATTCAGGCACTTCCAGGGCTAGGCAGCAGCTAGCTTTTAAAATTGCACTTTTGAGCTTGGGTGCCAAAATTCAGCCTGTGACCTGCTTTAGACACCAGAGTCCTGTATTGGATGTAGTCTCAGGTGATCTGGTAAAGACCATGCAGGAAGTCTGGGACAGCAGAGGCTTGAACCCGTTACTTCATTTGTGAGACCAATGTACCGCTTACTGCTCAATGCCCTTCCACAACCCCGTTCTGAGATGTTACAACACAAATCTGTCCCACGTTAACATTCCCTAGGCCCCAAGGAGTACATCAACTGACACGAAGTTCTCTCATTAGATCAGTGATACTTGGAGGAAGAGGACCTATGAATAGGAAGACTCAGGGGGGCTATTTTGCAATGCATTATTTTCAAATGCAATTTTAAACATGTTTACATAAAAAGAAGAAATATATTGTTTTCATCTCTCTTGCTCCTCTTTTTAATGGTGGATCTCATGTTGTTGAGAGGGACTAAGCTCTAATAGCTCAGGGTGAATTGATAGACATGGTGAGAGAGCAATATTTCAGGCTTGTTTTCTTTGGTTTCTGTCTCCCTTCTCCCTCGCATCATCTTGGATGAGACCAGAAGAGAATCCTTCTTCAAGAGGGGTTTTCGACTGAACAAATCTCCAGCTAGCAACAGTGGCTGATTCTTGTAGTATAGGCTTGCTTAGCTAATGTGTGCTAGTTAATCCAATCCTAAACTTGGCTGTTTTCCTAGAGTAGACGTGGGCTCAAACTTCATTTTATCCAATGCCCTGGTTGGGAGTCCCAGCCCTGTGACCAAAGGAAGCGGGAGGGAGGCAGAGCCACCAGCATACGTCACTGCCGGCGGCCACAAGAAACTGGGGCCTCCCACGTGGAGCGCTAGGAGCCTGCAGAGCGCGGAGGAATCTTCTGTAGCAGCTGATTGGCTGCTCTACCCCAGGAGGCGGGGCTATGGGGAAGGGCCACCAATCCGAGGCGGCCCCAGGCTCCGCCTTCTGCAGCAGGCGTGATGTCAGGGGTCCCAGCGCTGCGGGCCTTGCAGTGCGGCCCCGGCCCGGGGGAGGCGCTGTCAGGCGGAGGCCGCGCGTCCCTTCGGCCTACGCCACTCTTTGGCAAGGCCGCCGCGCATGCGCACTGCCCGCACTGTCATGGCGACCGCCAGACCGCTGGCGAAGAGGCAGCGAGAGGAGGAGAAGGAGGAGGCTGGGGTTGGGGCCGAGGATGGGAATGCGGATACGGGCGGCGGCGCTTTCCCGCTGGCTGAGCTCCGCGTGTGCAGGCTGCTGCGGGAGTCGGCGCGGGACAAGGCCGTGTTCCTGCACGGGCAGGTACCGTGGGGGCCGGGGCAGGATCTGGGACCGCTGCAGCGCGGGTGCCCGCGGCCGAGGCGAGGGACTCCCCGTCCATCCCGCTCCTCGGCGCAAGCAGCCTCTGTCCAGCCCAAATAAACCGCCGGTTTCCGCCAGGACCGCCGCCCCTGGCAAGGCCCCGCTGGCTCGGTCTTCCCCCGGCCGGGTCTTCCTTGGATGAGGTGCTTGCAGAGTCGCCAGAGGCGGCGGGGGGCTCACGGCCTGCCCTGTTAGGTCGCGGACTCAAAACACGAGCTGCACGATGCAATGCTGCCCTCGTGCCCTGGCTGGATGGGCAGCCTGGTCTGTCCTTCTTTGTGCTGTGAAGCTGGAGCTCGTTCCTCCGTTTGCCCTGGCGGATACCTGCACTGTCAGCGGGTTTGTTAGCATCTTCTCAGCCCTTCCTCCAGCAATGTGCTGAAACAGCGGTCTTCTTACGCTTGTCTTTCCATGAGCAGAAATAAATCTGATTTTCATATGAAAGTTATCCGAGTAAATCAGATACTTCTGTCCCATCTAATAAAGCCCTGAAATGGAAGAAGCCCAGAACAAATAGCTCATTTGACAACCAAAACAGGTGGTTTGGGCTCAAAACCACATAAGGAAAGTGCCTCTGGCCTCTGGTTCTGCAGTTCAATGAGCAAGGTGGTTAGCATGGTTTCCAAGACGCCTCCAAAGTCTGAGGAGAGCCCCAAATGGCATGACTACATCATGTTGTGGGCAGCCCTGTATTTGAAAGACACACAAACCTGGTCCTCTCATAAATATTTATTTATCTCTGTGTGCTGGCTGCGCTGGGCTTGTGAAGGAATTTGTTTCCCCAGAGACTGGCTTGGAGCGAAAGAGGAAATTGAAATTATTCTGGTCCCAACAGTTTTGGTAACTATGTGAGAGAGTTGCTAGCGTTCTCTTGGGGTCTGTTTGCTTTAGCATGAGTAATAAAGATACTAATATACAGCTGTTACCCTCATAAAGCACTTTGTGATCCTTGAGTGTAATGCAACGATTATCAAGCAGAGTGCCTTTTCATCCTTTCAGGAATACTGGGATGCTGGCCAGCTTTAACAGTATCACGTGTGCAAACATGATTCACATGCTAAGGTCAGAGATTTCAAGTAGGAATCCATAGCGCTTAAAATACTCTGCCCTGTTGTGGTCTTCCTGAGGTCTTTGCATTAGAATTGCTCTATTTTTCTGTAGTCAGAAACTGAGTGAAAATGTAAGAGCTGGCATTTTCCACGGGATGCCTTGAGTATAAAAAGGTTCAGAACCACTGGTATAATGGAACCTGAAAACATCTGTGAGGTAAATATACTTATTCTGCAGATGAAACCTGTAGCACAGTGAAAGAGAGTGGCTTACTCATGGTCACCTGCAAAGTAACAGCAGAGCTGGAATGGAACCAAAAAGTCCTGATTCCCTGACCCGGGATATAACTGTTTACGTCATCCTCAGCTCATTCTCAAATTCTCTTGGCATCATGCAGACATCATCATAGGATGAAGCCTAGTCAAATTTCCCTAGTCAAATTGGGTGGAAGAAGGAAGGTGAATTAGGCTTCAGGCTGACTACCGCTGATGTGTTAAGTGTATTCACTAACAACTCTAAAGCAGCTAGTATCGCCGTTATCCTCTATGGGTGGCATCACAACTAGAGAGGTTAGATTTGGGCTTTAATTTTACAAACCCATTGTCACTCACTTGAATATAATTTTCATCATTGATGTGATTGGATGCAGTCTCCACTGAAGCTGAAAGATACCAACAGCAGCGTTGGGATAATTTCATGCTTGATGTTTCTTGTTACACCCTTGAATGACTTTGGCTAAACCCTCTGCTTTTCTTCTCTTCATGTATGTGAAACTGCTGCATACTTGCTGAGTGTCATGCTGGTGCTAAAGATGCTACTTCTGCCACTTAGCACTCCCATTCCCATTGCTGTGAACTTGATCAGGGAGGATAAAAATCAACGATTGAATAAAAAATCTGATTTATTTTTTTTAAATCAGTCATGTGAAAACAAGACCTAAAGTTATTCAAGTAATTTAAACTGTTACAAAAAAGGGAAAATAATCCTGGTAGTGGCAGGTACTACAAGATGCCAGTGGATTCCCTATGGTTATGAAAACTTGCTGGAGACCTATTAAAATTGCACCTTGGGGAATTATGCAATTATGCACCTATGCAAGTTTGCACATAAAAGGCATGCCCATGCATAATTGCATAGTTTTGCATAATTTAACCCTGGTGCAGGACTCTGAGCTGAGTGCCCCATGTGGAGGCACTGAATGTGATGGTGCGTGACTGGACAGCTTGTAAGTGGGGGAGGGGAGCTCATACCTGCAGAAGGGGGAGCTGGGCATAGGCTTTGTGTGTGGGTATGGGCTGTGTGCCATTGGGTTGGGCTGGCCGGCTTCTTGCCTCTGCATGTGGTTTCCGCAGAAAGCTTGTGCAGAAAGCTGTGTAGGGAGGCATGGAACTGGCCTGGCTTGATGGCATCCAGCTTCACGCCTCCATGTGTGGCTTCCTACTGGAGTGCTGGAATCCCCGTTTGGTAGCACAGAGCCTGCCTGGCCCAGTGGCGCGTAATTCCTGTCTGCAGTACTGCAAGTCCCATGTGCTGATGGAGCCAGCCCAGTTTGGTCCAAATGTGTGCCAGTAGGCTGGATTCGGTCTGCTCCATGCTGCCACGTGCAGCCCCTGGGACCCAGCCAGAGCTACGAGCCACTGAGGGCTCTGCATTTTGCGTTCATGAGCACTGCAAGGGCCTGTCATCTACTGCTGCTGAGCTGCCAGTGACGGGGCTGTGCATCAGTGGGGGGGGCCACACACACGCCCATAACCACCCCCAACACACCCCACGCCAAACCCCACACACTCCCATAGCCACACCCTCATCACAGAGTCCCCACTTGTCCACAAACCCTACACCCCCCTGCATGTCCTCCTCACAAATTCCAGCACACCCCCCCCATACAAAGTACCTTCATATATTTCTAAAGAAGTTTCACATACTATTATATTTAATTTGTAAAAACAAAACCAAAAAATAAAAAAAGTAATTTTGCATAATTTTAAATTTTTCTGCGCATAATTCCCTGGGGTGTATAAAATGGACCTGCAAGTCAGGTGGATTTTCTTCAGCTACTAGGATTGTTTGCTTGGTGACTGTATTTCCTGCTAACAGTTATGATCTGTCCAGCTAGTAGTGGGACAAAGGTTGCTCAGCCTCACTCAGAGCAATATTTTTCACTTCCTTGAATTGCTTTCCCCCTCAGAAACCTACAGGATTGCAGTGCGTCAGCGTCTGAGCCTGCCTTTGTCCCCTGTGCTAAAATGCATAATATTGCTGGCCTGCTTTTGTCAGTAGAAATTCACTATGGCTTAGGGGTACCTTGGTTAGTTCCCTAGGACTCTCCATTTCTAGAAGTTCAGTACTATTACAAAATGCCACATTATGCAACTGAAAAGTTTACTCACACAACTAGAGGTGTCAGTCAATATCGATTCGGCACCATTAAGAGGAAAGTTAACATTATTGGCAATCAGCTTTTTTTGGCTGATGTAGCCGATAAATGTCACTGATAAATGCTGTGTGCGTGTACACAGCTGCAGCATGCGTATGGCCAGGATTGCAGCCTGGCAGCTTGGAGAACAGTGTCTGGCTGAAAAGTCTGTGGTGGGGGCAGATCGAGGCCCTCACGGTGGGGGAAGGAGTGGGGCTGGGGGAGGGGCAGGCGCTGCCCACCTGGGGAGGGAGTCAGGGTGCAGAACGGAACTGCAGGCAGCTCTTTGGGAGGGTTGGTTGCCTGCCATGAGTACACCCCCAAGGGAGGTATGGGGGCATGTTCCCCCTGGATTTGTGCATGGGGCAAGGACATGCTACCTACTGTGGGCCAGGTGCTGTGCCAGCCTCTTTCCAACGATTGGGCTGAGCCAGAGCTGAGCTTGGGGCTATGGGGTGGGCCTACAGACTCCTGCAAATTTGTTGTAGCCCGCCCCTCCCAGTGCTGCCCCTGGTGCTGAGCCCACAACAGGCAGCGCACCCTCACCCCATACACAAATCCAGGGGCCATATGCCCCCCATGCCTCCCCCAGGTGTGCAGGCACTGTTGGGAGCTACCCCCCCTATCCCTGCATCCTCCAGAGGAGCTGCCTGCAACTTTGTCTCATGTCCTGCCCCGGCCAGGGAGCCCCTGCCCCATTCCCTCCCTCACCATGGGGGCCTCGATCTGCTGCCCCCCGACTTACTAGCCGGATGCTACTCTCCAAGTTTCTGGACTGCGTATTGGCAATTGGATCGGTACTGGCTGTTATGGCTGGTTAATAATTGGCCGTTGGTATGAGCCAAAAAGAACTTTATTGGTGCACTCCTACGTACTACATGTATGGAGTGAAAAGTATTTGGTTCAACATATGCTGTTACCTGATCCCTGAATATAGGGACCCTCCACTGGATATAAAATGGGATTTCTGTCTCTTCTCAGGCTTAAAGCTCTGATAAGGCTGCTAGCTGTGCTGGCTTTCATGGGGGAGAATTAGACTGCTTCCCCACCCTCCCTCCAGCCTGCCTTGCATGCAGACCTGTAACATACTGTTGAAAAGCCCCAAACCTTTGCAATTCCATTCTGCTAAGACCTATTTATGAGCAAAGTATGTGATAGTAGTAGCTCAGATGTGCTGACACTGACAGGAAGACAGTTTCTCAGCTTGGAGAGTGGCATCCAGCTAGTAATATGTTTCTCAGGCTCCACTGAAGAATCTTGAAGATGTGACTCCAAAGCTTTAAGTGCCTTGGATAGTCCCTACATTGGACCAATGACAAGCCTTAAAACAACTGGAAGAAAGGCAGTGAATGTTCTTTTTAAAAATAACCGCATTTCACTCACCCTATTAAAATATGTTTCCGTATGGTACTATCCAAATCTAGTTGTTTTCCTTGCTTCACCGCACAATATTAGTACAGGTTGCAATTGGCCTTGATAACAAAGTGTTGGAAACCCCTCCTGAGCTTTAAAATTTTTTTTTTCATTAGCATATCTATTGCTCTTGGGCCCAAGATCGTTTTTTCAAGTTTAATGTTTAAAGAGAAATTGAATTGTAAACTAGAAGTTAACTCAAATGCTCTAAATAAGATGAATTAACTTGTCACTCAGGGGCCATAAAATGGGAAATTTGTATGTACTCTTTTAATTCAACTTTTACAGCCATATAGCAGTCAGAAAAGGTCTCGCTGTAGCTAATAGCATGGTATATGAGATTGGGCTTGGCATACAATTGTATTATTCCCTATTACTTACAGTAACTTCATCTCTGAGAGAACTGAAGCACAGGATGAAATGTCAGAAAATCACAATGTCTCCATAATTTCAAAACAGCGTGTTAATTGTATACGAATACTTTTTTTTTCAGGAGCTGTGTCTAGACCACGATCAGGTTATACGCTTCCAAATGAGCGTGCAAAGGTTTCATTTGCACAGTGAGGATTGAGAAGCTGCAAGTCATGCTAGCAGCAGGGTTAAGGGATGAAGGGCTGCTTGTACTTTCAGTTTAGTTTCTTCTCTGCTGCACCCAGGTTTTCTGCTCCCCTCACATAAGTGACAGTAAATTATATTAGCTCTCATTAAAGCCTCTGAGTTTGAATCCCTATGTAAATCTTTGCCATTTCTTGCAGCAAAGATAAAGAATTAGGACCATATTCAGCTACTGGACAAACAGGAGTGTGGCAAGAACTAGGGGTACACTGATAAAGATTTTTTGGGGGATAACATCAATGCCTGATTAATAATGAGCCATATTAGCTGATGCCAATCCAATTGCCAATATGCAGCCCAGCAGCTCGGAGAGCAATGACCAGCTTGTCAGTCTGTTGTGGGGGGAGGGGGAGGAAAGGGTTGTGGAGGGGCACAGATCGAGGCCCCTACAGTGAGGGAGGGAGCGAGGCTGGGGCAGGAGCAGGCACTGCCCAGCCAGGGCTGGGCAGGGTGCAGGGTGGAGCTGTAAATGGCTCATCCAGGGGGAGTGGGGAGACAATTTCTGCTGCTGCATGCACCCCCAGCGGAGGCATGGGAGGGGCATGTGCCCCCTGATCTGCACAGGGCAATCTGGGACTGTGTGTGGCGCTAAGCTCTTCCTGGTGGAGGTTGAGGGGGCTGTTCCCTCTTCGTGGTGGAGGGGGAAGAGGCCAGCGCAGCTCCTGGTCCCGAGCCCCCAGTAGGCAGCCTGCTCTTCTGCTCTTACCCTGTTCACAAATTTTGGAGAGCACATGCTCCCCATGCCTCCCCCGTGGGTGCGGGCAGCAGCGGGAGCTGCCCTGCCCTCCCCCCACGCCTCCGGGATGAACCACTCACAGCTCTGTCCTGTGCCCTGCCCTGGCTGGGCAGCACCTGCCCCAGCCCCACTCCTTCCCTTACCACAGGGGCCTTGTGCCTCCCATTTCCCCCTCCCCCCCATCCCTGACTTCCCTGCCAGGTGCTGCTTTCCAAGCTCTTGGGCTAGCCACATGCATGCTGCGGCTGCATGCGGCATTTATTGGTGATGTTATTGGCCACATCAGCCGAAAAAGGTGATTGTTGTTAATGTCAATTTTCCTTTTATCAGTGCTGATATGATCTGGACTGATCTTTCAGTGTGCCATTAGCAAGCGTGAGGACTGAACCCCTCATATCTCCATGCCTTGAATAAAAAATAAACTAAGTCTGGATCTGAATGTTGCATGTTATGCCACTCACTGGTTAGGTGGTGGCAAAGGCCTGAATCTTGTGCACTTGGGGAACTTATGTTTGCAATTGTGGGTATACAAAATCAGTAATAGTCTTCTACAGAATCTGCAGGCAGCGGGCAAGGTTAGACTTGCTTTCTTCCTGGAGGTTGACTTTGTTAATAGATCAACAGATCATACAAAACAAATTCCAACCCAAGACCTTCCACCCTTTTGGCTTGGCTGTTCCCTCCAGAGGAATTCCGAGGCCTGATTCCAGCTCCTGTGCATCTGGGGAGGACTCACCGGTGAGTTGGTAGGAATCCATCATCAGCTGGTGTCACAACCGTGTCAGGAAATGTTAACAGGCTAAGAGAGCTCCTGAGTCCTATGCCCTCTTCTGGTTAACTGTGACATCTTCTTTCCTGTCCTTACCCATATTTCCTTGATAGGATGAACTTGGATATCTGTATTCCCTCAGTGGCTCAGGGCAAACAAGGATTTTGGAGGTACCTGCTCAGCAGAGTACTCCAGTAGGAGAGGAGTTGTGTGTCATTTTGTGCCTCCAGCTCTCTCACCTTATCACCTGCCCCATCTGGACTTGGTACTGCAGAGTATATCAGAGTAAAATGGGCAGCAGCAAGTGTGCTACTAGCCATTGGCATGTGATTGCCCCATCCTGTTGAAGAGAAGCAGTCATTTGGATTACCAAAGTAATCTTGGTGCCCTGCTAGACCAGGAGTAGTGCTTCTGCTGACTTTTGCCTTCTCTTCTAGGTGAATGGTACTTCTGGAGATGTAAAGGATGCTGTAGTGATCCTGGAAAAGACTCCCTTCCAGGAGGAGAACATCTCTGATCTGCTGAAGAATCATACCAAGTTACAGCTCCAGATGTCCAATGACATCTACAGCACCTACCACCTGTACCCACCTCCACAGCTGAGTGGTAAGTGGATGCAGAGGTCCTTTGTCTCTCCAACATGCAAAAAATTGCGTGCAAAGGATCTTGGTACGTGTTGTGCCAAAGGCCTTTTTGTCCAGCAACCTCCTAGGAGGCTCCTAGAGCAGCATTTCCCAATTGTGCTGTGGCACACTAGTGTGCTGTCAGACATTACCAGGTGTGCCAGGGAATCGGGGGGGGGGGGCGGTGGGGGTGGCTTCAGCCTGTGCTGCTGCCATCACCCCCCCCAGTGTGCTGTGGGATGGGAGAGGCTGTGTAAGTGTGCCGTGGGATGAAAAAAGTTGGGAAACACTCTTAGAGCGCCTTCACTTGCTGGCTTAGGCCCACGTGAGCAGGCTCTGAGGCCCCCCCCCTATTAACACCTGTTGGGTTCAGTAGCTCTGCCTGAACTTCTGTAGGCACCCAATGATGTTTGCCCCTTTCTCAAAAGCTGTGAGATCTGTGGATAAAGAGTACTACCACTGCTTCATAGTGTGTGTGGGAGGGCGTGTAAATGGAAAGGCATTTGTGTATGATCTGTTAGATATAGACACGAATATATTGCATTATTCTCCTCTCACCTACTAACTTGAGATCTAGGATGCAATGCTTTGCCATAGTCAGCATAGTACAAGGTAGGAAACCTGGGTTCTACCTGTCACTCTTCCACTAGCTCATTGGTGACCTTGAGCAAGTTACTGTACTGCTTGTGTGCATTCTTTTTCCTATCTATGAAATGAGAATAAGGATTCTTGACCCCTCTGGAGAGCACTTTGAGATCAACTGCATGAAGACTAGAAATTAATGCTGATGGTACTAAAACTACACTTTGTTTTGATAGTTTAGCCAAAATCTAATTCTTACCATAACTCTGTGGACAGCAACAAACTTGGAGAAGAGGCAGGGTGAGAGAGAGGTGGACTAAGCAAAGGAAAGTGTACTTACCTCTTACTCCCTTCTCTTTGGCTTTTTTCATTTGTACACAAACTTGAGAGCCTCTTCTTGAGTTAAGTAGAAAATGACCTTTGCAGAGACCTATAACAGCCTTCTCTCTCAGAGTTATCATAATTTTGTCAGCCAGTTTGTTCTTGTTGCGTAGGCTGCTAACATGCCAATAATGGGAATGCATTTGCCACTAATCTTGTCAGTCTTGTGCAGACAGATGCCCAGGCTTTGTCTACCTTATGGATTGTTCCCTCATGATCTCTCACGTTTTTGCGTAGTGACCTGCCCACAAACAATATATGATTCACTTTTGAATTTTAACAGCGTGTGATCAGTAAAACTCATTGAAAAAGTTTCAGCAAAACAGTTTTCCATAGGAAAAAGTATTTTTTTGGCATAGTCACATTTCCATGAAACATTTTTATTAATTTTTGATGGGGGGAGAACATTGAGTGTTAATACTTTTGGCTTTCCTTTTACCCTATATAGACATATTCAGTTATAGTGTATAGTTTTAATATAGTGCACTAACCTATTAATATTTCATATACTCAATAGTGTGTGAATGCATGTGCATAATATATTAAAAGTTTAAACAAAATGGTGAAGTCTATTTGTAACATTTTGATTGTCCTTGATCAATTACAGGGTTCTCATTATGTAGAAAACTTAATACAATTCTCTATTCATTCTGATTCAGCCTCTCTCTCCCCTAAGGGGTGAGGCAGAGTATTTACTGTAGGGGTAAGGGGGCAATTGGAAAAATTGATACTTGTGCATTCAGGTAATGATTGATCTAATCTAACTGTTTTTGATGGTTAATGTTTTCTTCAGTGTAACATCTAGACATTTGTAGACAGCTGTGCCTAACTTGAGTCTGCCATCAGGACCGAGTACTCTCATTGGTTGGTTGGAATGACAATTTTTAGGGCCAGACAGCTTGGCTTTTGTACCCTCTTGCTTGTGGGTGTACCCTCCAACTCACCTGCCATGTCCTGATATTTTTTAATAGAAAGGGAGGATCTGTGGTTGTTTACTCTCATCATGAATATCTTGATGCTGCCCCTTGGGGCTCCTCCTCCCCTTACACCCTGTCCATACACCAAGCAGATTTTACAGTATAGTCAGGCTGCTGGTTATCTGGTGAAAGGATGATTCAGCCCACAGTCCACTAAATCAGCCATGCTCATTTACGACTAGTGTTCTCAATTAGTAAGAGCATCTCTCCTAACTTTATCTTGAGTCACCACCGTGGTTTCATCCGGGTCTGTGACAGACTGGACAGACAAGAGACTTATGAGGCCCGTTGACTGGGCTGTCCAGGCCTAAACTCAGCACAGGGTGCCAGGGGTCCTTCCCCCTTGGCACAGCTTGGACATGCCAGGTCCTATTGCTGGCTTCTAGGCCCACCAGTAAGTTGCTTCCTTTTTCTTTTTTTTCTCAGCCCTCCATTGAATGACTAGTCTGGGCTTAATGATTCAGCCCCTCAACACAGTTCATTGGGCTTCAATACCCACAACCGGTGGGGCCAATGCGGGGTACCTTTAACTTTAAATATCAAAAACTGCCTAACTCAAAACAATAATGAGATCCTGGATCCCCTCTTGGAACAAACTCATGGTAGCAACTCCTGCTGTCCCACTGAGGAAGGTGATGTCACTCCAGGACCTCCTGTCACATTGCTCCCTCCTCTTCTTGGGGCTTGTGCCCGTAGGGCTAGAGGCTTCTCTAAGCCGCTTGTCTAGCGAGGAGACTCTGATTCTGCTCACTTAGCCCTTGCCAGTGCATCCTGCAGCTGGGTTTCATGCTCTTCCAGCCATGGTCCTGGTCTCTATCTCCCATCTGCTACCACGGGGCATGTTCTTGTGATATCTGCCCCAGCACACTAACCAGTCTGCACATGGCACGAGCTGGTGAGGTAGGGCAGACGTAGTGTCCAGAGTTCTTTTGTCTGCTTTGCCATCAGCCTAGGTCCCAGAGAGTTTAATCGCATCTGCACCCTGCCTCTGGGATCTGGTGAGGGTGCCTCTTGGGGCCTCGCCCCCCTTGGTACTGCTCATCGGGGTATTCCCTGCTACAACAACATTACTTACAGAATTAAGACTCAAAGACTATCCTGTTCTTTACTCCAAGTTTAAGCAGCTTCTACTTGGGGTTTTGTATTTTGTTCTGCTTCCTTTTGCACCCTCTGTTACTGTACGGACTGCCCCCCCCACTTCACACCTGGTATAAATTTCCATTCCCTTTCCTCCCCACCCTCCCTTTTCCATATGCAGAGTAGGTGAAACGCCTGATAATCCCCCAACTGGACAACTGTGAACCGTGGGAAACTTTCACTATGCATAGGGTGACCAAGTGTCCTACATTGCCTGGGACAATCCCAAATGTTGGAGGCTGTCTCAGCATCCCTGCCATTGGAGAAAATTGAAGTGAAAGTCCCTGATTGGTGGGAATCTGCCAGCATGTGCCTGAGTCCTGAATGAGGAGTGGGGCACGTGTGGATGGGTTTGGGCCAGGGTTCCCAGGGTTCGGTTTTCTCTAGGGTTTCTATCCAGTGGGCTGCTATGTGGTCTGGACTCCACTGCAAGTGGATTCGCTTATGTACTAGAGTCGAAGGCGGGGGACGACACAGGGTGATGGTCTGGCCTGGCCCAGCCCAACCCTGGGAGCTGCGGGGGGTGGGAGCTATTTGTGTGTGCGTGTGTCCTGTCTGGCCCTGCTCCTGGGAGATGCGGAGATGGGGGAGGGCAGGAGGGTGTCTTTCCTGCCCAGCCCTGCTCTTCAAAGCCACAGGGTTGGGGGTTGGGAGGGAGTAGAGAATGCACTGTACTGGCTGGCCCGGCTCCTTGATGCCTCACCTACCCCTGTCTTGGATTTCACTCCAATAATTATGGTCTCTTTAACTATACAATATGCGACTCCAAGAAGCTTTTACCTTTGTTGCATCATAGTAAGTCCGTTAAGGACACTCAACATCTCCCTTTGAAGACTGCCACTCACTTCAGTGTCTTTGCACCATTACTGCTGAGCAGTTCAAATCAATTCCAGCTTTACAACTTAGTATTGTTTGTTGTTTTTGCTGCATGGTCTGGTTTTATAGTTTCATAGTAGTTAGGGGTCAGAAGGGACCTGAATAGATCATCTAGTTTAACCCCCCTGCCACTGAGTGGAGCACGTGCTGGGATCACACGAACCCAGACAGGTGTTCATCCAACCTCTTTTTGAATTTACCCAAGGTAGGAGCGAGGACCACTTCCCTAGGAAGTTGGTTCCAGATCCTAGCTACCCTGAC